>JARBWK010000009.1:88933831-89476243 GCA_030556195.1 Anolis apletophallus
TCAGACAGGTTTCTGCCTTCACAGGTATATTATTCTACAACTGACACAGGCAGTCCCTGAGTTTTCTAGGTTTGCTCTTAAGTTGAATGTGTATTAAAGTTGGAAATAGATAACAGGTAACAGTTTTCAAATGTAATTCTAGTCCCCTCCACCATTTTTTGTCTGCTTTGGATAGCAGGAGAAGAGTCAACGCCCTTGTAACATATGCTACGCTGTTTATGTCCCTGTTCAGAAGATTTCACTTCATTTTCTGTTCCCTCTGATAATTGGATTTTGAAAATGTTGGGCTTGCTATAGAAACAAGGATTGGCGATAAAGCTTCAGTGGAGACATCTTTTTCCTCTGATATAACAATTCCAGAAGTGAAATTCCCTTTCCAGAGGTAGATTTTCTGTTTTGCTGTTGTCTCACCTTGTTTGTAACTAGGAGTCTTATTAAGTCAGATGTTTGTAACTCAGGAACTGCCTGTACACAACACAGGAAAAATTGTCTTTCTACCCCAAATTGTAAACCTTCCAGAAGCCATCTTGAATCCCACTCTGGGAGAAAGGCAGGTATAAATCCAATAAATAAATAACTTTTGGACAATGTTGGACACTGGAGCCTCTTTTTTAGTTCTAACAAGGCACATTCAAAACTTACAACACCGAGACAAAAATTAGCTAATAAAGTATCGAGTATCACTAGAACCTGTTGCAAATCAACACAGAATGATCTAGCATACCATGAAAGGCCATAACTACAAATTATTACCTGCTTTAGATCTGCATTTTCACTTCTTTCTCTTTCTAGTTCCTCAGAATTTGAAGCTTGCTGTTGAAGTTTTAACCTATAAATCAATAGAGTATCGATTTTTTAAAAAATTCTATAAAATATAAATCAAAGTAAATGAATGGAAAACAACCTCCAACAATGGAATGTTAAAGTCATCCTTTATAGCAGGTTGTGCAGGGTTGTTTTTTTTTTGCTTCCAAGTGGCATCTATGGGTTCTGGAGTTTTTACTGTTGTTTTTTTTTTGTAGTACCTCTTCTGGAACTATAATGGCCTAGGGGTCCCCAAAACGAGACACAAATACCCTCATTTGGGGTCTGTCTGCATATACTGTATATATATCAGCCTGATCATTAAAGTTTCAGAGTTTTTGTCCTATCGTGCTTCTTTGGTAACTAAGAACAGATGTAGAAATTTAAACAGTTTTAACTGGAATAGAAAAGCAAGTTCTTGATCAACTTATTCAGACACGGATAAGTGTCAACATCAGGATTTATGCTTTGTTTTGTACCAATTTCTAAAGCCGGGAATTAAAAACCGCATTCTTAAATACAATTGAAATTAGCATTGATTACCTAAGATTCTGGATCTCTCTTCTGCTAGACTCTTCTGCCAAGTGCATAGCGGATAGCTTTTTTTCATATTGATCCTTTTGTGATTGCTTCTGAGTATCTTGCTCTACTTTTTCTTTCTTTAGTTCAGCCAATGTAGTCTCAAGTTCTAACCTAAAATAAGTGTTCCAACATTTTAAACATATTGATACCATCTGCAAATCTTCAATATTTATTTATTTATTTCCCATGCCTATACCCTGCCCTTTTCACCCCAAAGGGGACTCAGGGCAGCCTCACAATCGGCAGCAATCTGATGCCCAACAAACAGAATTTTTAAAAAACCCAATTACAGTTAAAACCAGTAATAAAACATAAATTGATAAAAGAGCAATTAAAATCACACAAGTTCAAAATTGTAGTCCAGAATCAGTCCATTAGTCCGTCATTTTAAATATCTCAAGACCTGCATTGCTAAGATTACTGTTTGGTCCCATAACCATGATTTAAGGTTTTTCCTGAAAAACAGGATGGAGGGGGCTGTTCTGATTTCATTAGGGAAGGGGTTTCACAGAAAAGGGGCCACACTGAGAGGGCCATCACTCATCCCCCCAGTAGCGCTTGCGAGGGTGGTAAGATTGAGAGCATGGCCTCCCCAAACAATCTTAATCTCCGCAATGGTATATAGGAGGAGATATGTTCAGACAGGTAATAGCCCAGACACCCAATGACAATCCTACCAGCAAATACTAAAGCATGCACTAGTGCAGTGTTTCTCAACCTTTTTTGAGTCGCGGCACACTTTTTAAATTAAAAAAATCCTGGGGCACACCACAAACCAAAATGACACAAACACTACTCACGCCCAGGGAAAGATCAGGAGGAGAAGGGGGAGCCGGAGGGCAGCAGGCTCGCGCCCCTCATGGCCCACCCTCGCGTGCTCACTTGCTCAGCCTGTATGTTGTATGCCAGCAGGCAGGCAGGCATGCGCGCCAGGAAGGCCTCTGTGAACAGGCCCAGCTCCAGGCCCGCTTCCGCCGCCTCGCCCGCACAAATGGGCGCCGCCATCTTGCCGAGCCGGGGGTGGGGTCGCCGAGCGCCGTTCACCTGGGCAGCGTGGCAGATGTGTCCCAGCCCCTCCCCCTCTCCTCTGCCTCCTCCTTTGTGCTGCAGGGGAGAGGGGAAGGGGCTGGGACACATCTGCCACGCTGCCCAGGTGAACGGCGCCGGCTCAAGGAGGAAGGATTGGATCCTCTTCGCCCTTCCTCCTTGAACCGAGCGCCAGAACGGTGTGGCAGATGTGTCCCAGCCCCTTCCACCTCTCCTCCGCAGCACAGAGGAGGCGGAGGAGAGGGGGAAGGGGGTGGGACACATCTGCCACGCTGCCCAGGTGAACGGCGCTCGGCTCAAGGAGGAAGGACGAAGAGGATCCGATCCTTCCTCCTTGAGCTGAGCGCCGTTCACCTGGGCGGTGTGGCGGATGTGTCCCAGCCCCGTCCCCCCCGCCCCCGCAGCCCAAAGGCGGCCGCGGAGTGGGGGAAGGGGCTGGGACACATCCGCCACACCGTTCTGGCGATCGACTCAAGGAAGGACGAAGAGGATCGGATCCTCTTCGTCCTTCCTTCTTGAGCCGATCGCCAGAACGGTGTGGCGGATGTGTCCCAGCCCCTCCCCCCTCTCCTCCGCAGCACAGAGGCGGAGGAGAGGGGAAGGGGGTCAGACACATCCGCCACGCCGCCCACGTGAATGGCACTCGGCTCAAGGAGGAAGGACGAAGAGGATCCGATCCTTCCTCCTTGAGCTGAGCGCCATTCACCTGGGTGGTGTGGCGGATGTGTCCCAGCCCCTTCCCCCTCTCCCCCGCAGCACAAAGGAGGCGGAGGAGTGGAGGAAGGGGCTGGGACACATCTGCCACACCGTTCTGGCAATCGGCTCAAGAAGGAAGGACGAAGAGGATCCGATCCTCTTCGTCCTTCCTTCTTGAGCTGATCACCGGAACGGTGTGGCGGATGTGTCCCAGCCCCTTCCCCCTCTCCCCGCAGCACAGAGGAGGCGGAGGAGAGGGGGAAGGGGTAGGACACATCCGCCACGCCGCCCACGTGAACGGCGCCGGCTCAAAGGAGGAGAGAGCCCAGTGGGCGGCTCCAAAATGACGCAGCGTCATTTTCCAGCCGCCCATTGGTCTCCCTGCTCCCTTGCGTGTTGCCTGTGTTTGGGGAGGGAGCCCAGTGGAGGGGGGAAGGAAGGGGGGCAGAAAGCTTTTCAGACGGCACACCAGGAGCCCTGCCACGGCACAGGAGTGTGCCGAGGCACACCGGTTGACAATGACTGCACTAGTGGAACACCTCATCTACTTGGCTGACATAGACTCCAAGTTATGTGGGTTTTTCAGAAACTCAAAAGTTCCATTCATTAATGATACAGAAAGAAACAATAACACAAGAACTTCCTTTAATAGAAAAAAAAGAATAATTTCATGAAAGTGCTGGTTGTTAAGCATAATTTCATAACTGGGATATAATACACCATTCATTCAGTTATAAGGAAGGAGTCTGCTAAGGTTTTAAAATCTTTTTAAAAAGCTAGGCAAGAAAACAATCCAAGGAAATATATACTCACTTTTCCTCCTGCAATATTGTAAGTTTCTGGAATTCTTCTTCTTTTGCAGCTTGCACTTTGCGTATTAATTCACGATCCTTTTCTGTTAATATAACTTTGTGCCGCTCAAGTGTTGTCTTAAGTATTTCATTATCAGAGCGTAACCCTATATATACACATTTTAAAATTACAATCCAGGAATCATAATTATATAGCACTGGTAAAGCAACTGGAAAAACCTAAATATAAATTGAGAAAACAGAACCCATGGTTCACTGATATACTCCACTCTTTAATGCCTGATGGTCATCAATGACTATAGTTTTCCACCCATGGCTTTCCTTTCCTTTTCCCTCCCCCTCTCCCCTTCCTTCTGTCCTCCATTCTCCCTCCCTCCTTCTTCCTTCCTCTTCTATTCTTTTTTCCCAAGTCTTCCTTTCCTTCTCCTTCTTTCCTTTTCACTTCCTTCTCTCCTTCTTTCTTTTCTTGTTTTCCTTTCATTATTTTACTTTTTTCTCACTCCCTTCCTTTCCTCCCTTCCCAATTCCTTCTTTCTTTTCCCTCCTTGTCGCTCTCCTGCTTTTCTTTTATTCCCTTTCCATAGTTCGTTCTTCTTTTTTCTTCCTCTCCCCCTCCCTCCTTTATTTCCTCTGTCTTTCTTTCCCCCTTCATTCCGTCTTCTCTTCCTTCCCAGAGTCCTGAGCACGCCTCTTGCAGAGCCAGGTCTGAAGTGTCCCGTCATTCTGCCGGGGGAATCCTTTTCTCATAGTATGTATGTATATACTCACATTTAGTTGAATTCAGTCTTAAAATATATTATATATCTTATATGGCTCTCACTGAAATAAATATCCAAATATTTTGCTTTCATGGCTGAGTCAACAAGGTTCCCGACCCCTGCTCTTGGGGGGGTCTCCATTTCTAGACACCTCCAAGATCATGTAGCCAGCATGCCTGCATGGAGCGCCGTTACCTCCCAGCTGAACCGATACCTATTGATCTATTCACATTTGCATGTTTTCAAACTGCTAGATTGGCAGAAACTGGGGTCAACAGCAGGAGCTCACTCACACTCTGGATTCGAATTGCTAACTTTTCAGACAGCAAGTTCAGCAGCTCAGGGTTTAACCCACTGCACCACCAGAATTTTTTAAATCCCTTTTATACATAAGGGATTAAAAATTAAGATTTATTATTCCTGACAATTTCTACACATTACCACGTATCTTTGGATTTCACTTATGTTTTGACTCCCATTTATGGGGGTGCTGCCATGTACCATTCTTGTGATAAGAGTTGCAAAGTAGAAATATTCAATTATATTCATACTATATATTTCATCACCAAGCAAGCACCACACATAGTAACTATCTAGACATTAGAGGCTTTTCCTAAATTCACGTATATAGAAGGTGGTTTTCCCCCCTAAATTCAGGAATAGATCATCTTCCCCTTGCTATTATATTTGACTTTATGAATGTAGAGATGTGGGTGATGAAGCAATATGGATAAAAACATGCCCATTTATTGAGTGCAAAGCATTAAAATGAAAAGTTTCCCAGTGACATGCTTTCACCAGACCCAACAGCACTTTATTGGTTTCCTGCTATCATCAGTTGAAAATTCAATGCTTTTAACTGGCAACAATGAAAAATCCAAAGGAATAAATGGTTACCATCCATTTCACTTCGAATCTTGTTTTTTTCTCTTTCTCTTTCGCTCCTAGCTTTCGCCGATTCCAACTTGATGTTTGTTATTTCTAACTTGTGTGAATGCTTAAGTTCTTCAACCTATGGAAAGCAGTAAGATACTAAGTATTGCTTTTGTTCACATTTAGATTTTTAAGAGCACCTTGCACATTATTTTAGAAACAGGATTCTCAACTTATTGACTGTTTCTCAGGAAGTAGTTCCCCAATCAGAGAGTGTGGACATCAGACATCCTATACTGACTCCCAATAATTATCCTTTGGGAATCCATACATGTTTTCAATGCTAATGATTAGAACATGGCTCAGTTTGCTACTGTATAGTGTGCAATGGAGATAAATTAAATGCACTATTTGACAAGAACCAAGACACATGGAGCCCTAGGAGAGACATTTCACACAAAAGAGGCTTTGCTTATGCACCTACATACATGCATATACATATGCAAACACATTCAGATGAATCTCCTGTGAGAACGGGTTTGCTGGGGCTCTCTGATAGTATTAAATTAGCTTTAGCATTCAAAACAGTGACAGCTTCAGCCCAACAATTTTGCTTGTATTAAGGAAAATATTATACAATTTACACATCCTCTATTAATTATTTCCAATGATAAGTACAGCTTGAACCCATGCCTACTTCATTCCAGTAGTGAAGTTTTGCTATCTGTTAAAATCAAACAGTACCATACTAAAAAAACCCACAAAAATGATACACAATAACAGGCCCAGAACTTCAGAAGTCTAAGTCTTTGAATGGCATTCTAAGAGGGCATTTAAATCGAAAAACAGATGTACTCCAGTTTGTAATGATTTATTTTCATTCTGTTTCCACACTCTGTCACTTCAGTCACACAAGTGTTCATGCTAGAAAAATGCTAGACCTAACTACACTATTAAATCATCAGTACAATGGCAATTGCTGCCACCGTCCAACTTTTTTTGTCATTCTGCTAACTTTGTAAAAGAAATGCGGCCTCACAAATCCAACACAATCTAAAACTAAATGCAGTGATCTGTCCATTTCATTAAAAACACAACTTTTCAATGGAAAAATCAAAACAGTAAAGATAATTACTGCTTGAACTGAAACACTGTGTAGTTTAGGCTTTTCCAGTACAGTAATTGCAGGGTTGGCAAGAATTAAATAGCTAGAGAAAAGCTCTTGTACCCATTTGCAATGTCAAATGTAATCACAACCTTTCTAGTCGTGAAAGCTGCAAAAAAAGTTCAGAATGACAATTTTTCATTAAGTAACTACAACAGCACAAAATAAGGGCAAGGGGGGGGGGAGGTATAACAACAACAACATAAAAATGTACAAGTAGTTAAAAGATGTGTAGTAAAGGTATATGCAGCATAAGTTAAAAACAGATAAGAAGTATACTTAAGGTATGTTTGATTTTTTTTACTGTTCGTTTGTATAAAATATGGCATACTCTTTTGTCTACGATATTGTAAAAAGGGGAAAGGAAATATATTTATACATTTTGACTTAAAGTAAAGGTAAAGGTTTCCCCTTGACATGAAGTCTAGTTGTGTCCGACTCTGGGGGTGGTGCTCATCTCCATTTCTAAGCCAAAGAGCTGGCGTTGTCTGCATGGAGCGATGTTATAGTTCCGCAGAAGCAGTACTTATTGATCTACACACATTTGCATGTTTTCAAATTGCTAGATTGGCAGAAGCTGGGGCTAACAGTGGGAGCTCACCCCACTCCCCGGATTCCAACCGTCGCCCTTTTGGTCAGCAAGTTCAGTAGCTCAGTGGTTTAACCCGCTGCACCACCAGGGGCTCCACATTTTGACTTATAAATCTGTAAATAATTTAAAAAAAAATAATACAGTAGCACTTCAGGCATTGTATTATTTTTTAAAATTACTTTAAAAATCTTCTTTTTAAAGACGCGCCTAAATCTGGAATTAGTTTCATAAATCACTTCATGCAAGGCTGACCTTCTCTTTCATATTCTGCTAAATGTCATCAATAGCCTTTGCATAAAAATATACTTTGAACGTTAATTTCTGCACGATAAGGATCATCTGGGAAGCATTTTAGTGGTCAAATAATTACAATCTTTACACAAAGAAGACAGTTGTTCCTAGAGAGGTTCCTCAAGCTAGTATCCCTCTCATCTCTTTTCTGCACAGTGCATGTTATACATATTTATAAGACTGTAATAAAGAACAACATATTCTAACTTCCACAATATTTTTTAAAAACCACTGAATATTATTTTTCAGATACCGTATTTTTCGCTCCATAAGACGCACCTGCTGATAAGACGCACCTAGATTTTAGAGGAGGAAAATAGAAAAAAAAAATTTCGCTCCCCCTCTAAAATCTAGGTAAATCTTATCAGCAGGTGTGTCTGGCTGACTCCTCCCCTGGCTCCTTTCCTTTCCCTCCCACCTTTCCTTCGCTCGAGGAAAGGTGGGAGGGAAAGGAAAGGAGCCAGGGGGAGGAACCAGGGTCGCGTCAGCTCTGACGCGACACTAGCTGACTCCTCCCTGGCTCCTTTCCTTTCCCTCCCACCCTCGAGCGAAGGAAAGGTGGGAGGGAAAGGAAAAAGGAGCCAGGGGTCAGCTCTGAACCAGGGTTCCCTGGCTCCAGCTCCCACCTTTGACGAAGGAAAGGTGGGAGGGCAAGGAAAGGAGCTGACTCCTGCGTCAGCTGTTAGCTGACTCCTCCTTTCCTTTCCTTTCCTCCCACCTTTCCTCGAGCGAAGGAAAGGTGGGAGGGAAAGGAAAGGAGCCAGAGGGGAGTGAACCAGCGTCCCTCCGCCGCCGCAACGGACCAGAGAAGAGGAGAGGCAGCGACAGGGTAAGTATATCGCCGCCCTCCCTCTGCTCCAGCGCCTCCCCCGGCCTGCATCTTCGCTCCATAAGACGCAGCTGATTTTTCATCCCACTTTGGTGCGAAAAATACGGTAGTTTTACAAAACAGCTATATACATTTATAATTAGTAGGCTATGCTCTGAATGTTTAACGTGTTGTATTTTGAACAATTAGACCAGCAATGTTATTGTTACAGAATGAAAGGAATGACAAAACTGAGATCCTTCGTACAACCTCCAACGGACTTTCTATGGTTACCCACTTGTTCTGTTTAACATCATTCAGTTACATATTGGTAGTTTCACCACATACTGAAAAATTTAGGTTCACTTATTCACCACAAAATAAACATGAATTACCATATGTGTGTGTG
The DNA here is from genome assembly GCA_030556195.1 of Anolis apletophallus. Lineage (NCBI taxonomy): Eukaryota > Metazoa > Chordata > Lepidosauria > Squamata > Anolidae > Anolis > Anolis apletophallus. The sequence goes on from JARBWK010000009.1 coordinate 88,942,669, forward strand.
CAGAATCATAGCATCAAAAACTGAAAAGTTTCCATTCTAAAGTTATATTGAGTAATTCAATTTGCTGCTCTGTACCAGTTAAAATTTTCTCTATACAGAATCTGATGGTATTTTCTCTCTCTTTTCTCTCTCTGCTGTAACCAATAATTTATAATTCATCTTATCGCTTCCTCGCAAGATGTAGTAACAGAATAAAAACAGGAACAATGTCTGTAAGCTATTTTGAGGGCTAGGGATGGATTTCAAACTCATTTCCTGTGATCATGACACCTGGGATTTTTCTTCACCTGGTTATTAATCCTACTGATAGCTATTCTGCTAAATATTACATTTAAACACAATACAAAAATACAAAATTTACCAAGCTGACATATAAAGCACTGTATGGAATGCAAACATTTTACATGCACACGCAGTATTATTCAACAATCTTGTATGGAACATAAAATCATAGAATCATAGAGTTGGACTAAACCTTCTGGGCCATCCAGTCCAACCCATTCTGCCAAGAAGCAGGAAAAACACATTCAAAGCACCCCTGACAGATGGCCATCCAGCTTCTGTTTAAAAGCCTCCAGAGATGGAGCCTCCACCTCACCCCAGGGCAGAGAATTTCACTGAACAGCTCCCACAGTTAGGAAGTTCTTCCTAATGTTCAGGTGGAATCCCCTTCCCTGTAGTTTGAAGCCATTGTTCCACGCCCTAGTCTCCAGGGCAGCAGAAAACAAGCTTGTTCCCTCCTCCCTATGACTTCTCCTCACATATTTATACATGGCCCTCATCATGTCTTTTCTCAGCCTTCTCTTCTGCAGGCTAAACATGCCCAGACCTTTAAGCCGCTTCTCATGGGGCTTGTTCTCCAGACCCTTGATCATTTTAATTGCCCTCCTCTGGACACATTCCAGCTTGTCAACGTCTCCTTTAAATTACAGTTTCTGAAAGTATTTATTTCTATATAGTTGGGGTTGAATCCAGCCTATGACAGTCTCACTTAGTATGTAGAATTAATGCAGTATGATATCATGGCTCAATACTATGAAATTATGGAAGTTTTAGTTTGGCGAGGAACCAGCACACTTTGCCAGAGAAAGCTAAAGACCTTGTAACTCCTCATGACTCAATAGCATTGAGCCTTGACAATTAAACTTTCAGTGTAGACGCATCCTTAGTTGAAACTGAAATCAATGGGACTTAAGTCAGGGCTAAGTTTTCACATAGATTTGAATCCAAATAAACTACAAAAACCATGGCCAACTGCTGAACTGTGCATTGGTAACAATTCTTTTTATTCCCTCTACTATCCAGTGCTTTGAAGCTGCTGGGTGAAGTCACCAGGAGATATGGAGTCAAATGCTATCAATATATATCGATATTTATTCCATTTCTCATAAGATCAGGAGATGCTGTTCAAGCAACGAAGCTGTGCTTGAAATCGTAAATTGGCTGTCTGATCCTCAATAAACTGTCACTCACCAAGATGGGAGCCTTATGGATAGATAGTTCTTTCCTTCAAAAACTGGGTGTACAGTCTATTCTAGATAGAGCGACAGATCTCCTGAAAGAGCAGAGTCATACTTTGGACACTATCCCTTGATCCAGTGACACAGTAGTTACCGCACTAAAAAGCTTAATTAGTTTATTAGCTACAAACATTTTGTGATAGGGGTCCCTTCTACATTGCTCCTATATCACAGGATCGAATCCCAGATTATCGGGCAGTGGAGACTCATATAATCTAGTTTAAGGCAGATAATCTGGGCTCAGGGCTGTGTAGAAGGGGCTCGTGTTCTGCTAAGCTCCAGAGTGAATTAGTGCAATGCATTTGAGGTTGCTCCTGAAAACTGCAGGTACTGTTCAAGTCCCTCACTGCTTTCTATCCATCTCTTCTCCATGTTGGAAAAACAAGTATGACAAGGAAAAGGCCAAACTAGCATGACTGTCATCTGCTGTCACAATTGGGACAGGCCAGAAACTCATTCACACAATCCAGCAACTAACCCAACAATGCCAATGACACAGCAAAAGGCAATTTGTCTTGCTCATAATAAAAATAGCTATTAACTGTGACTTGTGGATGCCATTATTGCTTTAGGAAAGAACGTCAAAGAGCTAAATGATCGGCATATTTTCATAAAAAGATCCAAGAAAGTACAGATATGGGCTTTTCAAATACTAAATTATGAAAAGAGGAAAGGAAAGAGCAGTTTGTTTCCAAACATACAATTAGCAAATAATGCTTCCTGTAGCATCTCCGAAAATATGGTCTAGACAACATAAAATTCCTTACTTTAGTAGTCAAGCCATTGATCTCTCGTTCTGCTTTATGCAGCTTGCCTGTTAAGAGGGTATTTTGCTCATTGCTCATTTGCAGCTCCTTTTCAACACGCTCAAGAAGCAGCTTAACCGACTGTTTTTCTGCCTTTAAAATTAAGAAAGAGATTTTTATATTGCTTGTGAGATACAATGCTTGAGGAATGACTTTTAAATTATTATCCTTATATTATTTAGCACAAAGTGACGAATATCAATAGTATATTCTTTCAATGGGAATATTTGGGGAGGTAGCTTTCCTTTTCAGACTGAAAATTACTTGATTTCGTTTGATATCATTCCACTGCACTATCTAGTTTTCTATCGATTCCCCTCTTCTTACTATATGCTATCAAATGCACAGAGTAGAACTGTTAGTCTTATACAACAGAGTGCCTACTTGCATCCTTTTCCTTCCTTATCTCCCACTTTTTTCCCAAATTTGAATAGGACATCAAGTTTTCTGCTCTCCATTGCCTGGAATTCTGAATTATAATTCCCACTGATATATGGTTCAATGTCAACTTGTCATCCTAATAGTTTATGTGTATGACTCAAATTAGGACTTGTTGAAGGCTTTCATGGCCGGAATCACTGGGTTGCTGTGAGTCTTCCGGACTATATGGCCATGTTCCAGAAGCATTCTCTCCTGACATTTTGCCCACATCTATGAAAAGCATCCTCGGAGGTTGTGAGGTCTGTTGGAAACTAGGTGAGTGAGGTTTATATACCTGTGGAATGTCCAGGGTGGGAGAAAGAACTCTTGTCTATTGGAGGCAAGTGTGAATATTGTAAATGGCCGTCTTGATTAGCATTGAATGACCTTGCAGCTTCAAAGCCTGGTTGGTTGCTGCCTGGGGGAATCCTTTGTTGAATTCCCAACAAATCCAACAAATGCTACATTCAACAAAGGAAAAGAGGGATCCTCTCACCTCTGCAGGAGTCTACTGTATACCATGAAGCTGTGGACAAGTCTACATAGGGACCACCAAATGCAGCGCCCAAACACAAATCAAGGAACATGAAAGACACTGCAGATTACTTTCACCTGAGAAGTCAGCCATAGCAGAACACTTGCTGAACCAACGTGGTGGACACAGCATATTATTTGAGAACACAGAAATGCTATACCTCTCTAACAACCACCATGATAGACTACACAGAGAAGCCACTGAAATCCACAAGCAGGTGGACAATTTCAACAGAAAGGAGGAAACTATGAAGATGAAAGCGATCTGGCTACCAGTATTTTTTAAAAAATTAAAATCAGGACAGTAAATAAAGAGGAACACTAAAAAAAAAAAACAGGGGAATTGCAGACAAGAATTAATCAGGGCCAGTTAACACCTCCCAACAAAGGATTCCCATCAGCAGCAACCAACCAGACTTTAAAGCTGCAAGGTCATTGATTGCTAATCAAGGTGTCCAATTGAAACATTCACACCTGCCTCAAGCAGACAAGAGTTCTTTCTCCCACCCTGGGCATTCCACAGATACATAAACCTCACTTGCCTCGTTTCCAACAGACCCCTCAACCTCTAAGGATGCCTGCCATAGATGTGGGCGAAACATCAAGAGAGATTGTTTCTGGTACCATTCCATACAGCCCGGAAAACTCACAGCAACCCAAATTAGGACTGCACAAAACAGAAGAAGTTTCTTTGCTTAACTGCCTCTCAATCTTGGAGCAGTTTTTATCCATCTTTGGAGGATGGGCAAGGAAAATCCAATCATCCCCTGCTGGCTAGGACTGATTACAGTTTTAGTTCAACAATATATAGAAGGCCACATAATGCCAATTCTTACCTTAATAGATATTCAGAAGTAAAAAGGAAGGGGAAAGGAGAGGAGGGGCAAGGAGGTAAGCCCTATTATTCTCTTGTATTTTCCTGAAACTCAATTATCACTTGCACCAAATAGTCTTAAGCAGCACTATAACATATTACAATCATACTTGTATAATTTTTACTGTTTTATACCTTAGGATACAAAGCAAGATAAAATAATTATCACTTCAAGGAACAGGCTTGCTTACCACAGTACTGGAAACATGAATTACAGACTGATATAGTTAGAAGAGACCACATAGGCCATCCAGTCCAACCCCCTGCCAAGGAGGAAAAGCCCAATCAAAGCACCCCAGACAGATGGTCATCCTGTCACTCATAAATCAACAGTGAATTTTCCCACTTCCAATTTTAATGATATTCATGAATAACCTTATCAATATAATTCTACACTTTTTTTGTTAATACCATGACTAAAAGAATCTTCTAAAATAATTAGCACATGAACATTTACAATATATTTTCAAGATTGTTAGGAACCAATTTTTATCTTCAATTAAGGGAGAGAAAACAGTAAACAGAGACAGTCCTGTATTGGCCCAAGTCAATGTGTGTTCATATCTATGGACATATATGCCATACCCACAGGCATAGGAGTGTATTCTTTTATTATGTCGTGCAAACCTCATTTCATACCTCCAGGGATCTTACTGTCCCTTGCATCTCAGCCAGCTGTCGCTGCTGCAGCCTCTGTACGTTGTCTGCTTGAACACTAGAATCTTCTCTCTGGGCTCTAATTTCTGCTACTTCAGCTTCTAACCCCTTTACTTTCTGCATCAGTTGGGTCTTCTCCCTTAACAGAGCTTCCCTACGTTTGTTATCTCTTGTAGGTTCAACAATGAGTAGCTGATTATGCAATTCTTCTTTGTCTTTATCTAGTCTTGTTATCTGTAAGGAGTTAAACACAAAGCATTATGGATCCATTCCAGCAGGAGACTGATCACAACGCTCCAGTTTGCAGGAATCCCATAGGATTCAATCTTGTTCCTTTCCTCCTCTCAATTTCCATAAACTGAGGAAATTCTTATCACTCCTCCATTCAACCAAAGCTAGATCTACACTGCCATATAATCCAATTCAATGAACTTAAATCTGCACTGCTATGTTATATAGCAGTGTAGATCCAGTCCAAGCATGGCTTGCAGAGAAAGATGAAAGTCACATATGGATCTGCCATTCCAAGGACTAAAGGACTGAGAGTCTCTACACCTAATGAGTGTAGCACTCTAATTCAATCAGACCACATTGTTAAAGCAGCATTTTAGAAATAATTAAGTTGGTAAGCCCTGAAACGTGTGCGAACTGTCTTAAAGATTGTTAAGTATTTTGGTTCTGAAATGAAAATATATCAATTTTTACAACAAAGTATTTTCACTTCACTATGAATAGCAGTAAAGCTAAATATAATAACAATCATTTACATATTTCATGAGTCTGAGTGCTGATATGCTGTGCATAACTTTTCGTCCACTGGTAACAGCATGCCATATCTTTGAATAACATGCAGAGTAAGCTGAATATGCAGTTCCATAAAAAGTTCACAAGACTCTAAAGGACTTGAATTGTAGTATTTCAGATATCCTTGGATTCAAAGCTATGTTCACCGATTTAAAACTTCATATTTAAATAAAATCAAGACACTTTTCTTGTGCTATGAATTACCTCAGATTCATATTTTAATTTATTCTCTTCTAAAATACGAGAATGTTCTTCTCTCTGATGTTCAAACTCTGATTTGAGGAAAGTATGTTCATATCGAAGCTTGTTATATTCTGCTCTGTATTTTTCTACTTCCTAAATTAAAAAGAACATGGGTGAATGAACTGAAGAACAACAGAAGTGGGTAAAGAATGCGTAAAATGCCCCCCAACCACCACCGCTAGCAATGGCAAATGAAATGCCATATTTAGGGTAGAACTCATGAGATCAAGGATAAGGCGGTCTGCATACTGTTTAAGAACCACATTTCAATTAGAATATTGACAAATGAAAAGGGCAGCTAATAAATCATAAAGGCAATTCATGTGAAGATCAGAAGCATTCATTAGGTTTAGGGCTGTTTAAGAACGGATTACATGGGAAGTCTAGACAGTCTGTCATTTTATGAAATACCATATTTCCACTTACTTCATCCAGCTTTCGAAAACGTTCTCTCATTGGTGTTTCTAAGTCTTGCTGTATTTGTGCTTTCAACAATTCAAGCTTCTGTGGAGTTATGACCTAAATGTCACCAGAAAAAAGTACAAAGTATCTCAACAGCAGTTGCAACAAGGAATATATGTTTGAAAATAGATAATGTTTGTTCTTTGTATCCTGCTGTTACCAAATAAAATTCCATAGCCAGCTGGCTACATTACACACATTCCTGAAGCACTGAAACTGGTAGTAAACAAAGAAGATGCAGCACTCCTTTGAACCACTGACTAGATAACAAGATTCTCTTCACTTAACCACAAACTGGAGCTAATGGGAGCAAGTCCTGCTAAACTGGGTGATGCTCACTTCTGAACAAGTGTTAGACTGTAAACCCACAAGATTGTACTGGACAATTTCTACCACAAAGGCTGTTTTTGGGAGTTTATGAACATCTGTTCACAACATTTAATTGTCATTATGAAGAAAAATCAATTCTGAAAGCTAATATGTTGAACATGAAGTAGAATTCAGATTCAAATCCCTGTTCAGACATGTTGAGTAATTATGGACCATAGTAGACTCTGAGCATAAAATTCAGGGAAGAGGGAACCATGCAGTTGCTTAGAGAGAAAAGAAGATAAAAATGCTATTAATAGTGATACCCTTGAAGATTACATAATTATTGTTAAAATGAAGGAAAAGTATACGAAGGAATGTAATTTCATTTCTTTTTGAAGTCCTAAAAAAGGTATAATTTAGACTAGAGTAAGACCAACAAGAACTGAAATCACTTTTCAAAGCTTTATATTTTCATAGCCAACTGCATTATTTACCAAACCAAATTTGAAACACTTTTCTAGAAGCATATAACTCTTTTCTGATTTAATCTCTCTCTTCACACTTTACTGAGAAATACAAACTAACTCCATAAAATCAGTTCATGGAGCAACTGTTCCCTGTATTCCATATTAACAAGACACAGTGAAACTAGTTCCATGAGGCCAAATGCAGCTAAGATTTCTTTTGAAATAGCAAAATACAATGCTTAATGATAAGTTCCATTTAACTGAGTCCATTTAAAATAAGTTTGAATTTAGTACGGAAATTCTATATCCAAAGAAGAAAAAGGGAGAGATATACACTGGCTTACACTGCATGAGCTAAAGTATTTCTTTAACTATTAGGTGAGTGTTAATTTTTTTAAAAACCAGACACGATGGAAAACAATAACATGAGTGCTAAAATGCAATTATTGTATGGCAAACTACAAAAGTTCGATGTTCACAAAACCATGTTGAAAGCATACCTGCATCTTTAATTCCTCTATTTCTCTAGTTTTAGCCAATAGTTCTTCCCTGAGTTCAGCAAGCAGAAGCTGAAATTTTTCATGGATAGTTTGTTTTTCATGCAACAGCTGTTTGAGCTCATTTTGCAATTTCGTATATTCATCAAGTAACCTGCAGGGGAAAATAACCATAAATGTTGTTTTGTTTTCTATCTACGGAGTAGGTATTTATATGGCAGAATTCTACATATACAAAATAGAGGAAGTATGATAACTGGGACTATTAAATGAAGAGATGAGGCTACAGTGATATCAAAATTAGCAGATTTAATGTTCTCTTCCTAGTTGTAAGTATCTTTAACCTACAAAAAATAATAAAAATAATATTCAAAGAAATAAATCCAAGAGATAGCTCCAGTGAATCAACTGCTGGATGATAAATTAGTATAATGAGCACTCTGTATTTGCTGTGGTTTGGTTTCCATGGGCACCCAAATCCAAGGCTGAACAAGTCTCATTATAAACAATGGTGTAGTAAAATGGGATCTCTTATATAAAGTAACAAGATCAAGATATACTTTTTGGAACTTTTAAAATTAATTTTGAACCATGGTTGGTTGAATTCATGGGTGCAGAACCCATGGATATACAGTGCCATCTGTAGATAAATCCCAATGTAGTCAATGAATCCCCTCTAGTTGGGATTTAAGATGGAAATTTCACTATTTTCAGTAACTGACTGGAATTTTTTGCTCAAAAACACCGGTTTCCTGTCTCCTGAACACCTAATATTGAGAATTGCTGCAATCAATTTACTTACACAACTACCTCATAACTTGTATTCAGTATTGAATGTATTCATTGCTGAAAGTTAGCAACAGCACAGAAAAATATTTCTTGCCTTTTCAACTTACAGTGAGAAAGAAAAGAAAGGCCTCTACTATACCTTGTATGTTCTGCTTTTAGAGTTTGATAATTAGTTTTATGATGTTCACATCGTATCCTCTCATCAATTAACAGTTTCTGCATTTCCGCCTGTGAGCTAGCAACATCAGCATTCCCACCCACTGAAGAAAAGACGTTTGGCAAGGTATCCATTCTGACTGGAAGCGAATGAGATGACAATCAAGCAAAATGGCTGTCAGCACAAGCCTGCTACTGTCATAGAGATTGCTTTCTCTCCAATTGGCATCCCTAGAGGACAAATTACCTGCAAAAACAGAAAAGCACCCAATTAGTGGTTAATATATTCATAATTTAAAGGGCTCCTCTTTAAATCTGAGTTGAAGCGCTTCAAAATTTCTTTGACCACTGGGCAATTATATTTTTGGTTGATTTTCATTTTCAAAACTACCTCATTAAACCAAATATGTAAACTAGCAATGAAAATAACTCCTCATTACCTGAACTTTCTTTCTGTACCATACTGTTGGGAAGTCCCTTTGGGTCCAAAAGATCTGTTCCACTGTGTGAAAGCTAGCCAAACTGTCTTCCCTCATGGTGAAAATTATCCTATTTAATGATAAGTGAAGCAGCTACCATAATACTAACCTATCAATAGAAGTAGCAGAGTGCTACTTGCCTGGACAAAAAAAATCACTTTAAATGCCAGTAAGGCATTAGGCCTTCTCACAATATAAGCTTATCTTGAATGTTGTTATAAAGTAAATTGCATCCTAAAAAGCAGAACAAATCCAAGTCTGCAACTAACACTGTAAGAACATTTAAAATACTAAACTGAAATAACACATGGGAAAATTCCTTTAACAGCAATTTCATCCTCATAAATGACTGCTATGTTTAAAATGTTTACAAGTTGTTAAATTGCTTTTAAATCTTACTATTTTTGCCAAATGTTTATAGTTATTGGCAGAGAAAAATAACATATAATGAAACAAAATTTAGGAGTATACTGACCTCTTCTGGGAAGTTTCAAAACATTCAAATGGTATGCAAAGTAATTTTTCTAGACCTGTTACTCCATTGTGTATGTGTGTCAGGAGCAACTTGAGAAACTGCAAGTCGCTTCTGGTGTGAGAGAATTGGCTGTCTGCAAGGACATTTCCCAGGGGACACACAAGATGTTTTACCATCCTGTGGGAGGCTTCTCTCATGTCCCTGAATGAGAAGCTGGAGCAGACAAATAGCTCACCCCGCTCACCAGATTCGAACCGCTGACCTTTCAGTCAGCAGTCCTGCCGGCACAAAAGTTTAACCCATTGTGCCACCAGGCGCTCTATTTGAAAAAATAAGGGATTGTCTAATAATATCTATTTTTAAAATGTCAATGGAAGTAACAATATCGGTAGCATGGCACAAATAGTTCTGTAACAGATTTTAACAGATTTCCAAATGACTAATCTTTATCTATAATAGCATTAAGGCAGCATCCCCTGCAATTTGCTTTGCAAATGTGTAATAGACTAAACAGATCCTCCCCAGGGAATCATTTTCCCTAAGAAATATATAATGATCAAGTAATAGCGAAGCTGTTTGTACCTGTATGCCATTCCTATACAAGAAAGTATCTGCAACATCTATTAACAAGCATATTACATCAGAGTAACAACTTACAAAAACATCTCCTGACAGCATTTACATATTCCTTTAGGACAGTGGTTCTCAACCTGTGGGTTCCCAGGTGTTTTGGCCTACAACTCCCAGAAATCCTAGCCAGTTTTCCAGCTGTTAGGATTTCTGGGAGTTGAAGGTCAAAACATCTGGGGACCCACAGGCTGAGCACCACTCCTTTAGGAGATGTAGGAATCTGTCAGTTAAAGCATCTGCTTCAATAAATCTTTTTGGAAGGATATTTCCCCTAAAGTATAGTTTTCTTTTGCTGAAGTATAACAGTAATGCCGTCAAGCTTCATTTTCTACTCTACTTATTAGTTCTATTTCAAATTGAGAAAAATCTGATTGATAGTTGAACTTTCTATTTCACTGAAAGAGTGATTGCGATATAATACCCTTCTAAAATGGTGTAGCACCATAATCTTACATATAGCTGCCAAGATGGAAACCACATTTTACTTTGTGGGCCTTACTCATTTGATTACAGCTCAGAAATTAAAATGTTACAGGATAGTGTACTGCAATGAATGGGGTTTTATTTAATTTATATCCCATCTTTCTCTCTGCATAAGATGCATGATGGACAAAACACTTCAACTTAAAATGCAATAAAAATGCTTAGTACAAGTAAACATAAAATTAAACTAGCTTCTTTTTTTAAAAAAAATGTAATAAAACAAACACAACATTCACCTATACCTAGAAAAAGCTCTTTTGGCAACAATTTATTTTTTAAAAAAGCCTCCCTAAGTAAAAAGGTCTTTACTTGTTGGTGAAATGACATCAGAGAAAACAGGGTTTAAATCCTCAGTAATGGGTGGCTTTGGGTCAGTCACACTTTTTGAGCTACCGGTGGCACAATGGGTTAAACCCTTGTGCTGGCAGGACTACTGACAAAAAGGCCAGCGGTTCAAATCTGAGAAGTGGAGTGAGCAGACTGTCAATTTTCTCTCAAACCAGAAGCAACTTGCAGTTTCTCAAGTCGCTCCTGACACACACACACAAAACCCTTTTTTGAGCTTTAACTTACCTACCCAAGGCTTTTGTGCAGATAAAAATGGGATGAAGAATCATCTATTCTATGCCATCTTGAGGTCCTGGGGAGTGTTTAAAATTATATATAACGAGTTATTAAAAATTGCGTAGAATTAGCACTAGTATCAAGAGACTGAATAAACTTAATGCTCATTTTACCTATACCATGTTGCACAGCTTTGCTTGTCACAAAACAGTAAAAAAATGTCTCTAAGAAAAGTCACCTGACATTTGTCAGCACTCCAAGTGAATCCACTCCACTATCCCAGCATCTTTATTGGGTTATATGTCACGTGTTGGACCTCTGTAGCCACAGATTCAACTATTCTGGCTTGGGAAATATTTCTAAAAAGTCCAAAAGCAGATCTTGATTGTTTTTTAAAAATAAAACAAGGGACACAATTTTACTACTCCATTGGATGTAATGGGACTTGAGCCTCTGTGGATTTTTTTTTATCTATGGAGGAGAAGTGCCCTGACACCAAACCCCAGCAGATACCAAGGGATCACTGTACTCAATAGACCTATTGGAGAGTCAATGACATAGAGGAATTTATGATTAGGCTATGAACAAGGATAGATAAATTGGCTTAAAGGCTTCAGTGTCAGAAGTCATGGTGAAGGGTGCAAAAGTGTGGGGAAGAGGTTTTATTTTGTGTGGGATATGGGTTTGGGATGTGTGTATGGTCTGTAATACATCATCTGTTGCTATCTGAATGTTATGGTAAATTCTTATATTAATAAAAAATAATAATATAGCACTACTCTAGCTGAAGATACAACATATTAAATACACACATATAGAGTGGGAGGGAGTTCAATTAATAGGCAAGATTATACCATGTAACAATTTTTTAAAAAACATTCCTGGTTTATTTTCTGTTTAACTGTTTGCGACTTACTTTGAAAGTAGTTGTTATACTCCAGAAACTTTGTTTTGTGGCTGCCACAAACTATGGCTCCTTCCACGCTGTCCTATATTGCAGGATCTGATCCCAGATTATCTGTTTATTCCACATTATCTGGCAGCATAGACTCTTATAATCTGGGTTTAAATCAAATAATCTGGAATCAGATCCTGGGATATAGGAAAGAGTAGATCCAGCCGATGTTGAATAGGTTGAGACTCTACGAGACACTTGCTGAAAAACTATAGCAAAGTATCCCGCCAAAACAAAGTTTTTGCAGTTTAAGAATTTTCCACCTTGTTTTTATGATATAATCTATAAGGAAATGACATTTATAACAGAGGAACAAAAATCGTGTTGCATAGTGTTGTCATGAAATAATGGTTTTCAGAAACATGACTGGATTTACATATTGCTATTAAAATTTATAATACCAATAAATAATGTAGAGCATATATTATGAGATATACACTAGTGTAAAGTAGTGATGACCATGTGCATCTACAGCAGGCATGGGCAAACTTGGGCCCTCCAGGCAGGCCCGTAGCCAGGATTTTGATTCGCGGGTGGGGGGGGGGGCTGAGTCTGAGTGAAAGAGGATCTACCTAAGCAAACCTTTTGTATTGTTATCCCAATACCCCCATGCATATGGGATATACTGAGCATGGTAATCAGATAATGATATGAATAAACATAAGTTTAAATAATGTACCAGTAAGGCCTTCTTGCAGACCACCCTGAGAAATTTCGGGGGGATGGGGGACTGAAGCCCCCCCCCCCCGTTACATGCCTGCCTCCAGGTGTTTTGGACTTCAACTCCCACAATTCCTAAGAGCCTCAGGCACCTTCCTTTTTCCACTCAGCTGCTTAGTGTTTTTGTATGCTTCGTATCATAGGGCAACAAGTCCAAGCTCTTTCATGTGTTAGGGACCTAGAAAAGGGGGTTTGTGCAGAGTTTGTTGCGTCACTTGGCTGAAGGACAATGTCATCTTTGTAGGAAGTAAGTCCCACAGGCCAGGTCACTTGCTCTTTAATTTAGGATGGTGCAGTTTCGCTTACTGCAGATTCCAATTGTTAGTCTAAACCAAGCATGGGCAAACTTTATTTATTTCATGCACTTTTATCCCGCTCTTCTCCCCCGAAGGGGGACTCAGGGTGGCCTCACACAAGCACCATACGATGCTGTCAATAAGTAAACAATTTGAAGTACAATTAAAGCATTAAAAAACCATTAAAACATTAATAACCAGTAAGACACATTATATAATTCCTTAGACAGTAGATTATACATGCTGGTAAAACTAAATCCAAGTGTAGGCAGATTCAATGTCGTAAATATCCCGAGTCTTCTTTCCAATTGCCGCTATCCGTTAATCAAACGCCTGGTCCTAGAGCCAAGTCTTCACTTGTCTTAAAGGGCAGGAGGGAGGTGGCCAACCTGATGTCCCTGGGGAGAGAGTTCCACAGACAGGGGGGCCACTGCCGAGAAGGCCCTGTCTCTCGTTCCCATCAACCACGTTTGCGATATTGGTGGGATCGAGAGCAGAGCCTCTCCTGAAGATCTTAAATTTCGTTATGGTTCGTAGCAGGAGGAGATACGTTAAGAGAGGTAGCCTGGGCCTTAAACAGCTGAGGGGGAAAAGGAAGGCGGCCGAGGCTGTTAGGAATTGTGGAAGTCCAAAACACCTGGAGGGAGGCCCCAAGTTTGCCCAGGCTTTTATCTACAGCAGGGGTGCTCACACTTTTTCAGCATGCGAGCTACTCTTAAAGCAACCAAGTCCAAAAGATCTACCTGCCCCCCGCCGCCATGTGCTCCCGTGCGCTCTTGCACGCTCTTGCGAGTGCTCCTGCCGCTGTTTTCCGCCCGGCGCAACTCCCCAGAATTCCTGGCAACTGAACTTAGGGCTTCTGGGAGTTGGAGGCCCAAACAGCTGGAGTGTGAGGGTGCCCGGGTTAGGCTCACCCAGGCCGGACTCTTAGGAAGGGAATAAGAGAAGTCGCCTTCCTTCGCCTCAGAGCTCACCTCGGCTGTTTAAAAATGGCGCCTCAGCCCCCTCGCCCCGCCCCCTTTGGCTTGAGCCCTCTCGGGACCCGTACCTTGCCATTCCCCAAGCTGTAGGCACGAAACCACGGGAACGCGGAAGTAGCCGGGCCGAGGGGGTTCGCGAGGAGGGAGAGCCAGCCTTGGCGCGAGGCGGCGCGCGAAGCCTTAGAGTGGGCGGGGTTTGTGTCGTGGCTCGCGGAGCTGAGCCAATAGCCGGGGAGGGTGGGCGTGGCTTCGTGTTCAGATTCTATTTCAGCTCTTAAGTGACTGTTTAATCCAGGCCTAGGCAAAACCTGGGCCCTCCAGGTGTTTTGGACTTCAACTCCCACCATTCCTCACAGCCTCAGGCCTCTTCTAGGCAAAACTTGGGCCCTCCAGGTGTTTTGGACTTCAACTCCCACAATTCCTCACAGCCTCAGGCCTCTTCTAGGCAAACTTGGGCCCTCCAGGTGTTTTGGACTTCAACTCCCACCATTCCTCACAGCCTCAGGCCTCTTCCAGGCAAAACTTGGGCCCTCCAGGTGTTTTGGACTTCAACTCCCACCATTCCTCACAGCCTCAGGCCTCTTCTAGGCAAAACTTGGGCCCTCCAGGTGTTTTGGACTTCAACTCCCACCATTCCTCACAGTCTCAGGCCTCTTCTAGGCAAGCTTGGGCCCTCCAGGTGTTTTGGACTTCAACTCCCACAATTCCTCACAGCCTCAGGCCTCTTCTAGGCAAAACCTGGGCCCTCCAGGTGTTTTGGACTTCAACCCCACAATTCCTCACAGCCTCAGGCCTCTTCAGGCAAAACTTGGGCCCTCCAGGTGTTTTGGACTTCAACTCCCACCATTCCTCACAGCCTCAGGCCTCTTCTAGGCAAAACTTGGGCCCTCCAGGCGTTTTGGACTTCAACTCCCACCATTCCTCACAGCCTCAGGCCTCTTCTAGGCAAAACTTGGGCCCTCCAGGTGTTTTGGACTTCAACTCCCACAATTCCTCACAGCCTCAGGCCTCTTCTAGGCAAAACCTGGGCCCTCCAGGTGTTTTGGACTTCAACTCCCACAATTCCTCACAGCCTCAGGCCTCTTCTAGGCAAAACCTGGGCCCTCCAGGTGTTTTGGACTTCAACTCCCACAATTCCTCACAGTCTCAGGCCTCTTCTAGGCAAAACCTGGGCCCTCCAGGTGTTTTGGACTTCAACTCCCACAATTCCTCACAGCCTCAGGCCTCTTCTAGGCAAGCTTGGGCCCTCCAGGTGTTTTGGACTTCAACTCCCACAATTCCTCACAGTCTCAGGCCTCTTCTAGGCAAAACCTGGGCCCTCCAGGTGTTTTGGACTTCAACTCCCACCATTCCTCACAGCCTCAGGCCTCTTCTAGGCAAAACTTGGGCCCTCCAGGTGTTTTGGACTTCAACTCCCACAATTCCTCACAGCCTCAGGCCTCTTCTAGGCAAACTTGGGTCCTCTGGGTGTTTTGGACTTCAACTCCCACAATTCTTCACAGCCTCAGGCCTCTTCTAGGCAAAACTTGGGCCCTCCAGGCGTTTTGGACTTCAACTCCCACAATTCCTCACAGCCTCAGGCCTCTTCCAGGCAAACTTGGGCCCTCAGGGTGTTTTGGGCGTAAACTCCCACAATTCCTCACAGCCTCAGGCCTCTTCTAGGCAAAACTTGGGCCCTCCAGGTGTTTTGGACTTCAACTCCCACAATTCCTCACAGCCTCAGGCCTCTTCTAGGCAAACTTGGGCCCTCCAGGTGTTTTGGACTTCAACTCCCACAGTTCCTCACAGCCTCAGGCCTCTTCTAGGCAAAACTTGGGCCCTCCAGGTGTTTTGAACTTCAACTCCCACAATTCCTCACAGCCTCAGGCCTCTTCTAGGCAAATCCTGGGCCCACCAGGTGTTTTGGACTTCAACTCCCACAGTTCCTCACAGCCTCAGGCCTCTTCTAGGCAAAACCTGGGCCCACCAGGTGTTTTGGACTTCAACTCCCACCATTCCTCACAGCCTCAGGCCTCTTCTAGGCAAAACCTGGGCCCTCCAGGTGTTTTGGACTTCAACTCCCACAATTCCTCACAGCCTCAGGCCTCTTCTAGGCAAAACTTGGGCCCTCCAGGTGTTTTGGACTTCAACTCCCACAATTCCTCACAGCCTCAGGCCTCTTCTAGGCAAAACTTGGGCCCTCCAGGTGTTTTGGACTTCAACTCCCACAGTTCCTCACAGCCTCAGGCCTCTTCTAGGCAAAACCTGGGCCCACCAGGTGTTTTGGACTTCAACTCCCACAGTTCCTCACAGCCTCAGGCCTCTTCTAGGCAAAACCTGGGCCCACCAGGTGTTTTGGACTTCAACTCCCACCATTCCTCACAGCCTCAGGCCTCTTCTAGGCAAAACCTGGGCCCACCAGGTGTTTTGGACTTCAACTCCCACAGTTCCTCACAGCCTCAGGCCTCTTCTAGGCAAAACCTGGGCCCACCAGGTGTTTTGGACTTCAACTCCCACAATTCCTCACAGCCTCAGGCCTCTTCTAGGCAAACTTGGGCCCTCCAGGTGTTTTGGACTTCAACTCCCACAATTCCTCACAGCCTCAGGCCTCTTCTAGGCAAAACTTGGGCCCTCCAGGCGTTTTGGACTTCAACTCCCACCATTCCTCACAGCCTCAGGCCTCTTCTAGGCAAAACCTGGGCCCACCAGGTGTTTTGGACTTCAACTCCCACAATTCCTCACAGACTCAGGCCTCTTCTAGGCAAAACCTGGGCCCTCCGGGTGTTTTGGACTTCAACTCCCACAGTTCCTCACAGCCTCAGGCCTCTTCTAGGCAAAACTTGGGCCCACCAGGTGTTTTGGACTTCAACTCCCACAGTTCCTCACAGCCTCAGGCCTCTTCTAGGCAAAACCTGGGCCCACCAGGTGTTTTGGACTTCAACTCCCACAGTTCCTCACAGCCTCAGGCCTCTTCTAGGCAAAACCTGGGCCCACCAGGTGTTTTGGACTTCAACTCCCACAGTTCCTCACAGCCTCAGGCCTCTTCTAGGCAAAACTTGGGCCCTCCAGGCGTTTTGGACTTCAACTCCCACAATTCCTCACAGCCTCAGGCCTCTTCTAGGCAAACTTGGGCCCTCCAGGTGTTTTGGACTTCAACTCCCACAATTCCTCACAGCCTCAGGCCTCTTCTAGGCAAACTTGGGCCCTCCAGGTGTTTTGGACTTCAACTCCCACAGTTCCTCACAGCCTCAGGCCTCTTCTAGGCAAAACCTGGGCCCACCAGGTGTTTTGGACTTCAACTCCCACAGTTCCTCACAGCCTGAGGCCTCTTCTAGGCAAAACCTTGGGCCCTCCAGGCGTTTTGAACTTCAACTCCCACAATTCCTCACAGCCTCAGGCCTCTTCTAGGCAAACTTGGCCCCTCCAGGTGTTTTGGACTTCAACTCCCACCATTCCTAACAGCCTCAGGCTCTAGGCAAACTTGGGCCCTCCAGGTGTTTTGGACTTCAACCCCCACAATTCCTAACAGCCTCAGGCCTCTTCTAGGCAAAACTTGGGCCCTCCAGGTGTTTTGGACTTCAACTCCCACAATTCCTCACAGCCTCAGGCCTCTTCTAGGCAAGCTTGGGCCCTCCAGGTGTTTTGGACTTCAACTCCCACAATTCCTCACAGTCTCAGGCCTCTTCTAGGCAAGCTTGGGCCCTCCAGGTGTTTTGGACTTAAGCGGCTGAGGGGAAAAGGGAAAGACCTGGGGCTGTGAGGAATTGTGGGAGTTGAAGTCCAAAACACCTGGAGGGCCCAAATTTGCCCAGACCTGGTTTAATCCTATACATGTTTCTTACCTTTTGTATTCAAAGGCAGTTAAGTTTTGTCTCGCTTTTGTACATATAATGGCATCCTTGTAGTTGACACAGAGAGAGCAGGTGTACTGAAATGGCTGGAACCTGGAGGTGCAGTCTACACTGTAGAATTAATGCAGTTTGACACCACCTTTAACTGCCATGGCTCAATGCATTGCTAAGGAATCCTGCTATTTGTATTTACACTCTTTTGGCAGAGAAGGCTAAAGAACATGTAAAACTACAACTCCCTAAAGAACATGTAAACCTACAACTCCCGAGATCCGATAGCAGTTAAAGTGGTGTCAAACTGCGTTAATGCTGCAGTGTAGATACGCCTTTCATAAAACACACTCATTGGAAACACTGATTTGTAGTGTAAAGGAATACCCCTGGAGGGCAGTGTAACTCCAAATACAGGGAAAGTTAGGTTTTTCTAAGCTTGAGAGTGTGACCAAAATGGATGCCACCACAGTAATGACAGTAAAAAAGCGATATTTGCAGAGTCCATGGAATATAAAGCGTCTATGAAGATCGAGAACATTGCCGCTGTCCAGAGAGCCACTTTTATTTTTTTAACCCAATACATTTTGCAGGCCTGAAGCAAATCTACCAGTGATCTAGTAAACCTGAAGTATAGTATTTCTGTAGTAAATTTTGCTATAAATATACATCCTCTTTCAATGGGCTGGGCTGTCTTTATCCATGGTTTCCTTCAGGTTTTTTTTAATACAAGGATCCCAAATGTTCTACAACTTTTAATTTACAAAAGAGCACATTTGGAATTGTTGTGTGTTTTCACCGGGAATGTGGCGCAGCTGGCTGGGTGTCAGTTGCATAAGATCTCTACTGACCAGAAGGTCATGAGTTCGAGGCCTGCCCGGGTCGAGGTGGGCTCTCGACCTATTGTGTAGCCTGTTGTCGATATTTGCAACCCGAAAGACAGTTGCATGTGTCAAGTAGGAAAGGTACCACTTAGTGGGGAGGCTGAATTTAACTGATTTATGAGGCCATAAAGATCTCCAGGACGCACTCTGAGGAATGAAGGAGTGTGACAGCTCCCCCTGGTGGCCAGATGTTAAATTGCCTCTGTCTTGTGTTTGTGTGTCTAAAGGCATTGAATGCTTGCCTGTATACAGGGGCGGTCTAAGGTAATTTTAAATGGTAAGTGAACATTATTTTGGCGCCCCCCCAACATTATTTTGGCGGGCCCCCCCCAAGCTCCTGCGTAGGGTCCCAGCTGCCCTACTTTTACCAGTAATCTTGATAATGATGCCATAGGAGTAAGCCCCCAGCGCCACCGCAAAGGCATTGTTAACACAGGCACGGGCAAACTGGGGCCCTCCCTGCAGGCCGGTGCTTCGGACTTCAACTCCCACCATTCCTAGTAAAAGGTAAATACAATACATTATATTATTGCCAGAGCACGATATTATTATTATATATTAACATTGTATTATAACATTATACTGTAATATTATTAGTAATATGACATGTAATATAAAATTATCCTTATAATATCTAGTAGTAGTAGTAGTAGTAGTAGTATTGTATTGCATTCCATGACACAGGTCTCTTCCCTTTCCTGCTGAATTGGCTGAGGGGGGAAAGGGAGGGCCCTGAAGCCCTGAGGGATGTTGGGGATTTCAGTCAGGGAGGAAGGGGGGCCCAAGCCAGCCCGTGCCTGCCCAAGGAGAGCCTGGTCCCGAGGGGAGAGGGTTAGGAGAAGGCCGGCCGGGGCCCGAGGAGCCCCCCCCCCCAGGCCGGAAATGCGGGCTGACTTGGCTTCCCACCGAACAGCGCTCTTTCCTGCCCCCCCCTCCCCCAGCCACCATGTTTCCCATCTCGCGAGACTGGCCGGGAAGTGGGTGGTGGAGGAGACGGAGGCACTGAGGGAGGCAGGCGGGCGGGTGGGCCCAAAAGCGGAACATCGGCCGGACGCTGTCTGGCGGGCGGGGTAATGCGCCCTTTACCCAGATGGCGCTCCACGCAGTGGTGTCCTTTGCCTACCGGTAGGACCGCCCCTGCCTGTATATGTTCATTGTGATCCGCCCTGAGTCCCCTGTGGGGTGAGAAGGGCAGAATATAAATGAAGTAAATAAATAAATAAATAAATTCATTTCTGAATCATAAGGTGACTAACATGGAGTGTCCTAGGGCTGAGAGTATCTGACTCACCTAAGGTGTCAGGATGTCCATACCAGCTTGGAAGTAGCTGCTCCGTCCCCGGTCCCCCTTGTGGCATGGTGTGAAGAGGGGGAGGTTGAGAGGATGGATGAGAGCACATTACAGATAAGGCTATATGGCCTTGGGAGAAAACGAAATTGTAAGATAGCGACTGTGGGAATAGAATGTAGCCAGTAGAGAGGGATGGGATAGGGGAATGATACACACGGGGTTGGTGGGAAACCTTCAGAATTGTCTTCCTTATGACTGTGGAACAAAACTGTATCCCGGAATTGTGAGTGTGCTGTTGTTCCAAGAGCTTCCAGGATCTGACGTTAAGACAATTCTCCTTTCTATGCTTGCCCCATGCTGTCTGTATCTGTACAGTGAGAGCACCATGCCTGTGGAGGGGTCCAAGGATCTGCTAGAAACCGATGGCGCAATGGGCCCGGTGATGAGCCCCTAAGAGGCTTTGGCTGCAGCACTCGAACTGGATCTATCTGGCGTGGATAGTGAGGCTGACAGCAATCTTCTGATGATGGGGATGCCCCTGACCTCCACCCAAATGCCAGAGGAAAGAGAAGTGATGGTGCGTGAAAGACCCCCTCCCCCGGCAGCGGGAGGAAGAGAGCTGGAAGAGATCTCTTTGGAGACAAAAAGGTTGGAGAAGAAAGTTGACTCCATGGAGAGAATGCTAGAAACCTTCTCTTTCCAGCTCAGTGAACTGAGGAAGGAGGTGACGGCATCATGGATGGCCGTTGCAGAACAAAGGAATCAAAGGTAAGGCTCATCCCAGGGTGGAGTCCCCGACAGCTGAGTGATGTTTGCAGACACCGTGGAGGAGGCAGAACAGGGTGAAGTCAACTGTAAGTGATGCATGGCAGAGGAGAGCTACAGATGAAGACCCAACACAGCTCTCTTGCTTCCTAACAAATGTAAGACATTTTAGGGAAGCTTATGGGAAGTTTTTCCCTTCAGAAGGGGCAGGGGTTCATGCAGTAGGGGGCAACTTAAAAGGGCCAGCAGCGGTGAGAGCACCAAATCCTAACTACTAGACCACCAGGGAGCGTGCTTTTGTTCTAAGAGCTTCCCATGTCTGACATTAAGTCAACCCAAAGAGTTTCCATGGCAGAGTGGGGAATTGAATCCTGGACCCTAGAGTCATTGGAGGGATCTGCACTGCCATATAATCCAGTTTTAGAATGCAGATTAAATTTACTGAGTTGAATTATATATGCCCACACTGCCATATAATCCAGTTCAATGAGTTGATCTGCATTCTAGATGGTAGTGTAGGTCCAGCCATAGTCCAACGTTCAAAGCACTACACCAACTACAAAGGGAAAAATTCCCATGTTAGTCATGCAGCAAAATTCAATATTTTAGCACAAACTTCAAGGCATGAAATATCTTACGAAAGCATTTGAAGGTTCACTGGATTTTAACATCATCAGGCAAAAACGCTAAAAAAGATCACACAAAAGAAAATTGGTGACAATGTTGGAAACACAGGCCACAAAAAGATGATGCTGAGGGATTTTAGTGCAGGCAGAGACTCCATGGAATCAGAGATGGGAGGGACCCCGAGGGTCATCCAGTCCCACCCCATTCTACCATTCTGGACACTCAAAGCACTCCCAACAGATGGCCATCCAGCCTCTGCTTACAAACTTCAAAGAAGACCCCATCATGCTCCAAGCCAGATCAGTGGAAGCATGTATCTTCATAATTAAAGCACGGCAGGTATACTGTATATGTGTGTCTGTATATGGTCATTTATTCTTGCCTAAATACAAAAACTGTTTTGGTGAAACAGATCACATTCCATCTAGTCTAGCGTTCTGATCCTAAAGTGGTCAACCAAGAGTAGCCCATAAGCTGTAAAGGGAATGATATTGAAAATAGGCTGCCTCAAACAAGGAGGTTCTATTCTGCACTAATATGAATCCTAGGGCCCTTCCACACAGCTCTATATCCCAGAATATCAAGGCAGAAAATCCCACAATATCTGCTTTGAACTGGGTGGTTTGAGTCCACACTGTCATATATTCCAGTTCAAAGTATATTTTATGCAGCTGTGTGGAAGGGCCCCTACCCATTGATAAACATTTTTAATTTGATTTGAGGCAGCATGGAGCCTATTTGCTACAAAGTCTCTTCCAATCCCTAAATAAAGAAATGGGTTTGAGAAGAGGATAGAAGCCACTCACCCACAGCTGTGTTGTGCCAAGCAAGTGCCCTGTTTCCTAGCTGCAGGAACGCAACATAATTTGTGGTCTGATAGCTGCCTATTGCAACGTGTGTCTGAGGCTGGAAAAGCCACTGTCGGAAGAAGGCATAGCATTTGTGGTTTACCGTAACGTCTTGCCCAAAGTGTTTCATTAGAAATTGACCTGGTTATTCAATATCTCTGTATCTAATAAATTGCATTATACAGTAATGGTTCTATACTCAAGCAGTATTCCAATAGAAAGAGAGAGGGGTTTCTAACTTTGCATGTTGCCCTAGCAGTAACCACTGGTAGGGGTTGCCGAGCTGCATCTAAAACTCCCTGCCAAAATCACAAAAAGCACTTTAAATTATCACCTTCGGGTTAATAAGGATCAGAGGAAGATTATGACACGAAGGAAGCATCAATCTCAGCTGTGCAAGAAAGGATGGGTTACAGGCTAATAGCGCACTTTGGAAAGTATAAATCTGTCCACAAATGTCGTAGACATCACAGGAAATTTAAAATATTATTTGACCTTCCAGTTGATTTAAGAACTGAAACCAATCATATTTAATAATGGGTTTCGGTCTGTTTATTGTGATGTTCTGTTGATTGCCATGGCTGATCACTCTATTATAAAATAAAGACCTCAGTGAAGAAAAGTTACAGCCATTTCCAGCTTATTTGATGGGTTTGAGACCAAGTGTTAAAAAGAGGAAATAGTTGCAAAGGCGAACCCAGTGCTTTTTCATAGCATGCAAATTAAAGACCTAACACTAGATGGCCCTGAGTTGACTGAGATTAAAAACAGCCAGTTGATGACACAGTTGCCAACCCATGTTTGGTCAGTGTAGAACAGTGGTTCCCAACCTTTTTTTGACCAGGGACCACTTTGGCCAGGGACCACCCTCCAAAATTAGTACCAAAACGGTTATGGACCAGTTTTTGGTCAACTTTAGAGTTGGTTTGGTTATTTGGGGTGCAGATTCAGGAAATTGCATTGAATAGACCACATTAGTTCTAATTTCTGATATAGAACATATGCCATCCAGTGGTTGCCACCTGCTCATCCACAGAAAACCATATTTAATAAGCTATAAGGGGTTTTTGCAAGACCAGTCGCTCTTGTTGCAACAGTGTAGTAACGGTGAGGCCGGGGGCCATATTTTTGTTCTTATGGACCACTGGTTGGAAACGACTGGTGTAGAAAATGCTTTGAACGGCATCATATGACTCTCCACATATATAATGCAGTTCCAAACTGTACTACATGGCAGATAGATCCAGCCTTAGAAAACAATCAGAGTGCTTAGTAGACAGAGGGGGGAGAGAACTGTGGTTGAAAGAGTGGTCCAGCAGTCAAAAGTTTGGTACAGGCTACAATTTAGATCACTTGAAACAGTGGAATATCAAAAAACAAGTCATCGTAAAGCAAAGGATGCATGTAGTTCTTATGTTTTGAATATACAGTAAGAGAAGCTAGAAGTCACCATCCATGCTGTGCATATACAGTATGTTATATTACTAATTTTTGGTTATAGAAACAATTTGGATACATAGTTATATAGGGTATATATATAAATATGTAATGAAAAGGCAACATTATAGGGTTACGTGTAATTTTACCCATTCAGCACACTGAATGCAAAAACCTAAGGTATTGTATGCTATTTTCCCCCTTGGATGGGTATTTTTCACAGTGTCTGATTTTTCTTCCCCTTTCTCTATTACGAAAATATAAAACAGGAGGGACATCCCCCCTGTTCATCCATTATTGGAGAATCAGTCTGTTCAGGAGGTACTTTAAAAAACTTAACATAATACCAATTTGTAAAATTTATTTTTAAAAAATCTGTGGCTGCTTGGGACAGTCATGACTGTATGAAATGTACAGAGTACAGTAAAATATGCTCATACATTTATATTTTCACAAACACAAAATGAAAGTGGTTTGGTTACAATGTATGTTACACATAGAGAGACAAGTTTTCCATTCAGTGCAAATGAACTGTTCAGTAGATTTTTAAACAGACTTTCCCACAGTGCCTGAGAGCCATTGCTTTCCAAAAAAAAAGAGACAAGAAAGTGGGAAGGACAGCCAGAGTGCAACTTAATTCACCAAATATATGCAATAAATTAACATTTTGCAAGACGGTTGAATCAGTCATCATGCTAACAGTATGTACAGTGTCTTCAAAAGTCATATGCTACAATTAAATCGAGATCTGGATTTGTACAGTGATTTGAATATCATGAAATCTGGATTTGTACAGTAATTGTATGTCATGAAAAGTTTCAAGAAGATTTCAGAAATTACGGCACCTTATTCCTGAAATATATAATCTTGTTTTAATGCAGAATTAAGTGCTATCTGCTTGCTTCTACTTTGCACATCCCCATCTACAGCCAAATTTCATTTTAAATGAGACAGACATAATGGTTCAATACGCTTTCTGTGAAAGTTCTTTTTCTAAGAGGGAATTTAACACCACAGTCATAAAATGAAGTGACTTGTATGTAAAATTTAAATTGTGGTTGTCTGATGTGTCAAACCGGTGTATAAACATGTTTACTATTGAAGTGCAATAACAACTGTAATTGAGTCTCTGATAAAGAACAAGCACCACTGAGTTCCATGACTAAGACACCATATAAGGCCAAAACCAACAATGACATAATGAAACTAAGAAGCCAATCAGCCAGCTATTGTTCATCGACCGATTCTGTTGGGGAATAATTGGGTAGCAATTTCAAGTCTTGAGCTATTCATCCTCAGCCTTGTGAGTGAAAGCAACTTCACACATACTTCTGTACACATATACACATACAAACAGTATATGGCTGCAAACACATGCAACATTTGTGATAACAAGCATAACAGGACATCATATAGTGAACGCAAACGCGATCTAAAAGTGGGGGGAGTGCTAATATTTTAAGTGAGCGCAGTCTGAATTCAGAGAGAGAATGGGGATCTTTCACTTTGGTTCCTCAGAATTGGCTGCAGTATATAGAGAAACTTGCTTTTGCTGTTAAGCAACTATGAATTGTATAACTGGTGATACTAAATCAGGACATGGAGATTTCTATTTTTTATTTCTTCCCATATTAGCCGCTGTTATGGGAGCTATTGTACTCAAAGTAACTTCTCCATGCTTTGATTAAAATGAACTAGAACCAGTCGTAGTCAGTAATATAGCATTATTTGATAGTGTTACGATCTTTTCTGCTTGACTAATTATGGGATGTTTCTCGTTTTTTGAACACCAAATTCACAAGCCAATATAAGCCACAGTGGCAAAGAGAACCACATACTGGTGACATCATTAGAATTTCCTTAAAAACTACTGTACTAAGGATTTGGTATGAAAATCGAAGTGCTTCATTTTCAGGCTGTTTATTCCCACTTAAGTCAATTGAAATAAAACTGGTTTATATCCTATTGCTTTGGTTTAAGGAGAATCATCAGTTTCACAGTACAGTTTTGAAACTGAGCATCACATCTTTCCAGCAATATTAGTTGTTAATATTTAATATGTGGCCAAAGTGGTATTAGTTCCTTTAAAGGTGCCAGGGCCTAAAGTTTCCTGCTCTTTTTCTTCAGGCCGATATGCTTCTTACCCTTAGGGAATTAGAGATGGCTGACACCACTTTAACCGTCCTGGCTCTGTCCTATGCAATCCTGGGATCTGTAGATTGCTACCTGATAGAGAAGGGTAAATACCTCACAAAATTACAAATCCCAGAACCCCATTGCATTGAGCCATGGCAGTTAATGTATTGTGAAACTGCTTTAATTCTGCAGGCTTGTATTGGCTCCAACTGCCCAAAGCTTCTACTCATGACCTGCACTTGAGGGTGAATATTCCAAGAGTTTTCATTTGACATGTTTCTGTTACAAAGCTGAAAACCTAGAAATAGATTTATTTCTCCCACTATGAAACTATTGCTTTGGGAATCTTTCCTTCTTGCTGCCGAGATTCCTTGCCCTACCTTTGGAAAGTTCAGCAATGGCTTCAAATTGTTACCCTCAAAGTTTACCCATGGCTATTGCAATATGCCCAACATGCAGCTATTAATTGTTCTGCAACCAATGCCAAGGTTTCTGTGAACACTGACACATCCTGAACTAACATTTTTGGAACAAGTCTAAGCAATCCCATTAAGTGCTGTGATATTGAGCATACACACAAGTTAGTAAAACCCTTATTATTTTGTTCACTGTTGTGCATCTTTCAGTGGTTTCTGACTTATGGCCACCCTAAGGGAAACCTTTCACTGGATCTTCATGCCACAATTTGTTCAGAGATGATTTGCCTTTCTCTTTCTCTGAAGCTGAGAGGTTATTCGTTGAATTCCCATGGTCTATTTGTGGGAATTCAAATTCTGTGTAGTTCAATGCTCAAACCATGCTGGATCCCAAAGTCCACAAACAACACAGATCGTGTCATAATAAATAAACAATATGGATATTTATTATGTCATGATCTGTGTTGTTTGTGGACTAGAGTGCTTTTAGCATGCTGCCTCTGTTCAACGTTGCTGACTTCTTCTGCTTGATTATCTAGTAGTGCTAATCATTCACTTGCATAAAATGGCAGCACGTCCCAGCTGATACAGAAATATTGGCAGTACATCAAATTACACTGGAGAGATATGGATGGTTAATTTCTCCCGAGTCCAAGATCAGAAACAAAAAACAAAAAAATAATAATACATTTCTTGGGAAATGATTTCTGCTCTCTCATTTGGCAGATGCTGACATGGTTGGCAGATTTTAGTCAGCTATTTGATACAGAACCAAGATAGGAATGAAGAGGAAAATTGAAGAGATGTGTTAATCTAAAGCAAGGGTAGAAATCTTACTGCTTTCTTGATGTTGTTTAACTGATGTTCCTCATGCTCGCTCCTCACCATTGGCTGTACTGTCCAGGGCTGCTGGGATATGTAATCTAAAAACCTCTGGAGGGCTACATGACTCCTCCCCAAATTAGTTATAATCTAACTAATTTTATATCCTGCAGGCATATTAATGCTACAGCTGGCAGAAATCTTCAGACAGGTGGTATACAATTATATTCTCAGTAATATGAAAGAGGGAAAGGGAGCATATACTTTCTGGGAATCCCTCCAGCACATCTGGAGTAGGCCTACGTTAGGCTGAAGCAGGCTAATCTAAAGATTTGAAGAAAACAAACAATTCTGACATAACATTTGTCATCTCCAGGGATGGCATCTGCAATTATTTCTATGACCATGTGTCTAGGAAAATCCCCACTGGAGAGCACGTGTTGTGCAGCTTCAAGCATTGTCACACAATCTATTGATTTTTCAAATGCATCGTGCAAGTCCACAGCCTAAGCCAGTGGTTCTCAACCAGGTAAAAGTAAAGGTTTTCCCCTGACATTAAGTCCAGTCGTGTCCGACTCTGGGGGTTGGTGCTCATCTCCATTTCTAAGCTGAAGATCCAGCGTTGTCCGTAGACACCTCCAAAGTTATGTGGCTGGCATGACTGCATAGAGTGCCGTTACCTTCCTGTCGGAGCAGTACCTATTGATCTACTCACATTTGAATGTTTTTGAATTGCTAGGTTGGCAGAAGCTGCGACTAACATTTTTGACCTATAACCCTCCAGAAATCCCAACAATTCACCAGCTTTTAGGATTTTTGGAAGTTGAAGGCCAAAACATCTGGGGAAAGGAAAGGATGTCCTCTGAAAGGAAAGGATGTCTGAGTTGAGAACTACTGCTAAGCCCCACTAAAATAAATGGTGGTATAGCAAGAGCATTCAAAGGACTGGATCACAGTATTAGTCAAAAATAGGCAACAGTATAAATGTGTGTGTATGTGTGGGGGGGGGTATCCCTCCCAAAACCACAAAAAGTAGATTCCACATTTTCTGCAACTTTCCTTCTTCCTCCCCAAAATACTTTGTTTCCAGAAGGTCAACCTACATTTATGTGAAATAGAAGAGATTTAAAAAGAAACTACTCTTAATACTTCCATGATATATTAAGAGAATATATTAGTACTGTATGTGACAGAATTTCTTTGCTTTTAAAAAGTTGTTGAGTTAAGAGTCAAAATTACATTTTACATCCTTCAGTAATAGAAAAATAGTTTTTAAAAGAGCAAAGTGCCTTATGCAAACAGAAGGAAAGATTTCTGAGTCTGGAGCATAGTTGCTGGCTGAGTGTCTGGAACATCCCTATTGTGAGTGTTAAGAGCATTCACGTATATAAAAATGGGAAAACACTGCTTAATCAAAGGAAAAGCAAGATGTCCCCAGACTGCGTCACAAGGCCTTGGAACCAAAACAAGGGAAATCCTCTGAAAGGAGAGGATGTCTGAGTTCAGAACTGAGCACAAGCTGGGGACAGGACTTTCTCCAACACATCAACAACTGTTCACATTCCCCTGCAGTGATGCATTAATGCTCAAGCAATGGCACTCTGAAAACAATTAATCTCTTTGAGAACAATTTATTGTTGAAATAATGTATTCAAATTATACTTAAGAGGACTTATAGGAGCCAAACACCCAATATAATGGCCAAATGAAACAAGAAATGAACTGATAGCTTGATAATTTTAGAAGACTTAAGTATAGAATTGGGAACACACCTGAGTCTTTAAAAGTTATTGGCTTCCGGTGCAAAATATTCAATCAATTAAGACTCAATTAAGGGAATTATAGATTGGTGCAACAAATCAAGGGACGTTCGGCCGAGTTAAATGAATATCTAACTTTAGAAGGTTCTAAAACCCATGCCAGTTGGCTCCACTTCCTTCACTGGATGACTGAAATAACTGACAGTGCTTAATATAGCCTAGTTTTATTTATTTTTCTACAAACAAGACTAAGTCTGCTCTTTCAAAATTGCACATACTGTTTCAATCCATTTTAAAGTGCAAAACTTTACCGCTATTTACATCATCAACAATGTTCCCATTATATATAAATGGCAACTCCTGAAATTAGGTCAGGCCTCAAGGGACTTTCCAATTCCAAACTTTCCTCGGGAGGATTGCACAGCTTTGTGCTAAGCTTGCATCAGCCTTACAAGACTCAGCCCTATTTTCCTACTGGTCAAAATGCTTCTAGACATGGCTTTATCCTATAGTCATCTCGCTTCAAATACAGACTTCTAGAAGTGGTCGTTGTATAGTATCATTATCTATTCTATATAACCCTGCCATGTTGTGCCAAAGTCTCTCTTAAGATCTCATCACACTAGAGAATGAATCTACTGTAAATCCAGTTGCTGCCTC
The DNA here is from genome assembly GCA_030556195.1 of Anolis apletophallus. Lineage (NCBI taxonomy): Eukaryota > Metazoa > Chordata > Lepidosauria > Squamata > Anolidae > Anolis > Anolis apletophallus. Next base: position 88,972,259 of record JARBWK010000009.1, read on the forward strand.
CTGCAGATTTCTGGGTTTTGTAGTTTAGGGAGGAGACTTTAACAGTCACACTAAACTACAAACCCCAGAATTCTGCAGGAGGCAGAAACTGGATTTAAAGTGAATTAATTCTCTAGTATTGTTTTTCATACCAGGAAAAAACCATAAGAACTAGAGATTGGAAAAATTACCTTTTTTTGGTTATTGTGGGGATTGTCATCAAAATAAGGTATCTCCCTTCCACTTAAATCCTGGGATTAGATTTACCATGTCTTTTGACTAGTGTTACCAGACACCTTCCACCTGAAGCATCCTCAGACAGCTAACCAAACTCTATTCTATTCCTTGCAAGATATATGGGTTTTTCCTATAGTGAATCAGTAATAGTATAGTCGAGTAGTTCTCAACCTGTGATTCCCCAGGTGTTTTGGCCTACAACTCCCAGAAATCCCAGACAGTTTACCAGCTGTTAGGGTTTCTAGGAGTTGAAGGCCGAAACTTCTGGGGACTCACAGGCTGAGAACTATTAGTATAGTAGTCTTCTGCATGTTGCATATATAAACAAGGACGAGCCTGAACTAAAAGTGCCCTACAAGTGCAACTCACCAGAATTTCTCCAATATACATCCCACTGTAATAAATAGCAAATGTGCAACAATACATTGCTTCATTAATTTAAGCCAGTTAATATATAAGGAAAGGTGCTATGATATATTCATGCAACGAGCATTGAAAAATAAATAAGTAGGTCCCTTTCACCTTTTATAAACAAACCCATAAACACCTACTTTGTTTCTCAGTTTTTAAATTCCTTACTTAATTTATTCAACTGTCTCGTACAGGGATTTTTTTCCCCCTTACATGAAGTTTTATTTCAGTGTAAACTTCACAGTGATCGCGGTGTTACTGTATGCTGAAACACACTAATTTTAGGATACTGTCCTGCTACGGCTAGGCCTTGGCAAGAGAGCAGCACTAGACAGCCTCACAGAGGTGGACAGATGGGGACGATCAAGAGAAGACAAAGTGAACATACCAAATAGAAGGAATTCATGCAGAAGACAAAAATTTTGAATTGAGAGTTCAGAATGATCATGAAAAAATAAGAACAGAAGACAAAAATGTATTCTGTTCAATTCAGTTTCTTCTTCCTAGCATGCTATTGGCTCATGGTATTTTTAGAACCGGCATGGGCAAACTTGGACCCTCCAGGTGTTTTGGACTCCAATTCCCACAATTCCTAACAGCCTATCGGCTGTTAGGAATTGTGGGTGTTGAAGTCCAAAACACCAGGAGGGCCCAAGTTTGCCCATGCCTCTTTTATAACATTAACTTGCCAATTAATATATCTGTAGTTTCTCAAGGAACATTAAGAGCTTTTCCTATGTGTTTTTTGCCTCTGGAAAAAAGGAATTCCTATGTATGGATCTTTAGGAAAAACTGTATGCTTGACAGATACTAATTTAGTCAACAAGCATGCCAGTTATACATGTCTCTCTGTGTTTATCAAGGTTATAATGTAACCAATCTGATTATGTAATGACACAATCAGATTTGAATCCATTCACTAATTTAGACGGGGAAAAATCTAGAAAGGGTTAAGTATACTACTGGCTCTTGGGCCAATGCCAGTAGAGTTATTCAGTTACATCACAGTTTCTATCTTATGAACGTTGGTCATTAGGAAACACAAGACATGCAGTTTGCATTGCCTAAAATGGGCACATCACAGGTTATTGTTTGCACATGGGTCATAAGGAAAGACTAGTTATTTTTTAAAGGTCGGATGATATAATCCTTTATTGAAACTTGGTGTCTCAGCTAGGATCATTGTTAGTCATTGATTTTTGTGATACCTCTCCTAAACCCAAGCCTAGTTAATATTATGTATTCAATACTTGACCAATTGGAGATCCATAGTGTAGAAAAATTCACTGGATTAAGGCAAAAAATATTGGCAGCTCTAGTTCATGACAGCTTCACCTAATTGCATATAACAGAAATTGACAGGAACGACCATATCTATACCAAGAAAAAGAAAAATATCTTAATTTAGTTCTGTGAAGTGAAAATGCAAAATTGAAGATTTGGTAGTGTGTTCAGAAGTATTTCTTCGTCTTTCAAAATGAATGTTCTGGAGTTGCAGATTCATCTTGGTATGATCATCTTTTCGATGGCACAGACAATGTGATCCCAGTTCTTGCATAAAATTGCAAGAATAGTTACAGCAAAAAAAGTGCCCATGATGTGAAAACGGCTCCTCATCATAGGAGAGATAAACTTTGCTATGGTGGAGACGCACACCAGGATGACAGTCATGAACGCCAAGACAACATTGATGCATTTCCCCAGCAGGACTTTGGCATTCACAGTCTCTGACTGCAGGGCTTGCTGTTCCTGCTGATGGAGCTCCAGCTTAGAAACCCGCGTCTGGCAAGATTCAAGTGCTTCCTATGGACAGAAAACATGAAAAAGAAGGCCAGGGAGAGACAAAGGATGAAAACAGATCCTCCATTTCATTCATCCCTGTTCTAATTTATGAGAGTCACTCTCATAATAGGAATAAATCAACTTCAAAAACCAATTTACAGTTGGTTAATAATGATAGCCTGTGTTGCGAATACATCAGATGCACATGATGTCTCAATTTCTTCAGAATATGAAAAATGTACTCTTTCTGACAGACAGCTGATTAAAAGCTAAGTGAACAGTGATTTATACAGCACTTCGGTGTGCTTTGAAATCTTTATCTTGTTCATTCTCACAAGAGCCCATAATATAATATTTCCTACAGAGAACTTGGAGTTAATGTGTTGTCGAAGGCTTTCATAGCTGGAATTACTAAGTTGCTGTGAGTTTTCTGGGCTGTATATTCATGTTCCAGAGGCATTCTCTCCTGACGTTTTCCCCACATCTATGACAGGCATCCTCAGAGGTTGTGAGGTCTATTGGAAACTAGACAATCCGTGGAATGTCCAGGGTGGGAGAAAGAACTCTTGTCTGCTTAAGGCAAGTGTGAATGTTGCAATTGGCCACCTTGATTAGCATTGAATGGCCCTGCAGCTTCAAAGCCTGGCTGGTTGCTGCCCAGGGATCCTTTGTTGGGAGGCATTAGTAGAATAACTTGAAGTTATTCTGCTGCTACAGGAACAGTGCATTTCCAACTCTATAGATCCATCATAGGTAATTTGTGGAGGTGAAATGTACAAAATAAGGCATGTGGACACAATGTCTTTGAAGTAATAAAGAATCTTCCTCAATTATATGAAGAGTTATCTTCATGGTGAGGTCAGAGGGAAATAAAGTACAAGTACAAAGATTAATTCAATGATATCCAATAAAAAGCAGTAATTGCTGAAATCAAATTGCTGATCCTTACTCAGAACAGAGTAATTGCACCAATTGTTCAGTGTTAGGTTTATTTTGGGAGGAATGATCAATTGAGTTTAATTATTAGGTGATAACACTTATATTATTGCATAGAACAGCTGATATTGCATGTAAAACTAAGGTTTTTGTAAAAAAAAAAAAGCTCAAGTTATAGGGACTATGAAACAAATATTGTAAGATATATAAGCTGTTTCATGTTGTCGTCTTGAGTTCTTTTTCTCAAAAGTGACAATTTGAAGGGTACTTACATATGTCTTAAGACAGTAGTTCTCAACCTGTGGGTCCCCAGATGTTTTGACCTTCATCTCCCAGAAATACTAACTGGGATTTCTGGGAGTTGTAGGTCAAAACACCTGGGGACCCACAGGTTGAGAATCACTGTTAAGATAATGAAATGTTTCCTACTGGTTCTGAATAGATGCTTGTGGGTCAATGATGTACTTGCACATAAATGTTAAGAAATAAAAATAGTTACGTGGCTCAATTGATTACAGTGTTTCTTCTAAACTCACTACTTACAACATCACACAACAGCCACTTATCCCTTGTAGACCATTGCCTATGGCCCAAATCTAGTTGTCAATCCCAATAAGAATATATCTATTGAACCAATGCAATTCATATGTAAATCACTGTTTACTTACTGACATATCATACAATATGTGGATTCTAGTTGGGAAAAGCAATCAAACTGAGGGCAATACATGTCATTTAGGATAACACATCCATCAGATGATGTGGATTGATTGAAATTATACAATAATAACTTCTCAACCCTGCATCCTCATCAACATAGTGTAAATATCAGTATGTGGAACCAATACACCTTACTGGAAAGCTCCTAAACGTTCCCCACATGGTCACTCCATACTTTGCAGGAGCATTCATTCTCAGAGATGCTTCTGGCTACTTCCCTTTATACCAGTGGTTCTCAACCTGTGGATCCCCAGATGTTTTAGCCTTCAACTCCCAGAAATCTTAACAGCTGGGATTTCTGGGAGTTATAGTCCAAAGCACCTGGGGAACCATAGGTTGAGAATCACTTCTGTAGCCAGTGCAACCTTGTCATAGCTGTACTGAGATCCCTAAAGGACCCAGTGGATTTCAGCATTAATATTAAATCCTCTCTGAAGCACAGAATGGCCTTGTGGGGCAGCTTCAGAGGCTTTTCAATAGGTCAATGGGGCTTTAAGTTCTGTGGAGGAATGAAGAGAATATTAGGACAAAAAAGGAACAACCACATACAAAAGGGAAACTTATGTCTCTAACAGAAATCTGTGTTATTCTTTAATGTGTCACAAGATCTCTGCAAAAGATGAATATGCCAGTTATTTCTGAAGGGGAAAATGAGAAGTTCTATTTCAAATATGCTGAAGAAATTACAAGGGGAAGCATGAGGCCAATGCATCTTGAAAAACACAACGCCTTTCTTAAATTAGGATTCAATTAATTGAGGCTCCAGGGTCTTGATATCTATCCCCAGGAAATAACATATGCTGTAAACACAAACAATCCACTATTTGATTTTTAAAGTTAATACCTGAACATCTCGTGAGCGTTCATAGGCTTGATACGCAACTTTTTCTTCGATACTCGCCAATTCTTGTTTCAAGTTGGCTGTCTCGTGCTGATGAAGGTCTGTTAAATCATTCAGCTGGTCTTCTAATCGCTCATACCTTTGATAACAATGAAAAGGAATCTTAATCTTTCATAGGAAATCTCATTAAAAGTGTAGACATTTTCATTCATAGCTTGTCATCACCTTTCTTTATTATAATAATTAGACTTCCCCCTAGATTGAAATTCTGAACTGGAAACTTGTGTGCAAGTTGTATGTTGTAGAATTTTTGGAAGTAATTCTGTTTTCTAGTTCTATTCTTGTGTGCAGCTGTGCAAACATATTCAGATACTGATAACACTCCCAATTATACATTAAGCTAATAACATGTGTGTTTGCCTCATGGTAAAAACCAAAACAAACCCATGACCAATCTCCCTTGCACATGATTCTGAACAGTAAAAATAGGGGACGGAAAAGCAGTTTCCAGTGGTACTTGTGCATGTTACAATTTGGAGACACTGAAAAAAGAAAAAAAGGGGGAGGGGTTAGAGAACTCCTTATAATTTGGCTATTAGACATCACTCTGTCCAGAGTCAATGCAACAGACACTACTATACAAACAATGAACTGCTATGTCTGAAAGCCAAAATCATACTATTTGTTCATCTGTTGTCAAATTACTCCAGACAAGCAAGAGATGAGTCACAGCACCATTCTGTTTGATATTGCTATACTAAAAACAGTGCACATCAGTGATGCTCTTTTGTATCCAACATCAATATAATTTGAAGTTTTTTCACCTTTCCTGCCCCTGCAATATTCCATGATGGTAAAATCTTGCTCCAGAGAATATCTCAGTCCTCTGGAGCAGGCATTTATGCCACAGGGAATGGTCCACTGCCAAAAATGGAACATGCATTCTGGAGGAAAGGATACTTCATAATAAAACTGTTCCTTGGAATCTGCTTCATCAGACAAACTAGAAACTTTGTCTGGTTTATGTGAATGCAACTTACAGAAAAATATATACCAGCAAAGTGTTAGATTTTTCACTCGCATAGCCTTTATTGGCCTATAACAACAAAATCACAACACAAGAGGAAGTCACGGATAAAAAGAAAACATACTTAAACATTACTAATCTCAAGGATAGAATTTGCAACAGTCTCACAAAAGAAGGCATCAAGGTTGTTCAGAAGATATAGAATTTTATAGCACCCTTGCCATTGAAATCACTGTGAAAAAAATTGGAATTCCTGTATTTCATCCATATATTATCATATTTGGGGCAAACAAACAGAGAATGATGAAGTGTTTCAACAGAGACCAAGTCACAAGAACAAAATCCTTTTGGAACATCCAAGCAGTCTCCTCTTCTTTCCTTCTTTTAATGGGTCTTACTTTCTCATAATCAAAGTCACTAAGAACAAATTCAAATCCTAATGAAAAAGTATTGGAAGTAGCTTCTGTTACAATGCCGGTGGGACGAGAAAGCCAGCTAAGTGCCCCCGGACCAAGATGGTCACTTTAAGCCAAGCAGGAAATGGGTTTTCAGCTATGCATGAATGGGAAGGATCCAACAAAGAAGTTTTCTCCCATTTCTTCATACATAGGCCCCTCTCTGATTTCCCATGGTCTGGAAAGACGGTGCCCAGGAATGCTCTTAGTAAATGCACCCACAATGTTCCTGGCAGCTAGGAAGATGGGCATGGAGGCAGATGGAGTATGCTAGGACTCCCACCCATGGGAAAAAGCAGGATAGAAATGAATTATTATTATTATTAATAATAATAATAATTGGTGCAATGGGCAGAAGGAAAATGGAGGAGTTTCTGAAATAGCCTGGACTCTGGTTTAGTTTTCCTCATATGTTCCCATAGTCAGAAAGACAAAAATATTTGCAACTATCAGGCACCAGGGCCGAGTGATATGTTCCAGCTCCTGCCCCTTATCCTACCTGCGCCCAGTCACTATCAGCTCAGAGCAAAATGCCATGATCATAAACATCACTTTGGACATATCATTTGCTTCCTCGTAATTCTTTCTTGACCACACTTCCCTGTATGATGCCATCCAATTTTTATTGTCTAAGTCCAGGAAAAAACAAAGCTGAAAACCGATGTATGTTCATTGTTATCAAGCATGGGGATCAATCACGTCAGTAACACTTTCTCCTTGTTAAATTGTTTCAACCTATATTCTTACCAATCTGTGCAAAATGTAATCACAAAATGACATACCTGTATCGTTCCTCTTGCAGTGTTTGAGAAATGAAGCCATAGTCTCTTTTGAACTGTACTTTTAAACTTTCAATGTCTTCTGCTAATTGGGATTGTGTTTCTTTTATGTCCCGCAGTTCTTCCAAGAGCATAGAAAGCTTTCCATGGCTGTCCAGAGTATTTGTTGCACTGTGGCCAAAGGATTGGTTTCCATTACTATCTGCAGAGGCGGATGTTCCACTTGAGCACTCATCATCGCTGGTATACTTTGGCTTGTTCACTATGGTGGCACTGCCACCATAGGCCCTTGAAGTAGTTTCAGGCCTGAAGTCATCTAGGCTGCTTTTAAGGTGAGCAATATTGTCAGCACTACCAAATTTATTCCGGATCAGGTTTGCGAACTCCCTGGATTTGCTGAAGACAAACACTGGTGGTGTCAAAGAGACGCCTGGAACACCCGTTTTGCTGCTCTCATTGCCATGGCCAGTGGTACGGGGCTTTCCGTGGGCATCTTTTAAAGTGTGTTGAATGTCCTTCAGACTGTCCTTGGAAGTATCCTTGGTAGTTTTCGAAGAACCATTTTGTTCTATTTCCTTTAGCTTTCTGTGATACTGTTCTAGTTTCTTCTGCAACTGGGCTATAGAATGGGCAGATTTTTGGTTTTTCTTTTCAAAGACTTGCTTGATTCGCCCTGCTTGCTGTTTATCTGCACTGTTCACTAACTTCAAGTACTCTGCCACGTTCCCATCTCGGGCCGATTGCTCTATTTTGATCTGTTCTGTCACTTTCAGGATCTTTTGCTTCAAACTGTCTGCACTGAGTTTTACTTTGTGAAATTCAAACACCCCATCAGGAACATCAAAGTTGAGATTGGTGTCCGAACCTCCGCGACGAATAGTAAGAGGCAAGCTGAGCGTGTTCATGTCATGTCTTTCCACCTACAAAAATGTGAAAGATTGAAAATGAATGAGCTATAATTTTCTTTGCAAAATCTCCCATGCAGAAATAGGGAGCCTTCGTAGTTTTCTATGATTTCTAAGCAGAAATAATTTTGTGACTGAACAACATGACAAATATTGAGGAGAATATGTATTTGTTACAGAAATCAGATCAGGAACATAGTGTTCTGCTTACCCACCTATGTGAAATGCTATTTATTATAAATTCATAGGTGACAAAAACAAAATGCTGCATGACTTTACTTCAGAAAAGTAAATAATGAGGCATTCAAGTAGCTTAGCAATATCCCTCACACAGCTGCTATTCACTTACACAAAGTACTCAGCATAAAAATGTCATCCACATAAAAAGCCCAGTCTTTATTTAGTTACATTTGCTACACAAATAGATTATATCATCATTTTTCCAAATAAACTATTTGTAACCATTTTATTGACCAACTGGCACTGGTTTTCAAGCCAACATAAAATTCTGCTTGTCAATTCAGCAGTGCATGCAATGTTTATCTAATTGACATTTCTTTCCATAATTCAACTGACACTTTTAACGAATTTCATCTGTTACTATCAACCTCACCCACATCAGAAATATTAGCCAACTGTCACTTAACACGCACCCACAGCTGAAGTAATCTTCTATGATATCTAAGAATAAATAAATGTATCACAACAAAGCATGACAAAGCTTTCTCAAAGCTCCATTAAACTGGTATATTTGACAAGAATACAGTACATGTAATTCCATAATCCAACAGGTGACTTGTCCACTCTTGGTTATGCTTGATCCATAATGCTATCTGTTTGCCAAGTGGAAACGTTAAGAAAATAAGAGATCCAATAGTCCAATCTGACCATGTAAAGAGAGGACCGTTTCCAGTGAAAGTATTTTTAAAATCTCCTAGTTATAAGAGCAACCAGATGAAATGCCTTTAAAATGCAAAATGGTCTTCAAGCAAAAGAGAAGGTTCAGTTTTTAAGGCACAGTGTTCAATTTACAATGTGTTTGATACTTTGCACATTGGACTCTATAAGTATAATAACATGATGCCATAGTGGAGATAAACAATATTAAACTGATGTTTAATTACAGTAGCAAGGAACCAGTTATAAAAGAGTATTAAATGTATTGTTGAAGGCTTTCATGGCCGAAATCACTGGGTTATTGTAGGTTTTTCAGGCTATATGGCCATGTTCTAGAAGCATTCTTGTCTGATGTTTCGCCTGCATCTATGGCAAGCATCCTCAGAGGTTGTGACCTCACAATCTCTGAGGATGCTTGTCATAGATGCATTTGAAATGTCAGGAGAGAATGCTTCTAGAACATGGCCATATAGCCTGAAAAACCTACAACAAACCAAATAGTGTTAATGTAACTAAAAGACCATTCTCTTAGATGAATTACATTTGCTCATGTATTATAGAATGCATAACACACTTGTTTGTGCGTACACCAGTTTGTGCTGTGAAACATTATTGTATCAAAGCCAAAAGGTGGAAGCAAAAAAATGTAACATGGCTTTTGGTAATAAGCAGCTGTGGCAATATCGCATTTCAAAAGTAATATAAGAAGAGAGGACAACAATTGCCTCCTTGGTATAACTAGTACCATCTTCTAGTTACTTTTAAAATTACATTTCAGGAAACTGAATAGAAGTTTTATGCCATTTTCTTCTCAGTACTAAATATATTTTGAAAAACGTGATGAAAAACTAACAAACTTAAAAATAAGTTTTCAAAAGTATTATTTTGGGAAGGTTGATTTGATTCACACAATGACAACCATATCTGCAGGGAATATGTTCCAAGATATCCTTCCCCTTGGATACTTAAAACCATGGAGAATAATGAATCATATATTTTGACTATATTTGCATCAGAAGTATCATAAAATCACATCGGAGGACCTGGAGAGGCCCACAGACACTTCTGGGTTGGGAATATTCTTTGGACTATGGATAAGTAACTGTGCTAATAAATCTAGGAAAAGGAGGGGTTATACCAGGCATGGGCAAATTTCAGCCCTCCAGGTGTTTTGGACTTCAACTCCCATAATTCCAAACATCCTACTGGCTGTTAGGGATTGTGGGAGTTGGAGTCCAAAACACCTGGAGGGCCAACATTTTCTCATGCCTGGGTGATACTGTACATTTTAAAAACACATGCTCAAATGAGCATGTATTTCAAACATCTTCAAATATGAAGGGTGACTGGTATGAATCTTTCATGATGAGCATTCTTGTGCCATGTGCATAGCAATTGTTACAGAAATGATATATATATACGGCTAGCATTCATTTAGTGACATGTGCAGCCATGATTGAAGGTTAGGCCTGCATAATGACTTCTCTTTTTCATCATTGCGAAAGAAAGAATTAACCACCTCTCTCACACAACAACAGCTAAAACTCTTGCAAGACTCAGCTTTGCCCAGTGAGAGCCTGGCCCTTAATTGTTATTTAGTGGCCAATGGAGACTAGAAAGCATTGGAGAGGTATCTCGCTGTAGCCCTATAACCAGCCACAGAATAACAAAGACCTCACCACAGAACTTGTAGTCCTCCAGACATTTTGAAGGAAACCTAACCCTAACCCTAGTTTTTCCTAGAAGCTAAGCAGGGTTATTACTGGTTAGTACCTGGATAGGTGACCCTCAACAAATATCAGGTGCTGCTGGCTATATTTCAGGCCCCATCTACACTGACTATAATGCAGTTCAATCAGAGGAAGGATTTGGCCAAAACACCTCAGAGTATTTATGCTCTAAGAAAACCATGTGAAGTCCACGGGCAACTTGTCAACAGGCAACATGAAGGCACATACACAACATTTTCCATTGTGGTTAATTTCACATACGGCAATCTAGTAGATAACACAGGAGATGTTTTGAAGACTCTTGACTAATCAGAGATTGATAGTATCTTCACGAGAAAGAATTAAATAGCAGAATAATTCAAATTTATTTATTTCATTATTGTCATTCCATCTAGTTGTATTATGGGAAATGAACTTGCATTTGCCATTGATTGTGTTTGGCCAATAAGTGAAGCATTGGCAGTTTGATTCATTTCCCCCCACTTCTCTGGACCTTCTGAGCCCCTATGTCCAGTGATTTGGGGGGGGGGGCATTCTAATCCAAAAAATCCCAGTTTGAGTTTTTGAGTGATGTGAGTTTTGATAAAACTCTGAAATTAGTGCTTTTGAGTGGGAGAGCACATGGTATAGTTCACATCATAAACAAATGATAATCGTCATATATACAGTATATAAATGAGGTTGGCTAGATTTGAGAGGCTTTAATATGGCAACCTTAGACGAGCGTAACAACCTACAAAATGCAAAGTGAAAATATCTATCCTGGCTCTTCATTATTAGAACGTTTTCAAATTTTTCATCTCTGAGATTTGTACTGTAACATTTTCAACCAACAGAAGGGAACAAAGCCTTGCGTGGCCACTCATTTCCTAAAGCAATTAAAATTCCTGGCTCAGTGCAAATGTGAAACAAATACTGTGTGCTAACTAAGTTATAACTACATGAAATCTAATCAGTAAATGTTACAAAGCAAAATATACATATGTCTAAGGATTGTGGATCTGTGTGGATACAATTTAAAATATATGTATTCATTTCAATATAAATATTATCTGAAAATATTATATATATCAAAACGTAAGTCTGAACAAAGGTTATTCCAATCTTTCTGTTCCCTTCCTAACTGAAATGATGCCACATCTCCTTCCAGCAGAGGCAAATCACTCCCTAAGCTCCGTGACTTCCTTGACGTGCAGTAAAACGGTATAAAAAGGCAACTGGGAAAATGGGTGAGAGTTCGGTTTCACTCTGGGGGAAATGACAGTAAAGGAAGTCACTTAATAAAAGAGAACAAAACTTCAAGCTTACGGTACAAAATGTGCATCATGTGAAACTAGGGACCCCATTTATGTATCTACTATAGTTTTAGCCTACAGTGAATAATTTTTTTTAAAAAAAAGGAATTATAAGAAGAGTATGTAGAAGCAAAACCAAATCAATAATCTGCCAACAAAAATAAGAAAATAAAAGTACATTCAATTGCAAACAAATAAAATAGTCCACCACTAAAATCGTAATGTGTCTATGAGATTAAAACAAGTCTTAATTTAGTGCTGGAAAGTCCATTATACAGAAGGGCACAACCACTAAAATACTGTTGAACTTGTGGATAACCACCAACTGTATTCAAAGGTGTCAGATAATGGTTATAATGGATAGATAAACATCACAATAAACAGTTCTTCAAATAATTGCCCCAGAGTTGATAAAGGGGCTGTGGATAGTTACCAACAGTCTGCTGAATCTAGCTAAAGGCTGAGTGAAGGCTGTATTTGCCATTAATATAGAAGCCTATAACAAAGGTGGATAAAAGTGCTGCTGAAAATAGTGCACAGATGAGAAAGGGTGGCATGGAGCAGTTAAAGTGCTGTAATACTGGCTGATGGATTCTGGAAGTTGTAGTCAAAAATAAAGCTAACTCTTCCAGATTATGTTTGATACCATGGAGTTTAAAGGATAGTCTTTCTCATATTTAAAAATCTGCCTGTGTCACACTCTACACTTCAGATGGGAAGACTTCATTTTTAAGTAGTGGATGAGCTCCCTCTGTCAGCTCCAGCTCCCTGTGCGGGGACATGAGACAAGCCTCCCATAAGGATGGTAAAACATCAATACATCTGGGCATCTCCAGGGCAATGTCCTTACAGATGGCCAATTCTCTCACACCAGAATCAACTTGTAGTTTCTCAAGTTGTCCCTGACAAGAAAAAAAAAGTAGCCTTTGGAACACCTCCCTTAGATGGGTGTGTTAAAGTCACCTATATAATTATTTAAGCATAAGGTTACAGTTTAATTCATGCCTTGATGAATTTAGTTTCCTTTACTGCAATAGAATTTTATATAACTATTGTTTTTCATTCACATGAAAAGTATATGTTACCAGAATGTCGTTCCTAGGGAGGTGACTCCTTGACCGGATTGCTTGGCCTTGCCTCAATAGTAGTTTTGTTCTTCAGGCACAAGAGAGTAGAGAGAGGGACTGAAGATTTCACAATCTACCCACAGGGAGTTTCCAGATTAATATTCCTTTAACAGCAGGTTCATAAAAACATTGCTACTGCAAGTATTTCAAAGGTGCATTTAGCCTAGAAATGGCATATGATAGTGACCAAGTGATACTGCAATAGATACTGCTCAGACACAGAAACACACTGGGTGTCCTTGGGCAAGCTATACTTTCACCTCAAAAGAAAGCAATGGCAAACCCTGTCTGAACACTTCAATACCTGACGTGAAGGTACACAACCACAAAGTACCTATGCTGTTTCTGCAAGTCATTTTAACAAGTACTGAACAAACACAGCGAGACATTTTGCTAAATATGATCACATTTTACAATGCCAGAAATGTAAACACTGACAACAGATGTGTGCTGATGAAGCTGTTAGGGCACATCTGGAGCTGCCTCTAATCCCTCAATCTAATTTGCAAACAGTTGACTCAGGACACATACTGCTTCCCTGCGCTGTCCCCAGAAACCATATCAATATTACAGCAGAGATCAGCATGGACTAACATTGTGGATCCGAGGCATCTGGTGTGTGAGGGAGAGAGGGTGAGCAAGCTAGATTCTCTCTCAATGAGGCATGATGCATAGGTCACATCAAGTGCAACATACATGCTTTGCATGCATTCTATTTTGCACATTTGGAAGAAATGAAATTATTCTTGCAGAAATACCAGGATATTTATTTATGCATGTAATGAATACGATCTGAATATTATTTTCCGTCCAGCTGAAACAGAATAAACAAACTCATGTCAGTTGGGTAACCACCATGTTCTTTAACGTCATGTTTGTTTGCATGATCTGTTATGATTGCCTGACACCATCCATCCTAGTAAGCAAAAAACAGTGGATTAATATTTTATAGCGAATCTTCCTTTGCAAGCAAAATGTAAACAAAGGTTCTGTTTTCACTTTTGGATGGTGTAACCAGAAATATTTAAGTTTACAGAGCCTTAAGAATACTTCTCTTCTTGCTGAAATTGATGGAACCATTTCTCATGTTTCAAATATCAATACATTACGTATCTCTCTCTGGCATTACTTCACGAACGAAGATTCAGGAAGGACTCATCTCACGCTTTTTGATGCACATTGATGACTAAAAAGGCCAATCCGAGATAGGCAAGTCCGGTTGCAGAAAGCACAGCAGAAAGTCTCCTTGGGTGATGTTGTTTCCAAGTTGTGGTTCTTTCTGCATTGTCGTTTCTCTTCGAGACCCGTTTGGCGTGTCTTCTCCAAAGAGGCCGCAGCATTATGGATACTGTGTCTCCATGCCTCCCGATGTGAGGCCAGGGTGGACCATTGTTGGTGATCAATCTGGCCGAGCCTAAGATGTTGTTTCTGGGAGTCCTTATATCTCCTTTTTGGGGCGCCTCTCTTGCGCTGACCCGTGGCGAGTTCACCATAGAGTAGTATCTTTGGGAGGCAGTGATCCTCCATCCTAGAGTCGTGACCTGCCCAGCACAGCTGTTTTTTCAATAGCATGGCCTCAATACTGGTGATCCCTGCTTGCTCAAGGATAGCAACATTCGTCACATAGTCCAGTGTATATTTAGGATTGTGCTAAGACAGTGCTGATGAAAACGTTCGAGGAGTCGTAGGTGGAAGAACACCATCATCCCCACATCAGCATAGGTAAATCTGTGCTTAAGTCCGTTCAGCAGTTCACCTACCTGGGAAGCATCATCTCTTCAGACGCCAAGATTGATAAAGAGATAGATCACATATTAGCAAATGCATATAGATCTATCTATCTACCTATCATCTATCTATATAGCTATTTACCCCCCTTTCAATTAGCATATCTTCATAGTTACTTCTGCAGTTATAATCTACATATGAAGAATTTTTTTGTATCAAATTACAGGGAAATGGGAAGAGCTGGATAGCTTTCTAATAATAAACAAATGACTCATTTGTGCACTGTCCGTATGTGATAGAATCATTTATGGTTTCATGAAATGCTGCAGACAACATTCCAAACTGCAGTGATGTTGTATTCGGGAATTAAGGAATTAAGGTCAACAGTTTCACATGGCTGTGCTGAGTTTACTTTCCTTTGCAGACAGAGAAGCATGGATGGAAAGCACAGGCAATGCTTATTTTAATTTTTGCTGGATGCATGTTACCAAAGATAGATGTTATATATTTCTTTTTACATGCACACATTTCCAAATCATGGGGAGCACCATACAGAGTAAAAGCAGGAGCTAAAATGCAGACACCTTCTCTTGAACGGCATCAGATTCATTGAGACAATGAAATTAAAAATGTTTGCTAACCTTCCTAAGGAAGAAGGGAAAATAATACTGGCCAGATCCATAACTGCAAAATGGGATACTAGAAGAAGAAAAAAAAGAACTATCTGTTTCACTGTCAGAATTTTGTATAGCTCCAAGATCTAAAACTAGGTCCCTGAAACCCAGCACATATACTGAATGGACCTTAGTGTATGTAACTTTGTTTTTAAAAGGAATGAATCCATTTTAGTTAAGTAAAATCTATCTCTTGTCTGATGTACCAACTTTTACACAAAGTGGCAGATTCCCTTAACTTCCCTTAGGGACAATGCTGCAGTCTGGATGGGACATTAATTCCTTTGAGACATTCCACTTTGTGTTTCTCTGTGGGATTGTCAAACTCTTCAAATAGTGAAAACATGACGAGGAAAGGGTCTTCTGCCTAGTAAGATGAGAAGAGAGTGAGCAGAAGCAGTATGAAAGAACAGTGGGGAAAGAAACACAACTGAGACAGGATTCGGTGAAGAAGAGCAAAGCGAAAAGGAAGGTGCAGTGTGACTATACAGGTGTTTGAATCTCTGCCAAAGCTCAAAGACGATGACATGTTGATACTTGAAATTGTGTGTACATATAAAGGGGATAGTTAGGGAATGCACACTGTGGTTATATGGAGTTTTCAATGATTAATTAATGTTGATTAACCGAAAACAATTATCGGCAGTACATTTGATCACAAGATGGCAAACTTCTCTAAGCAACAGAGAAGAAAAGTGCAATGAGCCCAGGCACATTTATTTCTCCAGAGGGGTTCAGGGAACTCCATGTGGTCCAGGAACATGGTGGGGAAAACAACATGCTGGGAGTAACAGCTGCTTCCTCTCCATGCCTCCTGCACTCTTTCATAAGTTAGGAGAAAGCAGAAGGGTATGTTTCCTGGTAATGGAGCGGGAGGATGGTGAACAGGAGAAAGGCTGTATAGCATCAGTATGAAGAAGGAAAAACAAGGAAGGCAGGAATAAAAGACTAGAAAAAGCAGTAGGTTGGACAGAGCTAATGGTAGCCTTAGTAGATGAAGGGGGATAAATATTTCTTAGGTGGTAGAAGGCAAATAAGACTGTAGGCAAGCGAAGGAAGACAAAGACTCATTGAATGGACATATGAAAGAACTGAAATGGCAGCTAGTTGGAAGGGAGAAAAATACCAGTTGATTGGAGTGATGCAAGGAAGATATTTTTAATCTGTGAACCTGGTTATCTCTGCTATGGTGAACTAATACAACTAAAATAGATTTGGGACAAATATTAGCTTCCACTTAAAATCAGTGGGATGTTAGTTCAACTGATCCAATGAACATACACATGGCATACTTTGAATGTAGTTACATACACATGGGCATTATGTATATTGTACATATTTGTACATGGATATTGGTATGACTATTGACAAATCTGCTGAACAAGTTTTCAATAGAAAAAACAATTTATACCATCTCCATTATCTGACTTCCAAAGTAGAAACTACCTGAGTAAACAATCTATTGCAGACTTTTAATAGGTCCCCCCCCCCCTCCATATTGTATCCACACTGCACTGTTATAGCAGTTACATACCATTTGGCCTGCTATGGTTCCATCCTATAGAATTTTGGGATTTATGAAGGACTTAATTTTTTTTGCTAGAGAAAGGGCATGAGAGCCATGGCAGTTTAAACTGAGATTAAACTTTATTGTCGAAGGCTTTCATGGCCAGAATCACTGGGTTGCTGTAGGTTTTTTTTTTGGGCTGTATGGCCATGTTCCAGAAGCATTCTCTCCTGACATTTCACCTGCAGCTGTGGCAGGCATCCTCAGAGGCGAATCTGACCGAGCATGGACTAGAGCGTAATTGAAAGCCTTCTCTGCGGCAATGGAGGAAGGAGAGAAATTGTTTCTTGCTGCCACCATTGGATCTGCAAGGAACTGTCCAGCTGAGCTATTTCATGTTGGTCAGATGGCTATTATATGCTGGTCCTCAAGGAGAAATCCCTGATCTTTCAGCAGCCCACTATGAAGAATTTGAAGGACACTTTGTTCCAAGTCGGAACGGAACTCAGATCCGTTCCGACTTGGATGCTCTTATGGATGTAACTTTAGCTCCTGTTGTCAGATACCTTTAAATTTGTGCAGCCTGAGGACATGGACTGGATTTTTGGACAAGTTAGAGCTACCACATGTATTCTCCTATATGAGTCTGAAACATTGGTCACCTATCGCCAACACTTAAATATACACTGGACTATGTGACGAATGTTGCTGTCCCTTCTTGTTTGATCACCCTTCTTGGTTGATCAAACAGGCCAGAGGGGGACTGGCAGAGTGGGTGAAGGTGATGGTCAGTGCCTCCTTAGAACAAAGCAAAGCTATAACTTGCTTAACGGAGGTAGTTGTGAAACCTATATTAAAAAGCCATCCCTAAACCCTTCTTTATTGGCCAGCTATCGGCCAGAGTCCAACCTTCCCTTTCTGAGCTAGGTTTTGGAACATGTGGTGGCCTCCCAACTCCAGGGATTTCTGGATGAAACAGATTATTTAGATCCATTTTAATCTGGTTTGAGGCCTAGCTATGGAAGAGAGACAGCTTTGGTCATCCTGGTGGATGACCTACAAAAAGAGTTAGACAGGGGAAGTGTGTCCCTGTTGGTTCTACTGGATGTCTCAGTGGCTTTTGATACCATTGACTATGGTATCCTTCTGGGTCATCTCACTGGGATGGGACTGGGAGAAACTGTCTTACAGTAGCTCCAGTCCTTCCTGAAGGAGTGTACACAGATGGTGGTGCTGGAGGGTGCCTGTTGGAACCCCTGGCCATTGACCTGTTTGAACCCCTATGACCAACAGAAAATACTGTGTTTTCTGGTGGTCTTTGACAACCCTTCTAACACCTCATTGTGACCACCCCCCAGGGTCCCGACCCCCAGGTTGAGAAATGCTGCCTTAATTGCTAATGTTTTTATCTGTTTAAAATGTTTTTAGGATGTTGCTGGCATTCAATCTGTTGCCTTGTAAACTGCCCCGAGTCGCCTTCGGGCTGAGAGGGAGCGGTATACAAATGTGCTAAATTAATTAATTAAGACCATCCAGTCCAACTCCCTTCACCAGGGCAAGAAAACATAATCAAAGCCCTCCTGACAGAGCCATCCAGCCATAGATATTGATAGATATATATCAGGGCTGTCCAACTTCTACCGGCCCAGGGGCCTGAATTCCGGTCACTGATGACCTGGGGGGCCATAGGGTCTGTCCCCGGCTCCGGCCTCTACCCCGGCACCCTCTCCCCTTATTTTAATTTAATATAAATATATTTAATTCCATCCTCCCCTCTCCCCTTATTTTTATTTAATATTAAATATATTTAATTCCATCCTCCCATCTCCCTTTATTTTTATTTAATATTAAATATATTTAATTCCATCCTCCCCTCTCCCCTTATTTTTATTTAATATTAAATATATTTAATTCCATCCTCCCATCTCCCCTTATTTTTATTTAATATTAAATATATTTAATTCCATCCTCCCATCTCCCCTTATTTTAATGTATCCCATCTCCCCTTATTTCATCTTTAAATATATTTAATTTTATATTTAATACATGAGGGGAGATGGGGGGAGGGAATGAGGAGCCCCCTAAGGATCCCCCTGTTTCGGCCTACCTTTTCCAAACACGCAGCATCCAGGAGTACCCGGACGACGAGAGAGGCGACGACCGACTGAGTCAAAGAAGGTCCTAATCGCGTCTGTGGGCCTCAGCGATCCAGTAGTAGAGTAGCCGAAGAGTATCGCAAGAATACACAATCCACATGGGATTTAGCTGTCAATGTCGGCGTGATCTCGCGTTGACAGCGAAATCCCGTGTGGACTGCGTATTCTCGCGATACTTGCTCCGAACCCGGAAGTAGGTATTTTTTTAAAAAAAATATTTTTTATTTTATTTTTCAATTTTTTTTATTAAAAAGCTTAGGGGGGCGTAGGGAAGGAGCTGGGGGGCCGTATACGGCCCCCGGGCCGCCAGTTGGACAGCCCTGATATATATGATTCACACACATATGTATATGATAGATACAGTATCATCGATTTGAAAGGGACCCCTAAAGGACAGTTATATGTTGCATCTTCCTGAGTAGGCAAACCAGACAATCTCTACATCAACATTGACAAAGAAACAACAAGAAATACTGTTTACCAACACTTTCTCATTACTTTATTTTCCAGATACTTAGATTGGGGCACAGCAATGCGTGGCAGGGGACGGTTAGTAATTTATAATAGTAGTGAAGTAGGACATAATACAATCTCAGGAACCACTGAGGAGTCACATTGCAAACTAAACAGCGTCTTAGTTTCAAACAGACTTTTATAATCTGAAGTTCAATTAAAGGAGGGCATATAAAGTCCTGAACAATTTCTTACGCTATAAATTATACACCTATGAACCCCTTGTTTTAAATTTTAATTTCCATTAAATTAATTAAAAGTTTAATATTCTATTGCCAAGTTTTTAAAAATCCA
The DNA here is from genome assembly GCA_030556195.1 of Anolis apletophallus. Taxonomy (NCBI): domain Eukaryota; kingdom Metazoa; phylum Chordata; class Lepidosauria; order Squamata; family Anolidae; genus Anolis; species Anolis apletophallus. The sequence continues at coordinate 88,992,252 of JARBWK010000009.1, forward strand.
TATGATATGCCAGGACTCTTGATTTATTACATAACATTCAATTTAGTAATGAACAATGTCTGAAAAATGAATTAAAATTCAATATAAACAAAAAATCCAATGATTCTTTAACTAAAAATAGCCATCAGTTTAACTACTCATTCAACACAGTTGTTTACAGGGTTCTCAAATATTGTCAAAAATAGCCAAAGCTAAGAAAACCTCCTTGACACATATAACATGATATTTTTTAAAGAGTAAGATGAACAGGTTAACTGATAGATGCTTTCCTACATCTCCTGTCTGGGAAATAAAAGAGAATCCTATGAAATCTTAAGAGCATTTTGTAATCCAGGATCTGAGATATTGGATGTTCCATCAGTCAGAACAGGTCTTCTTCACAATGATTTTTTTTCCAATTGAAAGGAGTTTTGCTTTTGAAAGAGCATTTCTGATAATTACACAAATATTATCAATTTAATCAAAAGGTATTTTACAAAACAGTCCTCACTTGACAGCTTGTCAACCAAAATGATACCATTTCTTACGTGCTTATAATGCTTTACTTGTTACAAGGGGGAAAATGTATCTGCTAATTGTGCAGACCTGTGGGCCTCTGCACACTGTCGTCTGTGTTCTAAAAGGATGGTGCATTTAATCCTTCATTGGCCTGCCGTTATGTACTGACTTTTGCTGAGATCTGGTGGCTACCCCTGAAAGCTCCTCTTCTGCAATAACTAAGCTAGGCTGGGAGGGCTGTTGGGAGTTGCTGGTCTTCAATTCCACCATTGGTCTTTCCAGCTGACCAGGACACACCACAGCAGAGAGAAGAGGAGATCAGTGCTTCTTTTAGATTCTCCTGCAATGGACTAAGCTCTGGCTGTCCCTACTTAGAGAAGGCACAGCTTCTTTTTCTTGTTTAAGGCAGTGTTTCCCAACCCTTTTTTGAGCCGCGGCACACTTTTTACATTTGCAAAATCCTGGGGCACGCCACCAACCAAAATGACACTCTAACACAGTAATGCATATAGCTAATATGTTTTTAAATGTATTTATACACTCACTTAGTGTGAAACCTGGGCCTGTTTCGATGAACACAACATAGATATCCTGGCAGGAATGGCCGAAAGACACAAACTTCCCACACAGAACTCCCATAACCAAGAGAAAATACTATAAGAGTTTGGTGGGCATTGACCTTGGGTTTTGGAGTTGTAGTTCACCTATATCCAGAGAGCACTGTGGACTCAAGCAATGTTGGATCAGGACCAAACTTGGCAAGAATACTCAATATGCCCAAATGTGAACACAGATGGAGTTTGGGGAAAATATACCTTGACATTTGGGAATTGTAGTAGCTGGGATTTATAGTTCCCCTACAATCAAAGAGCATTCTGAACCCCACCAATGGGGTTCTGGGCCAAACATCCCACACAGAACCCTCAGGAGGGAAGAGGAGGTCTCTACTTGGGGAAAGGGAGGTGGGCCTTCCCAATGCATGGAGAGGGAGAGACCAAGTAGACAACGGGTGGGGAGGGGGTGTTTGTTATTTTGTGCCTTTATCGAGGTAGGTTTCTAAGGGTTTTTATACTTCAACACACTAGACTCCCCCCCCCCCCCTTCCTGGAGGTTCCAATTTCCCAAGGCACACCTAATGATCGCTCACAGCACACTAGTGTGACCCGGCACACTGGTTGGGAAACACTGGTTTAAGGTACACTGCCCATACTGACTCATGCGTGAGTCAACCTAGGTTTTGGGGGTTGATTTCTGGACTAAAATTTCTAGACTTATATAGAACTATATAGGGCAGGTATCACATTAAGCAAAACCATGTAATGATAGGACCATTCAAAGTAATTCAAGTACAGAAATTTGAGTCATGAATTCCCAGCATTTCTGAACACTAGAAATAAACCCTATCTTCTATTACATGAAGTGATGTAAAATTACAATATAGAAAGCACTGTACTATACAACTCTATGGCATTTCAGTTCTTAATAAGGATATTAATCATCGTGTGAACGTTTGTTTGTTTGTTTTCATGGACCAAAATGGTGACATTTGGTTGGTACGGACTTCAAAAGAAATTCTGGTCTGTAATCACAATATGCGAGCACAACCAAAATCCCTTAACAGACAGTACATACCAATTAATCCACTCGTATTAGGTACTCATTCATTTTAATACATGCTCTTCCTCTTCATCTATTAGTCTCAACTATCTAACTAACCATCAGTAAAGGATGCTATAGGAATTGAATAAATTTGGCATGGACTGGGACCTGAAATCTGAAAAGAGGGGAGCTCTAGGTACACAGCTGGAATTGACAATAGCTAGATCTATGAAGAGTCTAGCTATTGAACCTATTGTTAGGAAGCCCAATGCAGTAATGTGAAGAGGCTGCCCAGGTTATCCTGACACAAAGACCATGTTGGGGATTTTTTTTCCATGTCAGGAGCAACTTGAAAAATTGCCAAGTCGCTTCTGGTGTGAGAGAATTGGCCGTCTGCATGGACGTTGCCCAGGGGATGCCTGGATGTTTGATATTTTACCATCCTTGTGGGAGGATTCTCTCATGTCCCCACATGGGGAGCTGGAGCTGACAGAGGGAGCTCAACCTGCTCTCCCCCGGATTCAAACCGCTGATCTGCAAGCAAAAGAGTTAACACATTGTGGTACCGGGGGCTCCATGTTAGAGATAAGGGGGAGGATGGGAAGGAGCTGGGGAATGTTACATAGATAAGAGCATCTGGCAGTGTTTCAGGAATCAAAATTGTAGTTTGTGTTTTGGGAATCAAAAGTGTCTTCTGTGGGAATACAACCCGGCAAGAAGGATGGGGATTGGTTTCTTAATACATACCAGGGGACGAGGAGGGGAAAGTTAGAACTGACTTTCTGGAATTCTGGCAAGAAGGAAAATAAAGACTTTGGGCCCTTTCACACAGCCCTATAATCCAGAATATCAAGGCACAAAATCCCACAATATCTGCTTTGAATTGGATTATCTGAGTCCACATTCAGATAATGTGGGATTTCCTGCCTTGATATTCTGGGACACAGGGCTGTGTGGAAGGGCCCTTTGTTTCCAAAAGCTTCCAGGCTCTGACACCTATTGTGGAAATGGCAGAAACAACGGAAAGTAGATAACTGGACTAACCAAGTACTCTAGGTATTGCTGCAAGGGAAAGAACTGAGTGATTACTTCTTGTTTCTTAAAGTGATTAATTTTGCAGAACATATGCTCAAGGGAGTCTAGCTCATCCTACTTTCCCAACCCTTGTGATTCTTTCTCCACTTAAATTGTGTGGAAAAAACAATCCCAAACTCAAACATGCCACCTTTAAAATGTAATAAAGACATATAAACCTAAGTTTTATTAGCAAGATCCACATTTTATTACTTACAATTCAAGCAGCAGCAGATTATTTCAGGGAAAGCACCCTGGATACCCATTTTATACCTTTCATACAGTTAATAATGTGCTTTATCCACTCAACACAGTGCTATATAACAAAATTATCTATTTCATTATTTCTTACAGATCCTGTTTTATTGCTTTTAAATTATGTTTTATAGCATAGTACTGTTTTAAATTTTAAGTACAAAAAATGAAACCTGAGGCTGAAAGGGGGTTAGCTTGTAATTTTACATAAACTGAGGGGAAAGCCTAAAACAGCATTTCTCAACCTGGGGGTCGGGACCCTTGAGGGGGTTGCGAGGAGGTGTCAGAGGGGTTGCCAAAGACCAGCAGAAAACACAGTATTTTCTGTTGGACATGGGGGAGGGGGGTCTGTGTGAGAAGTTTGGCCCAATTCTATCATTGGTGGCTTTCAGAATGCTCTTCAATTGTAGGTGAACTACAACTCCCAAATGTCAAGGCCTATTTTCCCCAAACTCTACCAGTGTTTACATTTGGCCATACTGAGCATTTGTGCCAAGTTTGGTCCAGATTCATCATTGTTTGAGTCCACAGTGCACTCTGGATGTATGTGAACTACAACTCCAAAACTCAAGGTCAATGCCCGCCAAACCCTTCCAGTATTTTCTCTTGGTCATGGGAGCTCTGTGTGCCATATGGTTCAATTCCATCATTGGTAGACTTCAGAATGCTTTTTGATTGCAGGTGAACTATAAATCCCAGCAACTACAACTCCCAAATGACAAAATCAATCCCCCCAACTCCACCAGTATTCAAATTTGGGAGTATCGGGTATTTGTGCCAAATTTGGTCCAGTGAATGAAAATACATCTTGCATATCAGATATTTACATTACGATTCATAACAGTAGGAAAATAATTTTATGGTTGGGGGTCACCACAACACGAGGAACTGTATTAAGGGGACACAGCATCAGGAAGGTTGAGAACCACTGGCCTAAGAAACAGATTATCTTGGAGATCAACTAAAATTGATCAATGAAAGGAAGTCCATTTCCTCACTTTGTTACTGCGAAGAATAATCAGTCTGCTACACATTTAATGTACAATCATAAATCAGCAAATAAGCCTTATTGCGATTTATTTATGAGTAAGCTCAGAAAAACATTGTTATGTTACTTTGTTATGCTTTTGTACTTGCCAATACTTTGTTTGGTACTACTCCCTAATTTATTAAGTAATAGAATAATAAAGGACAAGAATAACTAGGTCTAATTCTGATTTGCCCTTAAAATCATGATGAATAAAGCAGAGCATAACAACAGAATACACAGTGCTGAACATGGCAACATAGTCACTACAAATAGTCCTTCTGTAACTGCTTGTTTAGAATTTAAATAAACTATGGAGACATTTGTTTAAGCTTATCATACTTTCACTTTAAAAATGCTAAAGCTAGTCCAGCTTTTGACTTAGTTTAAAGGTAAACAGTGACCTTCAACATATATGACTGAGTGCAAGCAAGCCTTGAGGCATCTGTCATGGCGAAGATTCTCCAATCTGTCTGTTCTGTGTTAAACACATACTTGCTCACTCCACAAACATGAGCTCAATTTTAATATAACAAATCAGTTTATCTCAATTAGTTCAGCAAAATTCAAAAGCCAGAAATGAAACATTCATATGATCTTAAACAAAACTCTTACAATAAGTATTTCTGCACATTCATTTGTCATGTATCCAGAAGTGCATCATCAATAAATGAAAAATAAAAGTGCTTTATATAAGTTCAATAGTAAGCCCAAGATTCTACTGTTTAAAAATTCTGAATGATTCAAATGTAGCCCCACATAATAATAATAATATATTTACAGGATTATATTCTGCCCTTCTCACCCCGAAGAGGACTCAGGGCAGATAACAGAAAACATATACAGCAAACATTCAATGCTGATTATACAATGACAAGACAGAGGTAGAGGTATACATATATAGGTTCTGTTGCACCTCAGATCGCGGACAGCCCCCCTAGATCACACACACCAGGCAGATGCAAATAATATGTATTTATTTAGAATAAGAAGTAGTCCAAAAGTAGAAAGATGCAAGGCAACTCGAATAAATCCAAAGATAGTCCAAGAAAGTTCTGTAACTGACAAGTCAAACTGACTTAAATCCCAAGGAACAAGATACGGTAACAAGGCAAACCGCTCCTGCGGTCGAACGGAAACTTAGAGTCTAGAGCATGAGTCCATCCAAGCTGAATGTAGCTTCAGGTCTGGCGAAAACCCTCCCAGCGTGGTCTAATAAAAGAATCTCTTTTCTATGTGACCAACGCACCCCCTTTCTCTAACTCCAATCTCTCTGGGAGGATCGGATGCTGGCCCTCCTGTCAAATTCCTCCTCATTAGCGGCCCAAGGTGCATCGCTATCAATCTGGGAAACTCGATCCTCCCTATCCTCGGAATGCTCGCCCGCCAAGGGATTGGAGAAGTTCTCATGAGAATCAAGGTCGCTGGGCCTCTCACTGTGGAATTCAGAACTAACTTCCATGAAGTCATCATTATCCCCATCCTCAGGCCCATATCCATGTAACCGTCCATCACCCCAGGCTAAATCTTCATCTGCAGTCTCGTACCCATCTGGCCACCCAGCATCCCCGTTCTGACCCTGGGCAGCTGGAACCCCTGGGGCAGCTGGGACCCCCAGTGTCTGTCTGTGACCACTAGGCTGGAACACCACAGGTTCTCACATCTTTTGGCATCTTTGGAGGCTGTGCTCAGTTCTGGTCACAGGTGGGTGCTGTCGCTCCATCTCCTTGCTGAAGAGCTTTTTCTTTTGTTTGTAAATGTCCTCCTTTTTCTGACCTAAACAACGTGCCTAAAACACCTCCCCGCTTTAATGCAGTTCCTATTTATCTACTCACATTTTTTGTTTTTGAACAACTAGGTTGGCAAAAGTTGGTCTGAAAGGTCAGGCGTTCACCCTGACCCGGGATTCGAATTATCAAACTTCTGATTGGTAAGATTGATTACAGCTTGGTGATTAAGCTGCTGTGCCAAAGCCCAGCCCCAATAATCCAAACTGCATGCAAATAAAGGATGAATGACAGCAACTCAAATCAGGAGTGATATTGCTATTCCATGAAAAGCAGGTGTTGCCATCTTCTCAAGCTTCTATTTTGAGCATCCATTTTATTTTATCAAACAGGGAGGGCTCACTGCAGAACAGAAAAGTCTATACACAACTGTTTCAGAAAAAAAATCATAACTCTAAATGTAATTACAGTGAAATTGCAATAGTGATGTGAACATACACTAGGAAAAATAAAGCCATTTGTATTTATTTATTTAATCAGGATTCATCTTTCAGAATTTTTCTTTTCAACCCCTGCTTCATTTGTATTAATTTGAGCTGGCTTCTTCCTTGTCTTCATTGCAGTTTTAATTTTTCAACATCCCATTCCAAACCTCTGTTCTATCCTTTAGCTTCCATTACCAATTCTTTCTCCAGCTGACCAATTTACAAGACTATAAAACTATCTGGCTTTCTCACAACCTCTCTATACATTTGAAATGAAGAGTTATAGCTTCTTGACTGTTCCTAACTCCTATCTCACCAATGTCTGAAACCTCATATCCCAACAACCTCATTCCTGATGCCTCTATATTTTCCCATTTAGGGGTCATCAACTGGAACTTCTCAATCAACGCATTTCTTGAAAGCTTAAAGTTCTCCTATTTTAACTCACACACCGGTTTCTATTAGATGCCTGTATCAAACATACTCTTTTGATTGTATTATACATTCTGGGTTGTATCCACCATATATTTATCTTGTAATATTGTAATATATAAAATAGATGAGGGTTATCCAGAAAGTAAGGTTACAAGATTTTTTTTAAAGTACAAAGAATTGATATATTTTAATAAAACTTACATGGATTGTAGCATAAGTATTACATTATTTTTCCACATAATCACAATTCAGTTCAATACATTTTGTCATATGTGGGATGAGTTTTTGATGCCTGTGTCATAGAAGTTCCCCTCCGCCTTTTTCAGCCAGTTCGTCACTTCGATTTTCACCTCATAATCGTCAGGAAACTGTTTTCCGCCCAGGTGATCCTTCTGAAAAGTTTCTTCATGGTCTCACAATATATTCCATACCTATTTTGTCACATGCTGTCTTGACATTATGTCCTCTCCATAAACTGAAATGATTTCACGATGAATCGCAGCGGTGCTCATGCCCTTAGCATTTAGATAGCGTATTACAGCACAAACTTCGCACTTGGAAGGAAACTGAAAGAGGATGCTCATCTCTAACCTTCACCACAACGCCAGTGGATGAGCTACTGACGACTGGCACTGCTTGTTCACTTCCGCTGGCTTCCCACTACATGGCAGTGATACCAACTTCCCCGCAAAAATTCCCTGCGAGAGTTACGTGCCTTGTAACCTTACTTTCTGAATAACCCTTGTACATAACCATACTTTACTTTAATTTCTTTTGTAAACACAACAACCTTTCAATTGCCAAAAGTTCAAAACTTTACTTGGACTTCTAGAGGCCCAGATAGTGGAACAAAACCATGAACGTTGGTATCTCAACAACCCTGGGTTATTATGACCATTGCAAAATGATACAAGTATCAAGCTTTTTGTGTTGGGTCCAATGCCCATTCTCAGCAGGCTTACTTTAGAGGGCATTCGAGGAATAAAACAGTGATACAATAGACTTACACTGCAGCTTTAACACAGTTTAAAAAATCACTCTTGCCATTGTCTGGGAAAATCATAATATGCCTAATTCTAACACCTTGGTAAAATGTACCTATTATTCAATGTAGTAGTTTCTTTTAAAATAAAGCACATTGTTCAGGAAGAGAGATTAATGTAACCCCTGTTGTTAATCTACTACCACTTCTCCTCAGGTGACAAAATTTTAAACCAACAGCTCTCCTAAACTATAAATGAAGGCGATTAAGGACTTGTATGCAGAGGAAACAGAACAACTCCACATAAGATTAATGGCCAGCCATTTCTGGAGTCCTGTGGAACCATAGCAAAGAAAGTTTCAGGAAAGAAACACAATGGTAGTCATAGAAAAGCCTACGGTGAAAAAAGGAAGTGTTTTTGTATAAAAATTGGTATGTTATTTACTTTAAAATAATAATTTTACATTCTCTCTCTCTGTGTGTATATTATTACAGATTAGCAATTATAACAGTTTTATCCTTTCCGAACAATATGCTCACAAAATTGAAAATTGAACTCCCACGCTATAATGGCAGAGTGTTCCACTGTTTCTCGCCCCCATTCTCCTGTCTTTCTCAGCTTAAACCAGCTTAGATTAAAATCTGTCATTAACTGTTACGGATATATCTTAATATCAAACTTCCTTCTGAAGAACAACCTGTGCTTTCTCATTCACTTAAAACAATAAGGTTCACAGGCCCAATATCAATTTGCAAAACAAAAGGCCTTCAGTCAGACCCTTTGAGGACAAGTTTTGCAGACAAAATGCTAATGACTTTCAGAAAGCCTCCTGACACTCTGGGGAGAAATTTGAACTTCTGGTTCTTTAGGAATTACAATGATATGTGTATGTGTGTTTTAAGCATACCTTGGCAGAAATGAACTTGTTATGTGTCCTGCTAACCTAAGATCTCTTAGACATGATTACTTGCAGAGACCCTACAACAGCGTTTCTCAACCTGGGGGTCGGGACCCCTGGCGGGGTCGTGAAAGGATGTCAGAGAGGTCGCCAAAGACCTTCAGAAAACACAGTATTTTCTGCTGGTCATGGGGGTTCTGTGTGGGAAGTTTGGCCCAATATATCGTTGGTAGGGTTCAGAATGTTCTTTGATTGTAGGTGAACTATAAATCCCAGCAACTACAATTCCCACTCCACCAGTGTTCACATTTGGGCATAATGAGTATTTGTGCCATGTTTGGTCCAGATCTATCATTGTTTGAGTCCACAGTGCTCTCTGGATGTACGTGAACTACAACTCCAAAACTCAAGGTCAATGCCCACCAAACCCTTCCAGTATTTTCTCTTGGCCATGGGAGTTCAGTGTGGTTCAATTCATGGTTCAATTCCATCATTGGTGGAGTTCAGAATGCTTTATGATTGTAAGTTTACTGTAATTTCTAGCAACTACAACTCCCAAATAACAAAATCAATCCCCCTCCCAACCCAACAGTATTCAAATTTGGGCATATTGGGCATTTGTGCCAAATTTGGTGTCGTGAATGAAAATACATCCTGCATATCAGATATTTACATTACAATTCATAACACTCGCAAAATTACAGTTGTGAAGTAGAAACAAAAATAATCTTATGGTTGGGGGTCACCACAAGATGAGGAACTGTATTAAGGGATTGCGGCATTAGGAAGGTTGAGAGCCACTGCTATACAACCTCAAATTTGTGTCCAATTAATTGCAGGTTGCCCCCTGTATGTATACCTGTGAACACAATACACATAATCTTTGAGGTACTTTCAGGTTTTGGCTGATAGTATTACTTTTTTACTTAAATACCTGTCTTTTTAAAAGCCCTGAATTTTTCACCCCAATCCTACTAATAATAGTTAATATTTTTAGAAATGGGGCACTGCAATAAAATAAAACTGACAATAGCAATGTGAAAAGTTATCAAACTGATCAAAGAGTAGTCCTCTCAATTCTGAAATGCATGTACTTTGGTTTAAGCTTCAAGTCACAGTTATGAGTTGCAACAGAATTCATGGCTTCTTCCAAAGGAATGAAAATCAGCAAAAGATGCAGTAATGTGTCATATCTAGGAGCTTTTCTTTCCCTAGAAAGGGAAATATAGAATCATAGAGATTGAAGAGACCTCATGGGCCATCCAGTCCAACCCCCTGCCAAGAAGCAGGAAAATCGCATTCAAAGCCACCTCCACACTCCGGGGCAGAGAGTTCCACTGCTGAACAGCTCTTACAGTCAGGAAGTTCTTCGTAATGTTCAGGTAGAATCTTCTTTCCTGTAGTTTGAAGCCATTGTTCTGCATCCTAGTCTCCAGGGCAGCAGAAACCAAGCTCGCTCCCTCCTCCCTATGATTTCCCCTCACATATTTATACATGGCCATCATGTCTCCTCTCAGCCTTCTCTTCTGCACGCTAAACATGCCCAGTTCTTTAAGCCAATCCTCACGGGACTTATTCTCCAGACCCTTGATCTTTGATCATTTTAGTTGCCCTATGATACCTGCCTTAAGAGTATGATAAGATTAGAGCAAGAACATTTGATTCACATTCTTAAATCAGTACTGACCCTTACAGAAAGCAGTACAAATTCTAGACCAACGTTATCAGACTTTGTCTGTTCAGATGCCATACACATTGTATTCTCTAATAGTTCTTTCTTCTCTTAATGAGTGTCACAGAATGGTTGACCTCATTCCCCTCTCAGCTTCAGTGTTGGGGATAATTTGTTCATTCGTCTACCCGTGATTGCAGTGCCACAGATGATAATAGGCTGAGGATAAAAATTGCTTACGCAGGGCACCTCGCCTTCTTTGGCTGGTAACAACAATAAATAAATAGCACAATTTATTCTCTCCAGATTTCCCTTTCCCCTTCCAAATTAACCCCTATCAGAGTTTTCCTTTAAGTATATTCATTTAAGTGGTTAGCATGCAGTTCTCTTTTAGGCCCTATCTACACTGCCATATAAAATCCAGATTATCTACTTTGAACTGGATTCTATGGCAGTGTAGATTCACATAATCCAGTTCAAAGCAGATAATGTGGATTATCTGCTTTGATAATCTGGATTCTACGGCAGTGTACAAGGGACCTTAGAGGTCAAAATAATAATAATAATAATAATAAATTTGTATTCCGTCCTATCTCCCCGAAGGGACTCAGGGTGGATTCCAGCATATACAACATATACAGATACAAGGCAAACATTCATTGCCTTAGAACAATGAAACAGATACACAGATAAAGGTAAAGGCTTCCCCTTCACCTCCAGCTCTGCAGGTGGTGCTCATCTCCATTTCTGGAGGCAGTGCTCATCTCATCTAAGCTGAAGAGCCTGCACTGTCTGTAGACATCTCCTATGTCATGTGGTCGGCATGACTGCATGGAGCATCGTTTACCTTCCCACTGAGGCGGTACCTATTGATCAACTCACATCTGCATGTTTTTGAACTGCTAGGTTGGCAGGAACTGGGACTAACACCAGGAGTTCACCTCGTCCTGAGGATTCGGACCACCAACCATCCTGTCAGCAAGGTTTAACACTTTGTGCCATGGTGGCTCCTTAAGACCCGATTGGGCCTGCTTAGTAATAGGCTACTGTAATAAAATACAGTTGTGCCTCCACATTTGTGGATTTGCCTTTTGTGCATTCGACACAGATTTGTTTCAAAAGGGTTCTCACTAGGAACACCTAGGTAATCGAGTGTGACTCTGTGGTCAATTTCCCCAATTTCCTCTAATTTTAGATCTTTCTCTATGTCAACGATACTCAAACTGTCATCCAACGAATATTTCAGATATTTCAGATTTCAGTTCCCGTTATGCCAAACTCTTGGCTGAGGCGATTCATATGTTTCCTGGGATTTCACGTCCCAAACATCTGGAGGACCAAAGATTGAGAGACACTACACTGACATACTATGTCAGAGACCAATTTCTCCTTGCCATGAAGTGAACATATGGTTGTTCTTTCTTCATGCCATTTGTGTATATTTTAAGAAACTATTTGTTGTAACAAGTTATGGGGGAAGAGACACAAAAGCACCCAACTAGTTTGAGCAGATGGTTCTTGGATCAGTGAGATGATGAGTATGCACAGAAACCAGCTGATACCCTTTTCTTCTTTCACAAATGTTCAGCAGAGATGGAGGGAGACTTGAATTGTATTGTATTGCAAGTATGGGCTCTCTTTCACATCACTGGATTTGTTAAAGTGATTCATTTCCATCCAGAGTATTTTATTTCTCAAAGCTATTCAAATAAATATTATCATCACATGCTGTTCCAGCAGTTTTCATTCTAACAGGGACAATATAATCTGAAGTATACACTGCAATGTGATCATGGGTTCTGACAGCGTGTTTGTCACATAATTACTAATAAGCCTGCAGATTTCCAGATTCTGAAAGATGCCTTTCAAGTTATTTGTCAGCTTTTCTGGGAAAACACAAAGTAGTCTCAATATTAACCAGAGTGTGAGGTTGTTTTTATTTTTGAAAAGGAAATAGCAGGCCACAGAATTCAGTTATCATTTGCCTAACAAAAGAAATGGTGTTATTGTTTATTCGTTCAGTCGCTTCCGACTCTTCGTGACCTCATGGACCATCCCACACCAGAGCTCCCTGTCGGCCGTCGCCACCCTCAGCTCCTTCAGAGTCAAGCCAGTCACTTCAAGGATACCATCCATCCATCTTGCCCTTGGTCGGCCTCTCTTCCTTTTTCCTTCAATTTCCCCCAGCATCATTGCCTTCTCTAAGCTTTCCTTTCTTCTCATGATGTCGCTAAAATACTTCATCTTTGCCTCTACTATCCTTCCCTCCAATGAGCAGTCAGGCTTTATTTCGTGAAGTATGGACTGGTTTGATCTTCTTGCGGTCCAAGGCGCTCTCAGAACTTTCCTCCAACACCACAGTTCAAAAGCATCTATCTTCCTTCGCTCAGCCTTCCCTAAGGTCCAGCTCTCACATCCGTAGGTTACTACGGGGAATACCATTGCTTTGACTATGTGGATCTTTGTTGCCAGTGTGATGTCTCTGCTCTTCACCATTTTATCGAGATTGGACATTGCTCTCCTCCCAAGAAGTAAGCGTCTTCTGATTTCCTGGCTGCAGTCTGCGTCTGCAGTAATCTTTGCACCTAGAAATACAAAGTCTGTCACTGCCTCCACATTTTCTCCCTCTATTTGCCAGTTATCAATCAGTCAGGTTGCCATAATCTTGGTTTCTTTGATGTTTAACTGCAACCCAGCTTTTGCACTTTCCTCTTTCACCTTGATTAGAAGGCTCCTCAGCTCCTCCTCGCTTTCGGCCATCAAAGTGGTATCATCTGCATATCTAAGGTTGCTAATGTTTCTTCCAGCAATTTTAACCCCAGCCTTGCATTCATCAAGCCCCGCACATCGCATGATGTGTTCTGCATACAATTTGAATAGGTTGGATGAGAGTATACAACCCTGTCATACACCTTTCCCAATCTTGAACCGGTCTGTTGTTCTATGGTCAGTTCTAACTGTTGCTGCTTGGTCCTTATGCAGATTCCTCAGGAGAGAGACAAGGTGATTTGGTATGCCCATACCACCAAGAACTTGCCACAATATGTTATGATCCACACGGTCAAAGGCTTTAGAATAGTCAATAAAGCAGAAATAGATGTTTTTTCTGAAACTCCCTGCCTTTCTCCATTATCCAGCGGATATTGGCAATTTGGTCTCTCATTCCTCTGCCTTTTCTAAACCCAGCTTGTACATCTGGCAACTCTCTCTCCATGTATTGCTGGAGTTTTCCTTGTAAGATCTTGAGCATTACTAGCATGAGAAATAAGGAATATTAAGCGTGAAATGAAATTATATTTTGTAGTACTCAATATTATAACGATTTTCCCTAGTGCACATGTATTACAATCACATATACTTTGAATTAAGTCCCACTAAAGTTAGCAACATGTTTTTTTACACCTAACATTACAAGACAAATAAATGAGTTCTTGAGCAAAAGCCCGAACACTGTCTCTAGAAGCCAAGAAGACTAAACTGAGACTAATGTGTTTTGGACATATCATGAGAAGAGATGCTAGAAAAGACAATGGTGATTGTCAATGTAGATGATCATTTTCTCATCTTTCCTCTTATCTCTTTTAATCTGGATGCTGTGGTGTTGCTGGAAATGATGGATTGAATCCAGAGGATGGATTCAATGATAGACGCCATGGCCTTAAGTAGGCAAGACCTGAGCAGGACTGTTGATGGCAAAATGACTTGGAGGTCTCTCACTGACAGAGTAACCTTCAGTCAAAATCAGCCTGACAGCAGTTAACAGCAATATCAACAAAAGTAGTATTCGCATTACACTATCAACAAAAGTAGTATTCGCATTACACTACGGAACAAAATTTGAAAAATGTTCTGTTCCTGGTTTGAAAGTATTATTTCCTATTTAACTGTGCAGTGCTGACTTTGGAAGTAGTTGTTAAACTCCAGAAATGTTGTTTTTGTGGCTGCCACAAACTATTTTAAATTGGCTGAGACTTTATGAGATATTCTTTGAGAATCTATAGCAAAATGTGCTGCAGGGTGCCCCACAAAAACAAAGTTTTTGCAGTTTAATAAACATTTTCCATGTTTTCATGATAGAACCAATTAAGGGAAAATAAAGATTTCCCCTTGACATTAAGTCTAGTTGTGTTAGATTCTGTGTGTGTGTGTGTGTGTGCTCATCTCCATTTCTAAGCCGAAGAGCCAGCGTTGTCCATAGACACCTCCAAAGTCTAATCTAAAGTTTGAGGAAAACAAACAGTTCTGACATAACATTTGTCATCTCCACGGATAGCATTTGCAGTTATTTCTATGACCATATGTCTAGGAAAATCTCCACTGCAGAGCACATGTTGTGCAGCTTCAAGCATTGTCACACAATATATTGATTTTTCAAATGCCTTCTGCAAGACCACATCCTAAGCCAGTGGTTCTCAACCGGTGGGTCCCCAGGTTTTTTGGCCTATAGGTAAAGTTAAAGGTTTTCCCCTGACATTAAGTCCACTCATGTCCAATTCTGGGGGTGGTGCTCATCTCAATTTCTAAGAGCTGGCATTGTCCATAGACACCTCCAAAGTCATGTGGGTAGCATGACTGCATGGAGCGTAGTTACCTTCCCGCCAAGGCAGTATCTATTGATCTACTCACATTTGCATGCTTTTGAACTACTAAGTTGGCAGAAGCTGAGCCTAACAATGAGAACTCACCCCACTCCCCAGATTTGAACCACCAGCCTTTTGGTCAGCAAGTTCCACAGTTCAGTGGTTTAACCCGTTGCATCACCAAGGACTCCAATTAGGAAATGGCATTTATAACCCAAACATTTATAACCCAGAACCAATTAGGAAATTACAACTGTGAAACCAACACATGAAAGCAACACCAGTTATCTGAGTAAGGTTTTAGAAGGCAATCCAGTCCTTTGAAAAATTCAGTTCTGTGGATTAACGTGTGTTCCTCCCCAAAAGACTTTCCTTTCCTGCTGATCTTCCTTCAACAGAAGTTTTCTAGACACGGTGCAGTTTTTTTGTCTTTTATATTGTGGCTGCCTCCTAAAACAGCTACCGAAACCAAAACCACCAGAGTGCCACCTTCTCACTATTTATGGGATGGAAAAGAAAAAGGGTAGTGAAACTGACAAGAGAACCAAGCTGTTAAAATCTTGTGAACTGCAAAAAAAAATCTAAACAGGTTGACAATCAAGAAAGGCAGAACAGGATTAGAAAACAGTTCTGTGAAGCTGATACAAGTTCTTTCTATATCCTTTAAAAATAATATATACGCTAGGTCAGGAAAGTTTATTTGTAAGTGTATCCATGCAGGATAACAATAACTTTAAAAGAATACTTAGTTACCAATTTCAGATATTACTGATGTTTATAATCTTCTGTATAACAGAGTGCTGATGGGAATTCCCTTCTTTAAAAACTAAATTCAAATTATACATATCGTATTTTAAACTGTTTATTGTGTATCAATTATCTAAGTGGTCGTCTAATTTAGCTGGTCAGCCAGCACAAGTGCTTTAATAGAAGGGAAATGAAGCCTCTCCAAGCAGCACCACAATTACAGTTACTTAATGTCCTACAGTTACTTAATTCCCAACTCAGTCACTTATTCCTTCAACTATTTTAGACAATGGACAAACTAATGGGAGAAATTAAGCTTAAGCACAGGCCTTGATCTTGTATAACTTAGGAACAAATTTCACTAAAGATTCTATTGGAAACATAGCTAAACTAGTGTACAAAGCATGTAAAAAGTTGGGTTTTTTAATCGTGTCAGAAGCAACTTGAGAAACTTCTGTCACTTCTGGTATGAGAGAATTGGCCATCTGCAAAGACGTCGCCCAGGGGACGCCCAGATGTGTTACCATCCTGTCGGAGGCTTCTTTTTCCCTTCAGTGATATCCTGATGTGGATTTATCTGTGTGAGTTATTTAAAGAAGTTTGATATTTTATAATAAATATACTAGCTTGCAGTCTCTACTTTTTCCAGAACTTTGGAATGTAGGTTCGGAATTGCAGTCCAAAAAAGTAGTATTTCCCCATTTGTATATTAACTAGATCTTCTAATTGCTGCTGAACGTAATGAGGGGGAAAGAACATACATATCAAAATCAACAGTTTATGTAGAAAAGCAACTCACAAAGCTGTGTCCTGAGAAAGAATT
Organism: Anolis apletophallus; assembly: GCA_030556195.1. Classification (NCBI taxonomy): domain Eukaryota; kingdom Metazoa; phylum Chordata; class Lepidosauria; order Squamata; family Anolidae; genus Anolis; species Anolis apletophallus. The sequence continues at coordinate 89,009,055 of JARBWK010000009.1, forward strand.
GCAACAGAATGGCACTTCCAAATGGAATTACCGTATTTTCCGGTGTATAAGACAACTGGGTGTATAAGACAACCCCCAATTTTTCCAGTTAAAATATAGAGTTTGGGATATACTCACCATATAAGACTACCCCTCTTCCAACACACACCAAATAAAAAAATTTAAAGCATAAGATTTGATTTCAATATGGTAATTTTCCTATTACTGCACCTCCTTCTCGGCCTCTCAGATCTCACACATGCGCACCTGCACCGCTTCACTGCAGTCTTCAGGAGCGAGATCTGAGGGCAGAGGAGGAGATTCGATAAGAGGATACAAGTGCGGTCAGACAGGTAAAACAGGTGTGTTTTTCTGGGCCCAGAGCCACTCTATCTCTTTTTTCCATACCCCGGGTGCTCCAGGCGCCTGCAGCTTGCTCCGCCCTTTACTTACACCTTCCCGGTGAGGCACCCCTTCACCTCACCATCGAGACAGCATTAAGTCCACGAATCCTGATGAATGGATTTTCTTCTACCTTACTTGTACAGCGTCGCCCTTAATGCGTTCATACACTCGCTGTATATGGCAGGGACGTGCCCACTGCCATTTTTGAGCTAACCCCACTATATGCGGCAACCACAGATTCTCCAATCTGGATTGGAAATTTTCAGCACCCACTCTATAAGATGACTCCCAGCGTATAAGACGATTCCTGGTGTATAAGTCTACTTTCGCGTATAAGACGACCCCTGACCTTTGAGAAGATTTTCTTGGGTTAAAAAGTAGTCTTATACGCCAGAAAATGCAGTATATTTCTTCTCTTTACAATGTTCTTTGTTTTACTAGCACAGCAATGCTCTGTCTCTATATCAGTTTTTATATGATTTTTAAATTGAGAAAGAAAGCCTCCTTCAAACCAAAATAAAGTAATTCCGTATCACAGAAGCACTGGCCTTCAGAGCTCTCATGTTGCATATATTTCAAAAGGAAGAAGATAAAGAAAGGTCAAGAAGATTACTTAGGTATGTAGAAAGAAGCTACAATATGTGGATGCTAGTATTCTGAAGAGTTGTACAGCAAACTCACTATTCCATTGAGATATGGAACTGAATCTGGATGTTTGACCTTTCCGGTTTATGTCCAAATAAATCTATTGTTTTGGTTGATTGGATTGTCTGTTTAATTCAATTGAAAAGAAGAGTTACAAAAACACCACCCTAAAATAATTAGCCTTTAAGCTATAAAGATAAGCAACAGCAGATAGTGTTACTGAGTGTGTAAAGGGCAATTTTAACATTCCTTTCCACACGTATTCCACATATGCCATACCACAAAAAGGAAAGTCGTATTACGGCATCCCATTTGTTAGTAGATTGATAACAACTAGCCATGATGTAATGTAGCAAGGCTGAGTAGTTTTCAGAAAAATAAACAACCTCAAACTTAAACTGGTAGTTCTAATTATGTGCCTGATATAATTATTCATTTTGTCAGCTATGGCAAGAGGCTTAAAGTCTACCTTACCCCATGTGGCTTAAAAACTACCTCTGAACACTTGTCTATCGTAAACAAATTTAGTCACAGAGTGTATATTTATCTGTCTAGTCAGCCTATTCGTCAGCAGTCATGAAGAAGACATTTGTTACCGCATAACATGGCTCTTAAAACATTAGCATAGTGACATGAGCATCTGATTTGCCTGGCTTCATGGTCTCCAAAACCTACACCTGCCTTAATTTGGGACATGAGTGACATTACACTCCCCATATCCACAAGAGACATATTCTTGCATTTACTGTGGAAACAGGAAACTCTGGATTCACTTTTTAAAATTACAGTAAAGAAAAAAAAACTTCATCACGTGGCACACAAATGGTGAAAATCCCTGGACTATGCATAGTTTCAGATTCGCCAGACATGCTGACAACTTGTATATAAATAGTCATATATAAATAGTCTCAGAATGACTGGGCACATAGTCCATTGAAACATTGTTGGCTTTGTATCTAGTAACAGAGACAGAAAGCCAATAAGGCAGAAGAAAGCATCCCCTCCAATAATAATAACAACAACAACAACAATAATGTATTTATATTCCACTCTATCTCCCTGAGGGGACTCAGAGCACATTACAGAATACATATATGGCAAACATTCAATGGCATTATAAAATTAACAACAAAGACAGACAGTACACAGACAGAGGCAAAGGCTTTCCCCTTTCCATCTCCATTATCTGAAGGCTATGCTCGACTCCGGCCATGGGGAGGTGCTCTTGTTCTAATTTCCATGCTGAGAAGTCTGTTGTCTGTGGACACCTTCCTGATAGAATTTTGGGGATGTCTGCATGGGCATCTTTTACCTCCCCACCAAAGCGGTACCTATTGATCTACTCACATTATTGTTTTCGAACTCTAGCAGGAGCTACAGCTAATAACAGGCACTCACCCCGACTCATGTATTGAACTTCTAACCTTCCAGTCAGCAATATTTTTTGCAGTGGGGGTTTAACCCACTGTGCTACTGCAGCCTGGTCTCCTGTGCCTCCGCTTTCTAACCAAAAGGACTGAGATTAGTATTTAGCATCTTTAAGCAAGTACAGGGGGTGATGGCAGTCCACAACTTTGGACCTCCTTTTAGTTTTCTATAATGCCTCCAAAGAGCATTCAGCGTTCAGGAACGCTGTGAGAAAGGGTGCATGTATACTGTAGAATTAATGCAGTCTGATACCACTTTAACTGCCATAGCTCAATGTTATGGAATTATGGCACTTATAGTTTGGTGAGGCACTAGAACTATTTGACAGAAAAGGCTAAAGACCTTATAAAACTACAACTTGCAGGATCCCATACCAGTGATCCATGGCAGATTAAAACATAGCCTCCTATGCATATTGAAGTCTATCCCCATATACTCAATAACAGAACCTCAGATTACTGGTCTCAAGTAGCTCCAGTGATGATTACCAACAAGTTCTAATAGTGAGTAAATAGCTAATTGCAAATTATAAACTAAATTTGTTCAGCATGAGCATGCCAAAGGACTTTTAACCAGTTTTAAAGCCCATACTGACCCATACCAGATACATATATAAGCATCTTAGTGACACTTGTAATCAAATAAACCATAGCTTATTAGGCGTATGAGCACCGCGAATGAACTCTTCCTCCTCCTGCTTTTCACACTCCAATATTTCTCCTGGGCTTTCTCAATTACATTTGTTCCAGGAAATTGTGGTTTAATCCCTGGCTACTATGCATTATATGAGCCTAGGATCCAGCTTCTTATTTCTATGTAATAATAGCATTATTCATATCATTAAATTATGTCGTACCAGGCACTCTTATACAGATGCAAGCACAGGTCACATCTTCTGGGAAGAAACTATGAAGAGAGAATATCAGACCTGCTGTAAAATTATACTGCATAACCAACCATAGTCAGATTTTTTTCCATCCTGAAAATAACAGTTCTGTTCAATAATAAAAACCATCTCTCTGGGAGATTATGGGAGACTCGATCTTGTTTAAGATTAGTATTGGAGTTACAGTGCAGAACCTTGCATGTCTGCCCAGAGGAAAAGTTCGTGAAATTCAGTGAGATATACTTTCTGGTATCAATTATTGACACCTGCTCAAATACAATTGAGCACAGTCAAAAACTACACAATAAAACAGTATGGCTGAGATAAAGGGAACATAGCTGAGTTCAGGCTCAATGAGTACCTTGATTCCTAAAAGGAGCCTATATATGTGTGTGTATGTGTGTCAATGTTTGTTTAATTTTCATATTAATAGGTGGAAAACCCATCCAGGATCTTGAATGCTCTTCCTCAGCCCATGCAACACCACTCAAATTTCTCACCTGTGGCATCACCTCAGGATTAAAAGGGGAATTTTTGAGACTACGCAGACACACTTTTTGTTGCAGAGATCCATGTATAACAAAAGGAAATGTCGGTTACACATGTCGAAACAAAGACGCAAGATCCCAGTTTTATATCCTAGGTGAAATCTGAATGCATTTTTGTTTTGAAGGCTTTACCAAAACAAGGAAAACTCTCTGAGCAGCTGCTCTGTCTTCGCGTGCAAGACATAATGTTTCATTCTGAGATTATGCCTTTGTTTTAGTTCTTTGTTTGGTTTGTGGACATTTAAGCATTGTCAGTGTATACTGCGGCTGAAGCAATCTTCTTGCATTTCATATGCTGTTTGGAACCGAACTAGAAACTGAACTAGAAACTGAACTAGATTATTATTAGCAATAGGCATTAAGGATTCTACCCTTATTCAACATGACAGATAGTGCACAATTTATCATAGAAGCATGGAATCGTAGAGTTGGAAGACACCTCGTGGGCCATCCAGTCCAACCCCCTGCCAAGAAGCATTCAAAGCATCCAGTCCAACCCCCTGCCAAGAAGCAGGAAAATCGCATTCAAAGCATCCCCGACAGATGGCCATCCAGCCTGTTTGTTTTGTCTGCTTTGTTTTTTAAATGTTTTTAATGCTTTTTAATGATGTTGATTATATGGTGTATTTTTATATTGTATTGTGGTGGTGTGGCCTGTAGTGCTGCAAATGTAAGCCGTGCTGAGTCCCCCTGCGGGGGTGAGAAGCTACGGGGTACAAATACCATAAATAATAAATAAATAAATAATAAAAGCCTCCAAAGAAGGAGATTCCACCACACCCCAGGGCAGAGAGTTCCACTGCCGAACAGCTCTCACAGTTATGAGTTATCATCAGATCTATTGTTTTTCTTTTTCTGCATTTCTCAATAGGATAATATTGTGATTAATGTTTTTGAGTTTAGACTTTGCATGAGTGAAAGTAAAACCTTACTTATTTTCTGTATCATGACAGCTTGTGACAGAATTTTACTAGCAGGAAGGAACAGGGTCAACTCAACGGAAGAGTAAGAACTGGAGATATTAACATATGGTTTGTTTAATTTTGTTAGCCTGAAAGGTCATTTGTGTTTAACAACATAACAAACAGCATGTGCTGTACAATGATAAGTTCGGCTTATCTTGTGACTTCTGATTTATGTTTCCTAATAAATGCAATGGCACTTATTCATGTAAATGGTTATGAAGATTAGTTGTAAGGGGTTTGGAAAGGTTTATCCACCTTTTAATGCCACTTCTATATTAGAAGCTTAGTTACTTTTTAGAGGTGCAGCTGCAATGTAGAATGAATGCAGGTTTATACCACTTTGACTGCCACAACTCAACGCCATCGGATTCTTGGAGTTGTAGTTCAGTGAGGCACCAGCATTTTTTGGCAGAAAAAACTAAAGGCCCTGTAAAGTCATAGCACTCAAAGTGGTGACAAACTGCACTCATTCTATGGTGGAGATGCACCCCAAAGTACTGTATATACTCGAGTATAAGCCAACCCGAATATTAAGCTGAGACATCTAACTTTACAAAAAAAGGGGGAAACAGATTGACTCAAGTATAAGTCAAGGGTGGGAAATGCACCAGCTACTAGTAAATTTCAAAATAAAAATAGATACCAATAACATTACATTAATTGAGGTAACAGAAGGTTAAATTTTTTTGAATATTTACATAAAATTGTAATTTAAGAGAAGATTGCCCAACTCGGATTAAACTGTTTTTCTAACCTTCTTCAATGTAAATGTATTTACATATCCTTCCAATAATAAAGAGAGTACTATAATAAATCTAATAATAATAGAGTAAAATAATGGAAATGTAATAATAATAGTAATAATAGAGTAAAATGATAAATGTAATAATAATAATAGAGTAAAATAAAAAATGTAATCAAAACAATAATAACAGAATAAAATAATAATCTTGACTCGAGTATAAGCCATGGGGAACCTTTCCAGCCTAAAGAAAGGGCGAATGATATGTAAAAGCAATGGCTTGGGGGAGGGGGGGAGGGGAGCACAGTGGTGAGGGATACAAAAATGTATAAGAAAAACATAATGGCAGGTGCTAAAGATTGAAGTATTGTAGCTAGAAATGAATAACATGAATCTGCTGTAAATAGACATTGTATAATATTGTGTTGACAATGATAAAACAATTTTAAAAAAATTTTTTAAAGAAAGGGCTGGAAAACTAGGCTTATACTTGAGTATATACAGTACTTTAATTGTCAAAGGGAAAAGTTTCTTCTCTTGGCTTTTCTTCACGAATGAAGATTCAGGAAGGACTCATCCCACGCTTTCTACAAGCGTGTTGATGATTAAAAAGGCCAAAAGTAGAAAATAATTTTAAAAAATTTGGTACAATACTTCAATCTTTAGCATCTGCCATTATGTTTTTCTTATACATTTTTGTATCCCTCACCGCTGTGCTCCCTCCTCCTCCCAAGCCATTGCTTTTACATATCATTTGTCCAAAATTTCATTTCTTCTTGTGGAGGTAACCTTCCTTCTTCCTTTTCTAATCCTTTTTCAATAAATTTTCTCCATACCTCATAAAAATCACTTTGTTTCCATATACCTCTTTTAATTAAAAGCAGTGAGACCTACGGTAGTGTTCATCAGAACCGGTAGAGAAGGTTGACCAATGGAAAGTGGAGTCAACAGTAAGCAAAACCAACTAATTTATGATTTCACACACTCTGTCCTTCCTTACAAAGACACAATAGTATAATTCTTCAGTGTTTAACAAAGGTATGCAAGCAGAATCTTTGGCCATCCAGATATTTTTGCTCTACAGCTTCAATAATGCTTGTCTTCAGCTAAACATTTGACAATCACAAACAAATAGCTTGCAGAATCCCACTATATTGTTTAATATGGAAAAAAAATTCAAAAATTCAAAAACAGATGTGAACTTTGGAAACTCTGTCAAAAAACAATTTTTGGCAGTTAGCGTTGTCGGTTGGATGATGGGATAATGGGACATGTAATCCTCTATATCCACAGTTGCAGAGAATCAGCAGAAGGTGGTTGATGGTTATGTGAGCAAACAGCAGCAAAAAGAACAAAGTTTGGCTTCTTGTAAAAATATGCACAAACTTTAATTTACAAATATAGTTTCAAATAAACAATAAAGCAGCAACATGCTCTTTCAATAAACAGTCGGTGTGGAGATAGAAAAACAAAACATATAAAGTAGTTCTTCAGTATACTCCCACACAGGGCCGTAGCCAGGATTTTGTTTCCGGGGGGTGGGGGGGGCTGAGTTTGTTTCAGGGGGGGGGGCTGAGACTGGGTGGAAGAGGGTCTACCCTAGCAAACCTTTTGTATTGTTATCCCAATAACCCCATTAATGTGGGATATAATGAGCATGGTGATCAGATCATGATATGAATAAATATAACAGTTTAAATAATGTACCAGTAAGGCCTTTTCGTGGACCACCCTGAGAATTTCGGGGGGGGGGGCTGAAGCCCCCTTAGCCCCCCCTGGCTACATGCCTGCTCCCACACATTCTTCAGCAACAGGCTTCTGTGTTAACTCACACAGTATTGCAGCTCCCAGCATACCTGTCACCATTCCAGCACTCCAGCAGTTTATGAATGCATTTCTCCAAGCTTATGAATGCATTTCTCCAAGCTTATGAATACATTTCTCTCAGCTATAAATGCATTTCTCCAAGCTTATCTTGAGGCTTCCTTTCAGTTTCTCCGACTCTTCCATAAACCATTCCTTGAGTCAGCCAGCCAGCACAAAACAGCCAGCACACCAGCCTCTTCACAGCAGTCAGACTTTTCTCCAATCAATCTAAAAATTGATCGATCAATCTAACCCAGTCTGTTACATTGGAGATTTTATACATACAGCTGCCCCACCCCTCCTGGAGTCAGGCAAAAACTCAGCTGCACCTATTTAATCATTATAACAAAAGCTTTACTCTCAACATAAACTAAGAGAAACAGATACTCACAACTCAAACATTTGTTTTATATCTTTACATTCTGACAAGCGTAGCCGCGAAAGGGTCTGGGAAAAAATGAATTAGCTCCCAGAACTACCATGGTTGCCCGCCCCTGATTTAAGGTTATTATCTTCTATAACTGGGCAAATTGATGCCTTGTTCTCTCTCACCTTTCTGCCATGTGAGCTGATATAATGGATGGTTGGTCCTGGCTGACCGCTGTGCTGTTTTTTCTATCCAGCTATGGCTGAAGGAGGCTCAAAGCACAAGATTACTGGGAAGAAATCTTTTCCCATGCAATAAGTCAGAGGGCAGGTGTGGATTCCAGGCCTTCAACAAATATATTAATTACCTTGAGGGAAATTAAAGCTACAATTTAAAATAAAATGCTTAAGGATACTGATGCGAACTTAATATATATGGGATGCTTGTGAACTTTCTTAGAGCCAAATAAAGTACTGCACTGATCAAGCAATGTTCAAACATAGCTGCTGCCATGTTTCTTCTGTAATGTGTTGCATGTTGGGTTGCTTTTGAAAAACACTTGGAATCATACATTCCTGTTGCATATGCCATCATACTTATTCTGCAGTACTGCCCTAATATGGTCTAGGCTTCTGTTAGCTAAGGTTGCCAAGTAAAGAAAAAGGCATTTCCTAGTTGAGCCAATAAGATGAAAATGGATACCTAACAATGCCAGGATGATTTCTGATCTAAACTTTAGTCCTGACTAACAAATCAAAGTCTGCTACAAAAAGTGAACCCGACAGTCTCTCGAGTGCAGCGACATCGTGCCAGCTGGCATCACATCTGAACATTCTGCACAGAGACAGCAGCAACGATAAAGGAAGTAAACTTGTACTCCTGCATCCCACTCGGGAAATGCCAAGCTGGCAGAAGGACAATTATGTGTCCTTCAGAGTTTTCCAGAAGCAACAATGTTTAACTTCACAACAGTGTGTGTGTGTGTGTGTGTGATGAGGGAATAGCAATCTGGATTTTCCAGGGGATTGCCTTCCTGTAGCTAAAATGTCAACATTCGAATAAAAGGAGGAGGTCCCAATAGATGAAAACAACCTTTAACGGTTACAGAAGTACCAAAGCAATGAATGCAGTGAACTCTACAAACAACCCAATGGGGTTGTCAAAGGCTTTCATGGACAGAATCACTGTGTTGCTGTGAGTTTTCTGGGCTGTATGGCCATGTTCCAAAAGCATTCTCTCCTGACGTTTCACCCACATCCACTTGCCTAATTTCCAAAAGGCCTCACAACCTCTGAGGATGCCTGCCATAGATGTGTTAGCTGTCCTTGATTGTTTCATGGCTAAAATTCCCCAGTTTACTAAATGTTGCTCTTTATTTACTGTCCTGATTTTAGATTTTTTAAAATACTGGTAGCCAGATTTTGTTCATTTCTATGGTTTCTTCCTTTCTATTGAAATTGTCCACATGCTTATGAATTTCAATGGCTTCTCTGTGTAGCCTGACATGGTGGTTGTTAGAGTGATCCAGCATATTTTTGTGTTCTCGTGAAACAATCAAGGACAGCTAACACCTCCCAACAAAGGATTCCCCCAGGCAGGAAGTAGCCAGGCTTTGAATCTGCAAGGGTATTCAATGCTAATAAAGGTGGCCAATTGCAACATTCACATCTGCCTCACGCAGACAAGAGTTTTTTCTCACACCCTGGACATTGCACTGAGATATAAACCTCACATGCCTAGTGTCCAACAGACCTCACAACCTCTGAGGATGCCTGCCATAGATGTGGGCGAAACGTCAGGAGAGAATGCTTCTGGAACATGGCCATACAGCCTGGAAAACACAGCAACCCAGTGATTCTGGCCATGAAAGCCTAAATTTATTATTCCAGACTAGTATTCTATAATAATTTTGTAAAAGTAGAACTTAATACAGCTGTAGATCTTGTACGGAATTCACGATATAATGATTCCTGGCCTGATGACAGCACAGCTAATGTGTTTTGACTAGATTCCTGATGAAGTTAAATATCATCCTCATTCACCCTTCATGGCCAATGGCAAAGGAACTGTGAGTGTTATAGGCCAAACGTTTAGAGAGCCCGACATCCCCACCCACTCATCCACAAACAATGGCATTTCCAATCAAAGGGCTACCTTCTTGCAACTTTCTGAAGGCTGCTAACAAGGGGTGGTGGTCCTCCTGAATGCTAAATGGTAAAATATGATAGACAAGAAAAAAGCAGGGGCAAAAGTGCCAACCTTTTTTTTGGAAAATGCACGGTAGGGGATGGGGCAACAATGATGCCTCCCATACATTTTCTTTTCTTAATGAGACCTGAAATGTTAAAGCAGTGTTTCTCAACCTGAGGGTTGGGACCCCTGGAGGGGTCGTGAGAGGGGTTGCCAAAGACCGTCAGAAAACACAGTATTTTCTATTGGTTATGGGGGTTCTGTGTGCCAAGTTTGGTTCAATTCCATCATTGGTGGAGTTCATAATGCTCTTTGATTGTAGGTGAACTATAAATCCGAATTCCCAAATGACAAAATCAATCCTCCTTCAAATTTGAGTATATCAGGTATTTGTGCCCAATTTGGTCCAGTGAATGAAAATATATCCTGCATATCAGATATTTACATGACGCTTCATAACAGTAGCAAAATTACAGTTGTGAAGTAGTAATGAAAATAATGTTATGGCTGGGGGTCACCACAACATGAGGAACTGTATTAAGGGGTTGCAGCATTAGGAAGGTTGAGAACCAATGTATTAGAGCTTCATTTGTAGAAGAAAATATCTAGATATCTAAAGATTTCCCATCCCAGTGCAAACCAATAGATTTCATTTACTTGAAGTGAGTAACTTAAATCTATTATAAGGTCATATGTGTTCATTGTGGTTCATGTCCAGCTATTTATTCATGAGACTATAGATCAGGCATGGGCAAACTTTGGCCCTCCAGGTGTTTTGGATTTCAACTTCCACAATTCCTAACAGGTGATAGGTAGGCTGTTAGGAATTGTGGGAGTTGAAGTCCAAATACCTGGAGGACCAAAGTTTGCCCATGCCTGCTATAGATGTGTAGTACATTTGTGTAGGAATGCTCCTTTAAAGCATTTGCTTAGTAAGAAGGTAGTATTAACTTATATTTCAATTTTCAGACTCAAGAGGAGTGGAAATATTTTTCTCCTCAACATCTCCACAATTTCTAGAAAATTTCAGTTCCAGCTTTGTTTTGTTCAACATAAATCCGGTGTAAACTACCTTTGAGAATGTGAGAGACAGATAAGTGAACTGCTCTTAAAAGATAGATGAACACTGTCAGTATCTGTGATTGCTTGTAACCTGATTACTGAGGATCTCACTTCTTCAAAGAATCCAGTTTTCTACCCTCTATAGAGAAAAGGTTCGATACATGAACCAATGGACTTAAATAATGCAGAAATACAATAGTCTTCTGGTCTCAATTCAGAGTCTATTTCACCTTTGCAATTATATGGTGCTGTGGTTCCCTTCTACTGCAATGGAGGTCAACTGGAATTTGCAGTTTAGTGAGGGGCATTCAGGATTCTTAGCCTGAAAGTGCTAGTGCCTCAATAGACTACAAACCTTTGGATTCCACAGGAAGTCACAATGGCAGTTATAATATAATATAATGCTATCACCGTGGCACCATCTACACTGACCATTTAATGCAGTTTCAAATCAGTATTGAAGACAATGGTTTCACTGTGCAGATTATTACACTGGAAATCCTGAAACAAGTTTGAGTCCCAGATGGTGGTGATTACACAAACCACAAAGCACTGATGTGCATTAAGAATTCTCTTTTGCACATTTATGTGGGAATTTGTTCTTTATTTATTTCATTTATTTCTAACCCACCTTTCTCTACCCCTGAAGGGGGACTCAGGGCGGCTAACAAAAAGGCAACAATTAGATGCCGCATGCACAGGAGACAGAACAAAAACACATCATAAAATACTACAAAGCAGATTAAAATATTAATAACCACATTATGCCCGTTCCGCACTCATAGGCTGCCCAAAACCAAATCCACAGTCCGCCTCAACAATCCTGTCATAATTCAATTGTCTGTCCACTGCCCCACATCAACCAACTGCATTCAGTAACTTCGAACTGCATTCAGTAGCCAGTGTAGATGGGAACTGTGTAGTGTGAATGGGCTCCAGAACCGGTACATTACAGGCAATTCTTCCCTGCACGGAAGAGAAATGTAGCAGTGCTCTGGGGGTTTGTGGCTGAGGGTTATATTGATGCATTAATTATAAACTAATTGCTGTATAATTAAAGAAGGGATCAAGTTTGCTAAGGCATTAAATGGCTCAGTAAATGTAGTTGTCAGAAACATCTAAAATTCTGGGTGCTTCAAAGATGAAACTTTTCCAAGTCATTCTGTGCCGTGTACTGATTTCAGTTATTCATGAATTACACAGAGAAAAGATATATAACACAGACCTTTTGGCAAAGCAATTTCCTAGAACACACAGTTTACTCCTAGCAGGAGACAGTTATCTGTTCCAGCAGAAAGAGACACTCACATCATTATATCACTCTAAATACACTGATGCTGTCTGATTCTGAAGCTAGAAGCATTGCCTATGGATCATTCTGTGCCTCAGTTTGGTGAATAAGTCATTTAAGACGTCAATGTGGAACTCTCTGCTTCTTCTTCTGGATGATGGATGTTATGTTGCTAACAGGCAAGCAAAACCTACGATATCCAGCTTATCATTAACTTACACTTTATTAAATCAACCAAAAGGTGAAAAATACATCATGCTAGCTTTTGGTGCTCACAGGTTTCTCCATCGAACAAAGATTAAAAAACAATATATGGATAAAGAGAGTCACAGCATCTACAGTTTTAATTTGGGATTTTTTTTCATGTCAGGAGCGACTTGAGAAACTCCAAGTTACTTCTAGTGTGAGATACTGGCTGTCTGCGAGGACTTTGCCCAGGGAATACCCAGATGCTTTACCATCTTGAGGACGGCTTCTCTCATGTCCCTGCATGAGAAGCTGGAGCTGACAGATAGGAGCTCACCCAGCTCCCCAGATTCAAACTGCTAACCTTTCAGTCAGCAGTCCTGCTGGCACAAGGGTTTAACCCATTGCGACACTGGGGGCTCTTTTAATTTGGGATGCAGCATAGGCAATACAGTTTGGTTTCTCCATTTGAAGTTACAAAGCACTCTCTCCTGAGAACTATCCAGGCCTGTATGATAAAAATACAATTAGTATCTAGGGAAAATCTCTGTGTCATCGAGACTGGCCATTATGAACCACAAACGTATGTTCATGAGATCCTATTCTTTTTTTAAAGTAATTTTTATTAAGGTTTTGAATACAAATATATAAAAAGAAAGAAACTGGATTGGGGAAGGAAAGGCTTAGGTATCTGGGACGGGATATAGGGATAATAGGAAGGGCAAAAGAAGTGGGCGTTTCGGGTTGGGATTTATTGGGACATCTAAGGAAGGAAAGTGTGGAGATGGGGTAGTGAGAAAAGATAGAAAGGGGATACTTTGTTGACTTCCATCTTCTTTCTTCATAGTTAGTTTAATTAACTATTTCAGTTCATATTTAATATTAACTTCCATAGTCACTCCTTTCTTTCATATCCTTCTTCTTTGTATTCTTGTTCTTTTTACTGTTCCATATAGTTCTTAGGTGTTCTGTCGGGTCTTCATATGTTCCTTGAATAATGTCCAATCAGTTTCCGTTATCGCTTTATGAGATCCTATTCTTACATTTCACTTGTACAGTTCACAAAGTATTTAACTCTGAGAGAAATGGATTGGGAATTTTAACTTGCAGGAAATGCTCAAACTTTTGTACAGTGGCACTTATTTTACATGCCAGTAAGATAATGCTCAGGATCCTGCAAGGTAGATTCCAGCAATATATGGAGAAAGAGTTGCCAGGTGTACAAGCTGGGTTTAGAAAAGGCAGAAGAACGAGAGACCAAATTGCCAACATTCGCTGGATAATGGAGGAAGGCAGGGAGTTTCAGAAAAACATCTGTTTCTGTTTTATTGACTATTCTAAACCTTTGACAATGTGGATCATAATAAACTGTGGCAAGTTCTTGGTGGTATGGGGATACCAAGTCACCCCGTATGTCTCCTGAGGAATCTGTAAAATGATCAAGTAGCAGCAGTAAGAACAGACTGGTTCAAGATTGGGAAAGGTGTACAGCAGGGTTATATACTCTCACCCAGCCTATTCAACTTGTATGCAGAACACATCATGCGATGTGCGGGGCTTGAGGAATCTAAGGCTGGAGTTAAAATTGCTGGAAGAAACATTAACAACCTTAGATATGCAGATGATACCACTTTGATGGCCAAAAGCGATGAGGAGCTGAGGAGACTTTTAACCAAGGTGAAAGAAGAAAGTGCAAAAGCTGGGTTGCAGTTAAACATTAAAAACCCCAAGATTATGGCAGCCTGGCTGATTGATAACTGGCAAATAGAGGGAGAAAACGTGGAGGCAGTGACAGACTTTGTATGTCTAGGTGCAAAGATTACTGCAGATGCAGACTGCAGCCAGGAAATCAGAAAATGTTACTTCTTGGTAGGAGAGCAATGACCAATCTCGATAAAATAGTGAAGAGTAGAGACATCACACTGGCAACAAAGATACGCATAGTTAAAGCAATTGTATTCCCCATAGTGACCTATGGATGTGAGAGCTGGACCATAAGGAAAGCTAAGCAAAGGAAGATATACGCTTTTGAACTGTGTTGCTGGAGGAAAATTCTGAGAGTGCCTTGGATGGTGAGAAGATCAAACCAGTCCACACTCCAGGAAATAATGTCCGACTTCTCACTGGAGGGAAGGATATTAGAGGCAAAGATGAAATTTGTGTATCCATGAAAGCTCACATAACTTTGTTAGTCCTGGAAGTATCAGAGGATTTGTGTTTTATATCCTATTTGTGAAGCTCAGGAAGAAGCAGCAGAGAATCAAGCCATTAAAACAGAAAAAATACTCCCTAGTAGTCATTTTAAATTAAATGTCACAAGGTTAGGGGGGGGGGGAATTATACCATGCAGAAGCCACTGTTTCAGCTGATATTTGTAGAGAAGAGCACTTGAGTTAGACTCATCTGTATCTTCCAATGGGGCAGCTATTAAAGCTGCAGTAAATGGATTTATTTATTTTAAAACATTTAATTATGCAGAAACAATCTGAATCATGCTCTCTGTTTAACAAAGTCACATAATTGAAGAGACCATTTTCTTTTGAAGAGCAAAGAAACTCATGCTCTTCACAGGGAGATTATTTCCTTTCCCTACCCAAATAAATAATCCAGCCACTTCATGCTATGCAGGTCATTTATTCTCAAGCACTAGGCATCTCTCTGAGAAGAAGGAAAGCAGAACTTGTTATGCCTGCAGCCAAAACCAGTGAGGACAAATCAGAATGTCAATAATCCAGAGCCTTGCAGTCGAGCAACAAGACTTTCTACCAGTGAGCTAAGAATACGTAAATGTACTCCTTTACTTTTGTTGCTCAACTGCAAGGTTTTGGATTATTGGCATTCTGATTTTTCCCCAATTGGCCACCTTGAATAGCATTTAATGGCCTAGCAGTTTCAAGGTCTGGCCAATCAGGGTCAGCTAATCACCTCCCAACAAAGGATTCCCCAGGCAGTAAAAAGCCAGACCTTGAAACTGCTAGGCCATTAAACCCACCAATTGCTGTCTTGTCTTTTTCACTAGTGATGGTTACAAAAAGGCCTAAATACCCTAAAGGCACCAGATCCTGTCTTGGATGGCACACGTCTCACCAATACCTGTAGGCTCTATTTCACAAAAGAGAACAGGCAAAACCACCTCTGAGTAAGTCTTGACCAAGAAACCTTTGAGTATCTTTGTCTGGTGTGACTGAGGCATGGCCAAGGAGGTGGGGCCTCTACTTGTACCAACTCTCTCTCAAGACTATTTTAAACACCATCTTAGACAACAAACATCTCAAATATGACTCAGCTCTGTGACTCCAACACCTTCATTTTTCTTATTGTGCCATTTTAACACCTTTGTCTGATGAGGAAATATGTGAAATGTCACATAATGTATTCTGCATCTTTTGGTTAGCCTACATTGTGAATGTGATATATATTCTAGATTGTATTGTATTTAACCAGCAAGGGGGGGGGGGGGGTCTATTCTACAGAACTGCTTACTGTGAACTCTCATTACCTTTCCTAACTATAAATGGCAAGTCACTCAGTACTGTGATACGCTGAAAATGAAACACTTGGTATACCTTTTTATTTGAGCAGATTTTCATTTAACCTCTGCTTTTTTACTGGTTTACCTTATCCAAGCTGTATCTTTGCCCTTTGTGCTTTCGATGTCAATGTTTAAACAGTTAAATTGCAATGGCTTCGAATGAACTGTAAGGGAATTATTTTAAAGAGCAACTCCAGCACGCTCGTATCAAAAGTGTTGCAGATCTCTTGAGAAACAGAAAGTTCCTGTAATGAGATCATGCATAGTATTTCTGGATACTCCCAATTTCACTTCAACTTCACTTCTGATACGATAAATAAATACTGTAAAATAGACCTACTGGCATGTTTGATTTTGGGTTTTTATCAACAGCACTGAGGCAGCATGGATGGGAATCATGTAGCCCTCCAGATCTTGTTGGACTACAACTTTCAGGCTATGTTGAGAGTTGCAGTCCAGCAACATCTGGAGAACTACATGATTGTCACCCCAATGTGGTCTGAGTGTTTAACTTCAATTCTGGAAACCAGGGTTTGGTTCCCTGTTCAGTCTCAAAAATGCATTGTACGACTTTGGAGGAGTCACACGCTATCAAACCCAGAATATTCTGTGTTGGGGTCACCTTAAGGTGACTTTTATTGGATGGCCACCTTAAGGTCACAATAATCTTATGGTGTGTATAACAACAACAACAGCAACAGCAACAACAACAACATGTTGCTTTCTACTGAATATGCTACATGAGCTCACATGGGGTACCAAGGGTTGGAAGCCCTTCTCCCAGTTGCCATTCAAACCAAATCTCAACCCAGGCCTTACCAACTTTAAGGTCAAAACTGGATAATACCTGTTCTGACCAGGTTCCTGTCTCAACATGCCAACTGCCCCACTCTGTATACTTAAACTGTCCTACAAAATACACACAGAGAGTAAGCTGGTGCCCACCCAGTTTCAGGTGTTTGCCATATTCTTGCTGTATTCCTGACAAAGACATTCTGGATTGAAAGCAGGGGGAAAGGGGGCAATGCCAGGGCATCTGTACCAAGGTTACCATTCAAACTTTCCTGCACTTGATTCAATCTGTAGAGCGAAGACAACAGTTCTTCTTAAATGAACCCACCAGGCTGCCTCCTTCGAAGTCTAAGGCGTGAGGAGCAAGGGTGGCCAAAGAGAAGCAAATCCCACCAAGAGCTAAGAGTGCATCTACACCAGTGGTTCCCAACCTGTGGGCTGCAATACCTAAAATAAGGTCCATGAGAAGGAGAGAAGGAAGGAAAGAAGGAAGGAGACACCCGCATGTTGTCCTTGCCAGCGCTTTCTCGGCCAGTGGGGAAGACTCACCTGGCAGCACACATGAGGGGTCAAGAGAGAAGGAGAGGGATAGAAGGAAGGATGGAAGGCAGTTGCACTTGCCAGCGCTTTCTTGGCCTTGGGAGGTTTCCCAGGCCAGGGTGAAGAAGACTCACCCAGTGGCATGAGCGAGGAAGAGAGAGAAGGAGAGTCCCCCAAAATTGTTGTTTTTGTTGTTGTTGTTGTTAGCTCCCATTGCCACGTATCAGTTGTAATGGGAAAGCAGCCCTTTGTAAATCCCTATTTAGTCCCCCAAAGTTGTTGTGTTGTTGTTATTATCATTAGCTCCCATTGCCACACATCAGTTGTAATGGGAAAGCAGCCCTTTGTAAGATTTTGTTTAATCCCCCAAAATAATAACTATTATTACTATTATCATTATTAAAGCCATTAAGGACAGTTTCTTGGGTCTCGTGCTTTGCTTTTTGTATTTATTTTTCAATCTCAACCCCCTTCCCTTCTTTTTTTTTTGTTTTACACAAGCGTTAACAAAATCCACAGATAATAACACAGCTCAACCCAAAACATTGTTTTCTTGGTATCTTTGTTTTTAGGCCTGTTCCAGGGGTTATTTGGGGTGCTGATTCAGAAAATTGCTTTGGATAGACCACATCAGCTCTAGATTATTAAATAAGGTTTTCTATGGGCGAGCAGATGGCGACGACTGGGGGCACATGTTCTGTATCAAAAACTAGAGCTGATGTGGTCTATCCACTGCAATTTTCTGAAAGTTGACCAAAAACTGGTTCATATCGTAAACCTTTTGGAAATTATGCTGGAGAGTGGTCCCTGGTCAAAGTGATCCCTGGTTGAAAAAAGAAAAGTGATCTACACTATAGAATTCATAGTCTGACACTACTTGAACTGCCATGACCCAAAGACATGGAACCCTGGTAGTTTATTTATTATTTATTTATTTGAGACATTTATATTCCACCCTTCTCACCGCGCAGGGGACTCGGGGTGGGACGCAACATATATATTTGGGACGCCCATGTATTTGTGTTGTGATCCGCCCCGAGCCTGCTGGGAGGAGCGGAATATAAGAGCGAACATAAATAAATAAATAAATAAAATAAATATACAGAAAGCATTCCAGGCTGGGACATAAGTAACTATACATATACACAAACACTAAAATCAGTTATATCTACTTCAAAATCAGCTGTTTAAAACCATCTCAGGACAGGCTAAAGACCAAACAAAACTACAACTCCATATCATTGATCCATAACACTCAAAGTAGTGTGAAGCTGTATTCATTCAAGGGTGTAGAAAATGTGCCCAGAGAGAGGATCTTTGGCCAAGCAAGTCATGCTGAAACCTGAGACTTGACACCTCCAATGAATGTGTGTCAAGGAGCGACTTCCTCTCTGCCTGGATCTGCCAGTGGCACAGTGGGTTAAACCCTTGTGCTGGCAGGACTGAAGACCGACAGGTTGCAGGTTCGAATCTGAGGAGAGTGTGGATGAGTTCCCTCTATCAGCTCCAGCTCCCCATGTGGGGACATGAGAAAAGCCTCCCACAAGGATGGTAAAACATCAAAACATCCGGGTGTCATGTCCTTAGGTAAAGGTAAAGGTTTTCCCCTGACATTAAGTCCAGTTGTGTCTGACTCTGGGGGTTGGTGCTCACTTTCATTTCTAAGCCGAAGAACCAGCGTTGTCCGTAGACATCTCCAAGGTCATGTGACTGCATGGTACCTATTGATCTACTCACATTCGCATGTTTTCGAACTGCTGGGTTGGCAGAAGCTGGGGCTGACAGTGGAATTTCACGCCGCTCCCGGATTCAAACCTGCAACCTTTCAGTCAAAAAACTAAGCTGCCCAGCGCTTTAACCCAACTGTGCTACCGGGGGGCTCCTGGGCCTTGCCCTTGCAGACAGCCAATTCTCTCACACCAGAAGCGACTTGCAGTTTCTCAACTCACTCCTGACACGATAAAAAGTCCAAAACACCTGGAGGGCCCAAGAACATTCACTTGCCAATTAATATATTTGCAGCTTCTCAAGGCGCCCCCTTGTTGTGGGGGAGAGGCTTGCGTACCCTAATGAAGTTGTGAGCCATGCTGGCATAATAGCCACCGGTAGGGCCTCCCATGCCAGACAGGTCACAACCAAAGGGTCTGACAAAGAGCGTCAAAGGGCAGGATGGGCTCTCTAGCCTTTTGGCAACCATCCTAAGAGAAGGAAAACTCTGATTTCAAACCCGGGCAGATGGTGTCGTTTAACCCTGTAAGGTCAACCATCTAGAGAAGGAAACTCAAATCAAACCTATGACCCGAGGACCTCGCTGCCGCCATCCAAGCTTGCTAGGCAGACAAACCTTTGGTTTAAAGGGTGAGGCCAGTGCTGTGCACACTGCGCTTCACCAGAAAAATCCATTGCACAGGCTCGAAGGACACATCCAACCTCCGAAAAAGCATCAACGCACTTGTAGAAAGCGTGGGATGAGTCCTTCTTAAGTATCTTCGTTCGCAAAGTAATGCCAGAGAGAACTTCTCAAGGAACAACCGGTAAGTTGTTCCTTGAGAAGGGAGTTGGAAGTCCAAAACACCTGGAGGGAGGGAGGGCTGAAGTTTGCCCATGCCTGAGCTACACAGCAGAAACAATGCAGTTAGACAGTCCTGGCTGAACGCTTTGGAACTCCAGAGATTCCCTAGCTAGCATTGAGCCTTGGCAGGGAAAGATAGGTCCAGTGGGCATTCAGAATAAGTCCGGAGGGGAGAGGAGGGGGCGCTACTGACCCGGGTTTTGAAGCGCCGGCGCCCTTCGGGGTCCGAGTAGGTCCTATCCACGGCTAGGGCGGTGTCGCTGCCGGGCATGGTCTTCCTCGGCCTGGGCAGCGGGGCTTTCGCCGCCTGCCTGCCTTCCCACGGACGGAGAAGAACCGAGCCACGAGGAACTCACGCCCTGGGCGCCTCCTCGCCTGCCTGCCTGCCTGCCTCCCTCGCAGGGAAGCAAACGAACGGGGAGGAAGGAAGGAAGGAAGCAGAAGGCGGGGAGACCCGGGCGGCGCGAGGGCGGCCTCCCTCCTGGGTTGCCTGCCTTTAGCAAGCAGCAGACCCAGCATCGAGCCCAACCCCCTGGAGCATGCAACCCAAACACTCCCCACGACACATGGCCACCCAGGGGACTCCACAGATTTCCTGTCTGGGAAAGAGGAGAGACACTTGTTGCTTTGTGCCTTCAAACCATTTCTAATCCTATGGCAGTGGCTCCCAACTTTCCCAATGCTCCTTAATACAGTTCCTTATGTTATGGTCCCCCAACCATAACCTTATTTTCGTTGCTACTTCATCACTGTACTTTTGCTGCTGTTATGAATCGTCATGTCAATATCTGACATACAGGATATGTTTTCATTCACTGGCACTGGAGTTGGGATTGGTCTTGTCATTTGGGAGTTGTAGTTGGTTTTTTTTTCATGTCAGGAGTGACTTGAGAAACTGCAAGTCGCTACTGGTGTGAGAGAATTGGCCATCTGCAAGGACGTTGCCCAGGGGACGCCCGGATGTTTTGATGTGTTACCATCCTTGTGGGAGGCTTCTCTCATGTCCCAGCATGGGGAGCTGGAGCTGACAGAGGGAGCTCTCCCTGGATTCGAACCTGCGACCTCTCGGTCTTCAGTCCTGCTGGCACAAGGGTTTAACCCATTGAACCTCGTATTTGCTGGGATTTATAGTTAAACTACAATCAAAGAGCACACAGAACTCCTATGAGCAACAGAAAATAATAGAAGTGTTTGGTGGGCACTGACCTTTAGTTTGGGAGCTGTAGATCACCTACATCCAGAGAGCACTTTGGACTCAATCAATGATGGATCTGGACCAAACTTGGCACGGATACTGAATATACCCAAATATGAACACTGACAGAGTTTGGGGGGAAATAGACCTTGACATTTGGGAGTTGCAGTTACTGGGATTTATAGTTCATCTACAATCAAATAATATTCTGAATCTTACCAACGATAGAATTGGGCCAAACTTCCCACACAGAACTCCCATGACCAATAGAAAATAGTATACTGTGTTTTCTGATTGTCTTTGGCAACCCCTCTGACATCCTTTCATGACCCCACGAGGAGTCCCCACCCCCAGGTTGAGAAACGCTGCCCTATGGTATTGGCAAGGTGTTTTCAGATATGCCTGCCTCAGAGGCTGGGATAGTGTGGTCCCTTGGGTTTCTGACTCTACAGACCCTGGTTCTCCACATCAATCCAGTGATCAATCCCCCAGACACACAGAGAGAAGAGACCCCACACAATATTATATCTGCCACTCACTGTTACACTTCAGATTAGGCATGGGCAAATTTTGCCCTCCTGGAGTTTTGGACTTTAACCCCCACCATTCCTAACAGCGTCAGGCCCCTTCCTTTCCCCACTCAGCCACTTAACCACGGTGGTCCACGCCTTAGTTACTTCTAGACTGGACTACTGTAATGCACTCTACGTGGGGCTACCCTTGAAGACGGCCCGGAAACTCCAACTGGTTCAACGTTCGGCAGCCAGATTAATAACTGGAGCGAATTACAGGAAGCGGTCAAACCCCCTGTTTAAGGAGCTCCATTGGCTGTCATTTATTTTCCAGTCCCAATTTAAGGTGCAGGTCATCACCTATAAAGCCCTAAACGGTTTGGGGGGCCCCTACCTTCATGACCGCATCTCCTTCCATAAATCTGCTCAATCTCTCCGTTCCTTTCGCCCCTCCCGTTATCACAGGCCCAACTGATGGGAAAGAGGGAGAGCGCCTTCTTTTCGGTGGCCCCTCAACTTTGGAACTCATTGCCTGTGGAGATTAGGCAAGCCCCCACCCTGGAAACTTTCAAGAAGAACCTCAAAACTTGGCTTTTCCATTGCGCTTTTGGAGAGTGATCTTCCCTCCCCCCATAATGTTTGTCCCCGCACTGCACCGTCTCTGCTTATATGACAGCTGGTCTCCTCTACTCCGTTGCCTATGAGTTTCTCCCCTTTTAAATATTTCTGTTTTAAAAAGTATTGATTGTTGTATTTTTATGATTGTGTTTGATTTTCTATTGTATTATTGTGCATTGTTTATTGTATTTTATGCCTCATTTATTATGTTTTGTTTTATGCTTTTGGTTTTATTTTATTGTAATGTACTATTGGGCACGGCCTCATGTAAGCCGCCCCGAGTCCCCATTGTGGAGATCATGCCGGGGTAGAAATAAAGATTATTATTATTTGAATTGTGGGAATTGTGGAAGTTGGAGTCCAAAACATCTGGAGGGCCGTAGTTTGCTCATGCCTGTTCTAGATTGTATTGTATTTAACAGGAACTTAAGTGGCTGGGGGGGGGGAGGGCCTGAGGCTGTTAGGAATGGTGGGAGTTGAAATCCAAAACACCTGCTCACGTTGGCCCATGCATAAGCTGGCTTGACCTACTAATTTGCATATGGTTTCTGATTGGCCAGCCTCAACATTCTAACATTCTTAAGTGGCTGGGGGGGGGGGAGGAAGGGGCCTGAGGCTGTTAGGAATTGTGGGAGTTGAAGTCCAAAACATCTGGAGGGAGGGCCCAAGTTTGCCCATGATGATGTAGACAGAGTGAATAAGTTACTTTCTCCCAAATAGCAGAACAGGAAACCTTTAATAATAATGAGAGGCCTAGGTACCATGACGGAAACTTGGCAACTCCACTATTGAAAAAGGGATGACACCTTTCCTGCTTGGTATCTACCATGTTCACCCGGCATTTGTCATCCTGTACCTCTGATTCATCCCTCTGGGAAAGGCAGGGAAGATGAGCTCCCAAGAAATTGCCCCATTAAACACTGATAAGGCAGGCCAGGTGTCCTGGGCTATGTCTCCCAGGTAGGAAATGGCACAACTACATCTGCATATTTCCCTATAGAGTGCTTTTTGTTCAGATTTCCAGTCCCTGGTAATCTTTTTCCTCATGTATGTATTTAGGTTACATTTACCAGTATTTCACTTGCTTTTTTCCAATTAGCTCAAGGTACACACAGCTCTCCTATCTATCCTATAACCCAGGCATGGACAAACTTTGGCCTTCCAAGTGGTTTGGACTCCAACTGCCACAAGTCCTGGCCTGAGGCCCCTTATGGATTTGTGGGAGTTGGAGTCCAAATCACCTGGAAGGCCAAAGTTTGCCCATGCCTGCTACATCCTTACCCTATGAGATAAATCAGAGTAAGCATCACCTAATGACAGCTACACCCTGTCATCACCAAAGCCTGCTATTACTCCCTCTTTGGGCATGGATAGGGCCATTTGGGCTACTTGAAGAACAAGTTTGCTGTTGCACAACTCACTGGAGATGAGATCTTAAATCTACCAGGTCTGAGTCCAACACAGAAGTATTGCTAC
Organism: Anolis apletophallus; assembly: GCA_030556195.1. Classification (NCBI taxonomy): domain Eukaryota; kingdom Metazoa; phylum Chordata; class Lepidosauria; order Squamata; family Anolidae; genus Anolis; species Anolis apletophallus. The sequence goes on from JARBWK010000009.1 coordinate 89,032,852, forward strand.
ATCACAAAGAGAGGGGGGGGATCATGTTCAGTACCCACCAGAGTCTTCACAATACATTTCGTTTGTTATTTTGTTTTTCTCTTGGTGCCCTCCCCCACAATACATTTCGTTTGTTATTTTGCAAAGGCTGTGGGGTTTTGTTGATATCTCCCTTCATTCTGGCTACATAGGAGCTTAAGGGAACTGAGCTTAGGACCCTTCCAGACAGGCACTATATCCCAGGATCTGATCCCAGCTTTTGTGCTTTAAACTGGATTATATGAGTCCACACTGCCAGATAATCTGGGATAAAAAGAAAACCTGGAATTAGGTCCCGAGATATAGGGCTTGTCTGGAAGGGCCCTCACTCTCAGTACATTCAAGTGGAGTATACAGCCAAATGTTGAATCTTAGGACTCTTGCTTGAGAGTGCCATTCACTAGCCATGTGCTTTTGTTCTATTCTACTCCTGTTCCTGCCATTTAAAAACTTTTGTACCCCGACCTTCTCGCCTCTATCGAGGGACTCAGACCGGCATAACAGCAAAAATTCAATGCTATATAAATTTAAAAACAACTACAACAACATATTAAAATACATAAAAACTCAACATAAAACCACAACGCCATTAAAACAATTCCACTCAATCTGTAAACGTGGTCATACATTCAGACAATAGCCAATCTCAGCCTATTCTGGGAAGGCTTGGTTCCCCATCCAGGTCTTCACTAGCCTCCTAAAGGACAACAGAGACGGGGCAGATCTAGCATCACTTGGTAGAGAGTTCCACAGCCGAGGGGCGACCACAGAGAAGGCCCTGTCTCTCGTCCCCACCAGCCGCGCTTGTGAAGCCGGCGGGACCGAGAGCAGGGCCTCTCTGGAGGATCTTGATGTTCTAGATGGTTTGTAGGGGAGAATCCGTTCGGACAGGTAAACTGGGCCAGAACCGTATAGGGTTTTGTAGGTTAAAACCAGCACTTTGAATTGTGCCCGGAAGCTAATTGGCAGCCAGTGGTGCTGGCGCAGCAAGGGAGTTGTATGCTCCCTGTGCCCCGCTCCTGTTAGTAACCTGGCTGCCGAATGTTGGACTAATTGGAGCTTCCGAGCAGTCTTCAGAGGCAATCCTTCATTGTCACATGGCACTGTGAGACAGACAGACACATGGATACGTCACTGTCATTCTTTTTCCTACTATTTCTTAAATGCTTGAAATCATCAAAGCCTGTTGGTGGTGATGATTGAGTACTTCCATGTCAACGAGGCAGTCAAGGTGCTTTGGGGCTTGTTCTGAATTTATCCAAGGCCCTGAACCATATTCCATATAGATTAGCCCCACTTCATTCACCTTGAAACTTGGATGTTCCAGTGTGCCTCTAAATGACGGATTTAGTCCCTGACCAGGTCTGCCCAACCCTAATTTATTGATTTGTTTTTTTCCCAGCACTTTATCCCCATCCCCTGCCTTATAGTCTGCGTTTTGCACAAGTATTTGCCCTCCACTCTTGAATCTGATCATGCCCACAATTTGCTGGTTACTGATGTTGATGTTGGTCGATGCATTTTTATGATGTTTTTACTCTGCTGGTTTTAATTATTGTAATTAGAGTGTTTATCTGCTATTATGTTTTAATTGCGTTTTAGCTTGTACTCTATGTTTATACTGGGATTGGTCCCCACATAAGCCGGCCCGAGTCCCTTCGAGGAGATGGTGGAAGGATACAAAAATAAAGTAGTAGTAGTTGTTGTTGTTGTTAGAAACACAACAAGATTAGTACACAGCAAACAAGATCACTATGCTGGCTGTTGTAATTGGATCACACATCGAACACATCCCAAGTGTCTAGGACTGTGCGATGTATTGGCGAATAATGTGTGCAGATCCAAGTATGTGTGCAGATCCCTTTGGCAGCTGACAGATGGTAAAATATTATTATTATTATTATTATATTTCCAAACTAATTCTGCAATTTGTAAAATTCTAACTAAAGCCTGGAGGGAACTCAACATCCCACTGACATGGAAGCCACCATTCACCACTGCCTGCTGATGACTCCATCTTATGCATGGATGGTGCCATTCAGAAAATGCCTCTATATTGTTTGCAGAGGAGCATATGGACTCTTTCATACTATACCAGGCATGGGCAAACTTCAGCCCTCCAGGTGTTTTGGACAGTGCCATTTGGGCTATTCAGATAATGCCTGTATATGGTTTGCAGGGTGGACACATGGACTCTTTCACACTATACCAAGCTTGGGCAAACTTCAGCCCTCCATGTGTTTTGGACTTCAGCTTGGGCAGGCATGGGCAAACTTGGGCCCTCTCTCCAGGTGATTTGGACTTCAACTCCAATTCCTAACAGCCTCAGACCCTTTCCTTTACCCCCTCAGCTGCTTAAGCAATGGGAGCCTGCAGAATAGCTCAGTGAGACACTAAAATTCTCTGGCTGAAGAGTCTAAGTACTTCATGAAATTAAAAACCCCAGGATTCCATATAGTAGGAAGTCATGGTAATTAAAAGAGGATCAAAGTGCTATCATTGTATAATGAGAAAGGCAACATTTTTTTCCTAAAAAAAACAATTAGACAGAGGCAGCAAATTATCGGAGACACAAAAAGGCAGCTAATTGACTTTTTTTTAAAAAAAAACTTACTGTGAATCATATTTTTATTTCAAGGAATGAGGAGATGTGGTGGTGGAATTTTCTGCCTTGATCAAGAAATATTTGCTTCTTTTCCTTGGGCAGTCAAAACTGTCTTGGACTGAACCCATTTCCTTAAGAATCAAATTAATTCCAGCTTTCATGGCCGGAATTACTGGGTTGCTGTGAGTTTTCCAGGCTATGTGGCCATTTTCCAGAAGCATTCTCTCCTGACGTTTCGCCCACATCTATGACAGGCATCCTCAGAGATTGTGAGGTCTGTTGGAAACTAGGCAAGTGAGGTTTATATATCTGTGGAATGTCCAGGGTGGGAGATAGAACTCTTGTCTGCTTGAGGAAAGTGTGAATGTTGCAATTGACTACCTTGATTAGGACTGAATGGCCTTGCAGCTACAAATAGTAGAGAAGGAAGAGGAAGGGTGTCCTCCAAGCAGCGTCAAAGTAAAGTTCAAGCGGTTAGCTGCAACACTAAAAGTCTTCAAAGTATAAGTTTCCAATATAATATTTATTATCTTGAATAGTTCTTTGGCATGGAAAACATATATCTATTCCCAAATGGGGATGTGGAATCGAGGAAAACCTCTCTTCAAACAATTCAAAAATTCTCAGAGTCCTTACATCCGAATTAAATCATAGGTAATTATCATCAAATATATGTCGGATTAAGGAACTTCTGGGGGTCGACGGACTAAATATCAAAGGCCTTGCCGTTTCGCCGGGGAAACCCAGCTTCATCGGGACCCAAAATCATAATATTGTTTTGTATTCCACTTTTGGTCCGTGCATCTAAAACATAGAAATATATACAATAATATCATTAGGTACATATAATCAAAAAGCCCACCAATTGAACAGGACAACCCTTTTAGAAGGCTAACACATATATATCACATATTACATACCATATTATCATTTTCATATATCTCAGAGTGGACGCAGCCACTGCTTCGCATAGTAGTCAACGGACAACACCCAACGCTAGAGGTCTCCGTTACATACTCTCCTCCTCCGTTCCAGGTGCAACCTACTCCAAAATCTCACTGATTGTTAGGGAATCGTTATGCCCCAGGGGTAATTCGCTTTTAAGGGAATGAATCCAAAAAACCTCTCTTTGGTGTAGTAATCTCTTATGATCCTGGTATGGTTTGGGTGTAATCGTTTCCAATACTAGGATTTTAAAATCATTGAAATCGTGATGACGTCTATAATGGGTATATAGTGGTGAGGATTCATTCTTAGTGCGAAATCTCGATTTATGTTCCTGGGCCCTCGTACGTAAGTCCCGCCCACTTTCCCCTACGTAATATTTATGACATGGACATATTAAACAATAAATGACATTTTACTCCCACATGTTGCCCCTGTTTTAAATTTGTAGGTGTGTTTGCCCTCGAGGTCTGTAATTGAGTCTTGGGAAGAGATGTGTTTGCATATTGTACAATGATAACACGGTTGAGTACACCTCTTTCCACTGGCCATGTGTTGGGGAATTCTATGATCGGCATGGATCAATAGTTGTTTGAGATTGGATGTTTTTCTGTGGGCGACCATTGGGGGTTTGTTTAATCCTGGGATTGAGCTAACAATGGGCCAGTACTTACGAACAATTTTAAGAATAGCTTGGGAGTGAGGGGTAAACGTTAAGGGCCATATAATACGATCACTGGGTGTTTTAGGACGGTGTTGAAGGAGGGTATTCCTGGGGATATTGCGGATTTTATTTAAAGCTTTATAGAGAATGGAGTTGGGGTATCCCCTCTCTTTCAGTTGAGTTATAAGGGCCGCGGCTGACTGTTCAAAATCTACCTCTCTAGAGCAGTTCCGCTTAAGGCGGATTAGTTGGGAAAATGGCAAGTTATGTTTTAAAGAGTGAGTATGGTGCGACTCAAAATGTAAATACGAATTTCTGCTAGTGGGTTTACAATAATTTTTCACTCTTACGGTGTTCTGTTCCCTAAAGATCGTGAGGTCTAAGAAAGTAATGGTTTGAGGACTGGTTTCAAACGTAAATTTAATCGATGGATTCCATGTGTTGAAGTACCTCTTAATTTGCTCAATATCGCCCTCTCCTGACCAGATAAAGAAAACGTCGTCTATGTAACGATAATACTGCCTAATGGGTGCTGTTATGTCTAGATCGGGGTATAAAAATTGCATTTCAAGATCGGACATAAACAAATTAGCCACGCTGGGAGCTAGGGACAGGCCCATTGAAATTCCGCCATTTTGTAAATAAAAATCACCATCAAATGTAAAATAATTATAATCGAAGACTATGTCGATCAGTTCCATGAGGAACGATGTCGGAAGTGCGAGGGGGGGGCGAGCATCCAACAATTTATATATTACAGTCCTTGCTATCCTCAAATCTATATTTGTGTACAATGAAGCAATATCCGCAATTACAAACACATCATGATCATGCAATGCCATTCCATCAATCTTAGAAATCAAATGTCCTGTATCTTTGACAAAGGCAGGTGATGTACTCACAAATTCTTGAAGGATGGTATCGAGGAAGATAGCAAGGGGTTGTAGCAGAGAGTTGGTCGCGGCGATAATTGGTCTTCCTGGCACCGGAAATGTCTTTTTATGAGTCTTCGGAAGAAGGTAAAATTTGGCTATGGCCGGGTGGCAATTGATAAGAGCAGTCCCCAGTTGTGCGGATATGTATCCTTTTTCTACCCCAGATTGTACTGTATGTGTGATGGTTTTCAAGTATCTGTCAGTGGGATCATTGGGAATGCGAGTATAGAATGTTGTATCTGATAATTGTCTTATTGCCTCAGCCATATAATCACTCCGATTTTGCAATACCAAAGCTCTGTCTTTATCCGCAGGTTTCATAATTACAGACGAATGTTGTCCCAGTTCACGGAGTCTCGTAATGTCCTCTCTGGATAGATTGGCATTCTGTGTGTCTTTATTATGATTTATTAGAGCCACTTCTTTGGATACCACTGTTTCAAAAATCTTTAATTTGTCAGATATCACTGGTGGAACAAACGAGCTCTTGCCTTTAAGGCGGACTGGGATTTCATCCATTTGCCGGGAAGGGTGATCCTGAAAGTATTCTTTTAACCGCATCGTTCTGTATAATGTAGCAAGATCTTTGCGTATGTTAAGTGTAGAGCATTGGGGGGTGAATACAAATGAGGTCCCTTTATTCAAAATGTATGCGTCCCTGGCTGAGAGAGGCAGATCCGAAAGGTTGATAATTAGGTTGGAAGCTTTCTGTTTTTGGCCCGGTGAAAATTTTTCTTGGGGGGTTCTTCCGTATTGCGGGGATGTCTCAGGTCGTATCTGGAACCGGGATTGGAGGTGGTGGATCCGTCCGATAGACCTGCTGAGTCTTCAGTGCTGGCTCCGGACTGGGTGGGTTTGTCTGGGAAGCGAACCTTGCGTTGCGTGGGTCGGGTATATGGGCGAAATTGCCATCTATATATTCGGTTGTTGGCAAAGTCTGTTTCATCACGTTTGACCTTGCCCAGTTTCTCGGTCTTCAAGTCCTGATATAATTTGTCACATTCTTGTTGAATAGCATTGAGATCCGGGAGGTTAATGGGAGGATCAATTGTAGATTTTATATTATCAATTTCTTCATTTAAAGCCGACATCTCGGCAGTCGCTTTTTGAATAATAAGAAGCATCAAATCTTTTGAACACCGGTGGCTGTTTTTTGCCTGGGGGAATCCTTTGATGGGAGATGTTAGCTGGCCCTGATTGTTTCCTGTGAGAAATTCCCTTTTCTTAGTGCTCTTCTTTATTTGCTATCTGATTTTAGAGTATTTAACTTTCCAACAGTCCTCCCAACCTCTGAGGATGCCTGCCATAGATGTGGACAAAAACGTCAGGAGAAAATGCTTCTGGAACATGGCCAAACAGTCCAGAAAACTCACAGCCAAATTAATCTGTCTTTGTGTACGATTTCCCAATAAGAATATATTTGGTTGTATAAAAGCTCAGTAAAATTACTTATTTTTCTTCTTGCCTTCAATATATAGGAAAGACTTTCCCAACTAGGTGGATAAAACCAAGGAGGAGTGATTTTTTAGGGGGAGAGACAAAATTATTGTGAGCCCTTTGGGACAACTAATAGGGAAACATGCTATTTATTAAATAGTTCTCATGGTGCCGGGAAAAATGTGGAGACAAAGTTTCCCTCCCCTTTCATAATGTTAAAACACCAAGTCACCCAACTTCTGGGGTTGAGAAGGGTGGGTTAGAAATATGGTAAATAAATAAACAAACTGTCAGAATCAAAATGAATAAAAAGTGCAATCCAGTAAGGAATGATTAGGAATCATGTAGATGATCATGTAGAATATATATCTCACAATGATAATTTATTGAATACGAGGGCTCATGGGGTTTGTAGTCCCAAACATCGAAAGGGCCCATGGCTGGGCTCTATCAACTGCCATTATTTTGGGAACAGAAACTAGAAGTGCTATTTTGGGGACTAAAACTCCCAGGTTCCCCCGGCAGCATGGGTGCTGTAGTCTAAGAAAGCAGCATTTCCTGTTTCTGGCAGTGGCAGCTGAATAGAACTGTAATCAGAACGAGAAGCGCATACATGAACTGCTGGTGGAATAAAAATACATTTCGTTCAGTTGTTTCCTTCACACCCTGCCTGTGGGCTTCCTATCTGTGGGTCATTGTGGAAAACAGGATGTTGGGAGAAGACAGGCCTTTGGTCTGAGTCTGCAGGGCTCTTCTTCTAATTTCTATTTAAGCATAGAAAATGGTTATTGATGGGCATATCATTTGTTAATTTACCCCATTTTTAAAAAATAAAATCTGAGGTACTAATCATTGATTCTGAGTGGGCCATCTAATCAAAGGCTTCCAATCAGTTGTTGCTTCACATCTCTAAAATGAGTCCCCGGTGGTGCAATGAGTTAAACGCTTTTGCCTGCAGGACTGAAGACCGACAGGTCGGAGGTTCAAAATCAGGGAGAGTGCGGATGAGCTCCCTCTGTCAGCTCCAGTTCCCCATGTGGGGACATGAGAGAAGCCTCCCACAAGGATGGTAAAAAAAACAAAAACAAGGTCTCCTCTTGGCAACGTCCTTACAGACAGCCAATTCTCTCACACCAGAAGCAACTTGCAGTTTCTCAAGTTGCTCCTCACACACACACACACACCTCTAAAACTTCAACAATGTGTACACAGATGTGTTGGCATGTATGTATTGCACATCATTGCCGTTTAATAATATGGGTGTATGTAAAAGTAAAGGTTTTTCCCTAACATTGAGTCCAGTTGTGTCCGACTCTGGGGATTGGTGCTCATCTCCATTTCTAAGACAAAGAGCCAGTGTTGTCCATAGACACCTCCAAGGTCATGTGTCCTGCATGACTGCATGGAGCACTGTTACCTTACTGCCAGAGCGGTACCTATTGATCTACTCACATTTGCATGTTTTCGAACTGCTAGGTTGGCAGAAACAGGGGCTAATAGCAGGAGCTGACCCTGCTCCCAGGATTTGAACCTGCGACCTTTTGGTCAGCAAGTTCTGCAGCTCAGCGCTTTAACCCACTGTGCCAGCGGGGCTCCAATATGGGTGTATCAATCTATTTTTTTGCTATGAGGGGCGTGAGGCGACAATGTCCCCAAAACCAAACCCCTACAGAGTCGAAGAGTCCACTATAATTAATTTGGGAATGTAATCACTTCAATACTCAAAAGGTAAACAACCAAACAAACATGTTTACAGGATTTAGATTTCTCCTGCAACGAACACTTCATGTTTCACTCAATAATTTGATTGATGAGGAGAAGAAAATCACTCAGGAGATCCTGCTGGGCAATCTGTTTTTTGTTATTCTCCACCCACAATTCCTTCCACCTTTGACAGAAGAAGGCAGTTTTTCTATTTCCCTCAGAAATTACCAGTCACTTTACCTCAATTACTGCTCTTGACAGTAAAAGGTGTTTTTTCCAGGCACAGAAGCGATGCAGGGAACACCGCCCTCCTGCCTTCAGTTCTCCCTTTCCTTTTTCTGTACCAAATCTGTCTATGTTCCTGCAGGTGACTAAAGTAAAAAAACTAATAGTCTGAAAAGGATCAGGCAGTGATTTTTCTGATGTCATAATGGCAGCCTAACACGAGCGGAAAAGCAATTTCAGAACACCTCAGTGAATCTTTAATGCACTTTGAAACCTGTGGAGCTTTTGGAGGCAATGTGCTTTTTACATTGCAACTTGGTAGATTCTAAGAAATCTAAATAATCACTAAACGTACAATGTTATAGCTGGTAACATGAAATAATAGTTAATGCCTAACATAGTAAAATTCCTTTTAAAAACCGATAGTGAATGGTGATACTTGTTTTTATTAATCATAACCCAAATGTGATGTTATTAATTTCTTAAATGTTGTATTCCATTGTTCTTTCATTTGACTTAGCCGATGGTTTGTTGACCAAAATAAAGGCTACTGACTGACTGAATATGGGATGTCAATTTTGTTATTCTATTCCAATCCTTTATAATTTTGTCTCCTTACCAAAAAAGTTTACTAGACCAATGTAAAAGCACTGCCGGCCATGCGCGGCACTCAGGAACACGGCGGAGGAGGCAGAGGCGCCCTCCTGCCGCGCACGCATGCGCGCCAGGTGCCAGCGGCCCTGGGGGCGTGGCTTCCCTCCACCTCTTCCTCCTCCTCACCCTGCCCTCCTTCCTTGGGCGCGAGGAGGATGATGAGGCGGAGGGAAGCCCTGCCCCCGGAGCCGCTGGCGGGCATGGGCACTGCCGTGTCCCTGGGTGCCGCGCATGGCCGGCCGCAGCACGGGGGCTTCCCTTCCTTCCTCCTCCTGAGGAGGGGGAGGAAAGAAGGGAAGCTTCCGGTGCCGCTGCCGACCATGCGCGGCACCCAGGGACATGGCGGAGAAGGCAGAGGCGCCCTCCTGCCGTGCGCGCATGCCCGCCAGGCGCCAGCGGCCCTGGGGGCGATGGAAAGGGGGGCGCCATTCCCTCCTCCCCCGCCCCCTCACAGCGCTCTCCCCCCGCCCTCCCCCGAGAGAGAGAGAGAGAGAGAGAGAGGAGTCATGCCGCACGTTGCGGTTTTGCTTAAACCTTTGGGGGGGGGTCCTTGATCTGGCGCTCCCCTAGGCCTGCGCCCATAGGCCATGGCCTAGTGTGGCCTTATGGGTAATCCGGGCCTGTACCATGTGTGAGTCCAAAACATGTGAACTACAACTGATGAGTGAATACAATACAGCAGCTATTTCTGATCCATAATTCCAAATGCTCTAATTTCTATTTTAGTACAGTCATTAAGCCTTGCATGGTGTAATGCTTTGAGAGTTGTACTTCCACTCTGGAGATCAGGGATTGAACTCCCTCCCAAACAGGGAAACCCGCTGGATGAAACTGTGCCAGTCACACACTCCCGGCCTCAGAAAACCCCATGATTCATCATGAGTTAGAAATGACTTCTTTATTTATCGTGTCCGAAGCAAATTGAGAATACAGTTATAATGGAGGGCCTTCTCACAGCAACACTAAAGGCACTCCCAAGTGGCCAGCTTCTGGATAAAGGAAATTTAGCATAATGCCAAGTTTTTAATTTTGTTTGTGTTAAGAAATACGGACATGTTTTACATTTTAGTTCTAGTATCAGGATAAACAAACCAAGGGTCAGAGCGAACTGCTGTTTTAACAAATGAAAACCTCTTAGCCACATGCAGTTACTTCGAGGATCCAGAGATGTGAGAATCAGAAATAGTTGCTGAATGTCATTCACTCTTATCATCTGTGGAACACATGTGGCTCATATGTCTACAAACATGTTGTTCTGGAAAGAATCTGAAGATTTTGTCCTATCAGTGGAAGAATATCCAGATGGTCAGATGTTAAGCCATATCATTTAACCTCGTCCTGATAAAATGCTCTTTGTAAACCGTTTTGTATTATCAATGTGCATTTCACTCAAAAAGCAGAAAAAAGGTGTATTATGTTTTCAAGCTTCAAATAACAGTACCCATGAGAGATGTATATACAGAAAGCTCACTGTAATCACAAATACTCCAGGGTTTTAATTATAGTTATCGTATATTCACAATCCTAAATATACACTGGACCGACTATGTGACTAATGTTGCTGTCCTTGAGCAAGCAGGAATCAACAGCATTGAGGCCATGCTATTGAGAACACAGTTGCGCTGGGCGGGGCACGTCTCTAGGATGGAGGACCACCGCCTCCCAAAGATACTACTCTATGGTGAACTCGCCATGGGTCAGCGCAAGAGAGGTGCCCACAAAAAGAGATATAAGGACTCCCTGAAGCAGGCTCGGCCAGAGTGATCACCAACAATGGTCCACCTTAGCCTCACATCGGGAGGCATGGAGACACACTATCCACAATGCTGCGGCCTCTTTCGAGAAGACACACCAAATGGGTCTCGAAGAGAAATGACAATGCAGAAAGAACCGCAACTTGGAAAGAACATCACCCAAGGAGACTTTCTGCGGTGCTTTCTGCAACCAAACTTGCCTATCTCAGATTGGCCTTTTTAGTCATCAACGCAGTTGTAAAAAGCGTGGGATGAGTCCTTCCTAAGAATCTTCGTTCGCGAAGTAATGCCGAGAGATATTCCCATAAACAATCATTTATAATGTTTACTAACCATTCTGCCTCTGTGAAATATCTTGGGCAAAGTTTAACTGTATATCATTAAACTACTAAGCTACTTGGATGTACTACTAGCAAAACTTCCAGTGTAATTATTTCAATGCCTCTTGCTTAGAAAATCAGTTATTTAATTTGTGATTTGTCAATATCTACCACAGGAACTTTAGGCTCACGTCTCACAAACAGCAGCTTGAGATGGTAAATATCTACCTATGGAACTATTATGCTCAAAGCCACAAATATGAACTCACGTGGGGGGAAATCATGCAGCGTCAAGGAGAAGAATAAATTAGCACTAGATGCGAAGGAGAAGGATAAGAACTCTTCTCGCTGCTATTTGATAATATGTTCATTGTTCTCCATCTATTGAGAACTTTTTGCATGGAGTTCACTCATTCTGTTCACAGCTGTAATTTGCAATCTGGGTGATACCATTGAGGCACAGGTTTGCTGTCCTATCTGTATCTTGTAAGAAAAATACTTTGGTATACATGGCATGAAAGAGGCCAGATTTTTAATGTTGGCATGTGTGAGAGTTTTGCCAAAATATACATGTATTTCTTACCAGGCATAAACAAATAACATCTATCTACAAGCATGCCATTTTGTTAAAATATTGGAGCCCTCGGTGGTGCAATGGTTGTGCTAGCAGGTTGTGCAAATCCAGGGAGTGGGGTGAGCTCCAGTCTGTGAGCTCCAGCTTCCCATGTAAAGACACGAAAGAAGCCTCTCAGAGGATGGTAAAACATCTTGGTGTCCCCTGGGCAGCACCCGTGCAGACAGCCAATTCTCTCACACCAGAAGCGACTTGCAGTTGCAGTTACTTCTGACACCAAAAAAGGGTTTTGAAATTATTTTGGTCACTGTACAATAAGGTCTTCTCAGTCATTTTCAATATTAATCACCAACCAGAGGAAGTATGCTTATGAAAGACATGGCTCTATTATATAGGACACAATGTTTTCCACAAGAACACTCTCAATGAATGCTCTAAGTTTATGCCAGCATTTCATAATCATTCAAAATGGGCGTATTCCAACTACTCAGACAACACTTCTCTCTACTGTTACAGCTGGTATAAACACTCACTGACAAATGTAACTCAAACTTGTCGTGATCCAGACCACCATAGGAAGCCAGGCACAGTAAAGTTAACAGAGTTTATTGACAAGAGCCCCAAACTTCCTCACTGTGACTAAAATAAGAACAGAGACACAGCAAGTTGATAAAGGGATACAACACAAAGTAAAACGCCCAGTTCAGGCTTCTTCACAACTGAAGTAAGGCTGAGAGAGTGAGCACAAAAGGTCTCAACCAGCCAAGCAGCATGCAAACGGAGCAGAAGCGTCAAACAGTCCTTTAGTCAAACCAGGGGGGATATAAACGGAGTAGAAGAGTCAAAACGGTCTTTTAGTCCAGCCAGCAGGTATGCGAACGAAGCAGCGTAGTCAGGTCCATCCAGAATCCAACACCAAGGATCAGCAGAATCTAACACAGAAGGAATTTAAGGTGGAGCAGCCGAAGATAAGACACAAGATGCAAGGGGCTGCATCAGACATCTCATAAGTTGTCTTTTGAGGAACTACTTGAAATAGGGAGAAGATATGATACACGTGTTCAAGGAAGCATTGTTTCAAGAACACACATACTACATATTTTGAGACAACCAATCAGATTCAAACCTGTGACCTGCCGCTCTTCAGTCATGCCGGCACAAGGGTTTAACCCACTGCACTACCAGGGGCTTCGAATCCGGAGCGAGAGCCGATGGGCTCCCTCTGTCAGCTCCAGCTCCCCCTGCAGGGACATGAGAGAAGCCTCCTGCAAGGATGGTAAAACATCAAAAACATTTGGGCGTCCCCTGGGAAGCATCCTTGCAGATGACTATTTCTCTCACGCGAGAAGCGACTTGCGGTTTCTCAAGTCGCTCCTGACACACACATTAAAAAAAAGACAACTGATTCTACTGTTCACTTTTATTTTTGTTTCTTTTACATGTCTCAGGTTTAAATTACACATGTATCAAAAATATAAATTAATATAAAATACAGGATGTTAAAAATAGACAGCTGAATCGGAGAAGAGGAAGAATTAAAAATAGTAAAACAGAACATACCTGAGAAAGGAAACAAACTTTTCATTATTTAAAAAAACAAAAAGCTGCGATTTGTGCCATTCAAGAAACCCACATAAAGACCTCCAAAATTGATTTACTTGAAAATAAAGGTATAGGAATCTTATTTTCATCCACCATTGAGAAAAAACAAAGAGGGGTAGCACTCTATATAAGAAACGACGGTAACCTAAACTTGAGTTTACGGATAACGAGGGCCGGATGGTGGCCGCCTCGATATCAATTAAAGGAAGGAAAATTCTAATAATCAATATCTACGCCCCAAATGGAGCAAAAGTTAAGTTTTTTGAATCATTAAGGAAAAAAAAATTTTGGAAATAGATTCTGAAGGGTATATTATTTTGGGGGGACTTTAATGGTATAGTTGACGAAAAATTGGATAAGAACTATAGTAATCAAAAAAATAGAACAGCATCAAGCAAACTCCCCAAAGCTTTTTTCGAGTGTGTACAAAGTTTTGATTTAAAAGATGTCTGGCGATCACAAAACGAAAAAGTCAAAGATTTCACGTTCTTCTCCGGGAGGAGAAAGACGTGGACCAGAATTGACATGATCTGGATGTCCAGGAATATTCTTAACAACAATGGAGGGGCGAAAATCCATGCAAGACAAATTTCAGATCATGCACTAGTCGAGACCACAATTAAATTTGGGCAAAAACAGTTTTCCTGGAAACTCGAAGACTGGCTTCTCAAGTCAGACTCCCAAATCCAGAAGAACAAAGAACTACTAAAGGAGTATTTTGAATTAAATAACTTACCTGAAATAAGTATAATTAATATATGGGACGCTGCTAAAGCAGTAATGCGGGGAAACTTTATTGCCCAAAGACATTATTTGAATAAAAAAAAGAATAGCGAAATGGCTGCGCTGAATGCAGAACTGGACAAACTGGAAGCCCAATTAAAAAGGAATCCAAATAATATGAAAATAGCAAAAAATATTTCACTAACAAAAAAACAACTAAGTTTGTTATCGCTAGATCAAATAGAAAGAAAAATGAAGTACTTGAAACAAAGAAACTTTGAAAACTCAAACAAACCCGGGAAATGGCTTGCCTACCAGTTTAGAAAACAAAAACAAAGTAACATTGTGAATAAAATTAAAAATCGAGACAAGATAATGGTACAAGACAAGGAGATATTAAAAGAATTTAGAACTTTCTATAAAGAACTGTACAATACCAACAATCTAAACAAGGAAGATATCCAAAAATATATAGATGCTCTTAGATTGGAAAAAATTGAGGATACCGATAGAGAATTACTAAATAAGCCCATCACTGATGAAGAAATCAATCTGGCAATTAAAAAATTAAAAACAGGGAGGGCCCTGCCCGGACGGCTTGACCGATCAATTTTACAAAAATTCAAAGAGGAACTGGTGCCCTTCCTAAAAAAAGTGATGAACAATGTGCTCTCTTCCGGAAACCTCCCAGAAACCTGGAAAAGGGCTAATATTATAGTCTTTGCGAAAGAAGGGAAAGACCCAGAAAAGGTTGAAAACTACAGACCTATTTCCCTTTTAAACCAAGACTATAAACTTTTTACAAATATATTGGCATCAAGATTTAAAATCTTTCTTAACAAATGGATTGGCAGGAACCAGACCGGATTCCTTCCAAGACGACACATGAAGAACAACATAAGAAATATCGTCAATCTGATAGAACACCTTGACAGGAATATCGATCAAAAGGCTGCATTCGCTTTCCTCGATGCGGAGAAAGCTTTTGACTGCTTAAGCTGGGATACAATCGAAATATTACTAAGGGAATTGGACTTGGGTGCATCTTTTATCACAGCGATTAAAGGGATTTACCACCACCAATTGGCAAGTGTCATAGTAAACGGCACAAAATCAGAACCATTTGAGATTATGAGAGGGGTTAGACAGGGTTGTCCCCTGTCCCCTTTAATTTTTAATTTTATCCTTGAATTACTTCTCAAAAATATCACCAAGGACCCAGAACTTAAAGGTATCCAGATCGGCAAAGTTAGCTATAAAGTCTTCGCATTCGCCGACGACTTAGTATGTGTTATTCAAGATCCTACGGATAACATAGATCTTTGGCTAAGAAAGATAACTGAATTTGGGGAGATCTCCGGCTTCAAGCTTATGACTGATGGTCTCTCAATAAAGATTCTGATTCTGATTCGGCTTCAAGCTGAATAAGAAGAAATCTAAACTCATAACTAAAAACATCAAAGGTGAAGAATTAAGAGAGATCGAGACCAAGTCAGGAATGGAGATAGTGAAGAAATTCAAATATCTAGGAATAACTTTAACTAATAATAACTGCCAATTAGTCAAAAACAATCATGAATATTTGTGGAGAGAAGTTAAGAATGATTTAACAAGATGGCAAACCTTCAATTTATCCTTACTGGGAAGGATCTCCACCATAAAAATGAAAATATTCCCAAGAATTAATTTTTTATTTCAGATGCTTCCCATACTAAAAAATACGCAAATCCTCAAGAGATGGCAAGCAGATTTAGCAAAATTTATTTGGCTGGGCAAAAAACCCAGGATAAAACAAAAAGACCTCATGGAAAAGACAGAATGGGGGGGCCTCGGCCTACCCAACCTGATTACATATTATGAAGCAAATTGCCTCGAGGGAATGAGAATGTGGGCACTATTAAACAACAGAGAAATGCTCAATCTAGAAGGCCCAAAGAATAGACATGGATGGCACGGCTACCTGATTTATAACAAAGCGGCTACAGACTCGAACTTTAAAAATCATATAATCAGAGCGGCCGCTTTAAATACTTGGAATAAATGTAAAAAGATTATATACCCTAAGATCCCCCTCTGGACATCCCCCGTTGAGGCCTTACAGATAAATAAAAAGCAAGATGCAAAATGGCCGACCTACGCGGAACTCACGAAAATAGAGGGATCCTTAGTTCTTTTAAAAAAACAGGAGGAACTTACACATTTAAATCTAAATTGGTTTCAATATAACCAAATCGCCACAAGATATAACGAGGATAAAAAAACAGGGTGGATGATACACCCCTCGAAAGGGGAAAAAATCTGGCTATATACTGAGAGAAAAACAGTCAGCAAAATTTATAATTTCCTATTGGAAAAAGAGTTTGAAAGAAAACCAACCAAGGACTATATGAAAAAATGGGCGGCAAATCTGGGATTTGATATTCCTAGGGATGACTGGGAGAATTTATGGAAAGTGAAGCAAAAATTTAATTATGCTTATTGCCTAAAGGAAAACACATACAAAATGATGTATAGGTGGTATATTACCCCCCACCAACTCGCAAAGATTAATAAGAGTAATCAGGACTCATGTTGGAAATGCCAAAAAGAAAAGGGAACTTTCTTTCATCAGTGGTGGACATGTAAGATGGCCTGCTCCTTTTGGAATATAATACACAAAAATATTCTAAAAATCTTTCAAAAAAACTGGACAAAAAAACCTGAACTGTACCTTCTTAACATAACGGGACTAGGTCTGAGCAAACCAAATGATAAATTACTAACTTACCTCATTATTGCAGCCCGTATAATCTACGCCAGGATGTGGAAAGCTCCGGGAATTCCAGAAGAAGAGGCCTGGATTATAAAAATTATAGAAATAGCCGAAATGGACAAACTCACCTGTTGGCTAAGATACAACTCTAACACGGCATTTGAAGATACGTGGAAACCTTTCATCAAGTTTATTAAAGAGAATTATAATTTAGATCTAAAAGGTTTTAATTTTTAAAGGAGGTAACCCCCTCCGAACAAAGATATATGTAACATTAACATTGACAGAAAAGCATGGAGATGTGAAGTCTAAATTTTGTTTTCTTTGTTTATGTGTAATGTAACCACTTCCCAACCCCTCCACACCCTTTCTCTTCCCTCTCCCTCCCCTTCCCCTTTCCCGTACCCAATCTTCCTTGTCCCACCAACCCTATCGATGTCGGTTGCCCCCTGTGTTTCCATTTTGTGTTGTATTTGTGTTTTTATCAATAAAAAACCATAAAAAAAATAGACAGCTGAATCCATTTATCTTTCAGCTCAAGCATACTTTTAGCAAAAAGGGTAAGGTCCCTAATAAACAGATAAATGATTTGTCTGCCATGATTTTTTCTGAAATACTACAAGGTGTGTCTTGCGCACATATGCCTGATGATGGATTATCATTCCAAGATGAGGGGATATTAGAAAATGACTTACTCAATGTGAGCACGTAGGACTCTGCATTTGTACACACCATCTAGATGACACAACAAACACTTTGAGAACAGACCAGAGCAAGCAAGTGTGATCTTTTTCTAGCACTACACATTCACTTTTCCTAGTTCGTCAATCATATATTTGATATTAAAGTTGGCTGCTACTTTTCTCTACAGTCTGTTATTCAAATTTGCTGGATAAAATTACACCTTTTTGGTAAATGTGTGCATGTTCCATTTCTGTGAAGTGTTTTCCAGCAGCTTTCTCAACAGTATGGTCACTTGTGGGGTGTAAAAATTACTGAAACACTGTTACTGTGGCTATCTAATCTAAGCAGGTTAATAGGATGTAATTATGCATTTAGTACCTTATGTAATAGCCTGTTTAAGAAAGGATAATCAGAGAGTAAAGTTCAGCATGCTGATCAAATAGATAAAGCCCCAAAGGTACATTATAAACATCTTTCTGAATCTCCTAGAAACTATGAGCATGTGTTCATTGTGTTTATTAAGTGTAAAGTTTCCAATCGCAGTCAATTTCATGGTTCAAACATTCAATTAACCATTAAATTGAAAATAGCAGATTGTCCACTTCAGGCTACACACATTTAGTACTTAAATGAGCCAAGGGCATTTTCCCTAATGGGTCTCAGAAGTCCAAAGTCCATATCCTATTTAACATATATGTATCATTAGTGCACTAAACACTGAGATGATGGGTGTTCTCCATTTTTGCCTGAATACATCTAGAGGGAAACTGTCATTCTATATTTCTCTATCCTAGTCAATAATTCTGTTTTCACATTCCAGTCAAGTCTATTGATTTCCCTTGAGAAGGTTTCCCTTTACTGAACTGATGGATTGCAAAACTATGGAAAAACACAGCAGTGCCGATTTTCTGTTGCAGTCTAATAATTCAGAAGCAACTTACCTATACACATCAAGTGCAGAACTAATTTAAAATACAATTCGCTCAGAAATTGCATGTTTGTCAGTATTTGTTGTGATGCGTAGCACTGCCTCTGTCCTACCCGTAACCAGGTATTTATTTTAAAATGCTGTTTGCAAAAACATTTAAACATGAAATGAAATTTGTTTTGGAACAGTTTTGGACTTCCGTTTACTAACAACATTTGTTCTTACAGATTTGGTGTGAGTTACGCCTATTGAAAGTAACAATTAAGAGGTTGCTTAATTGGAGTAATATGTTTTGATTCTTTGGCCTTCATAAATACATTCCTTTTTTACTTTTGCACATAAACAACCTACTGAAAGAGATCCGGCATCTAAAAACCTATCTCTTCTGGGAGGCCTACCTGGTCAGTTTTAATATTGAATTTTAAACTCATGTCTTATGTTTGTTTATTTATTTATTTACCGTATTTATACCCTGCTTTTTCTCAACCTGGCAGGGGAACATGAGAGAAGCCTCCTGCAGGATTATAACACATCTGGGCATCCCCTGGGCAACGTCTTCGTAGACGACTGAGTCTCTCACACCAGTAGCGACTTGAAGCATGCACACAAGGTGTAGAGCTAACCTTAAGAAATGGGTCGACAAAGTGGAGTCGAGGGCATGTGAGTTGGAGAAGAGCAAACCACAGACCATCTACTACAATGCAACCTGAGACCTGCCACATGTACAATGGAGGACCTCTCCAAGTGGCCAACATCTGGTCAAAGGACATTTAGCATAATGCCAAGTTCTTTTTGAAACTTTTTGTGTGCTTTTAAATGCATTTTAACTGTACCCTCGACTTGTTTTAACTGTACATTTTTAACTGTACATTTGTTTGTGTTTTTAAATACATTTTAACTGTACCCTCAACTTGACACGATAAATAAATAAATAGGAGACTCAAGGCAGCTTCCATACATAGGAAGCTATCCAATGCCATGTAGACGCACATACATAGTAAAATAAGCATATACATTAAAATAGTAATTAAAAACATATCAAACCTTTAAACACTTATTGAAATCACATTATCCAAAATCATAATCCATGATTATTCCAAATTGTCATTGCACTATTCCATATTCTCTAGTGGGTTATTGACCGCATGCTTGATCCCACATCCAGGTCTTTAGCCTTTTCCTGAAGGTCAGGAGGGAGGGGGCTGATCTGATTTCATTAGGGAGTTCCATAGTCGAGGGGCCACCACTGAGAAGTCTCTGTCTCTTGTCCCCACCACCTGCGAAGGAAGCAGGACTGACAGCAGAGCCTCCCCAGACAATCTTAACCTCCTAGCTGGCTCATAGAAAGAGATATATTCAGATCATGCTTAATCTTTGTTCGGTATATTTTAATATGTATTTTGTAGAAACATGTTTAATAATTGTATCTTGTATAATGTTTTTAGATAGTTGTGTGTTTTTAGCAATGTTGTGACTTGCCTAGGGCTACAAGAAGAATTGGGTAAGTAATACAATTGTTATTGTTGTTGCTGTTGATAAAATTTGCTATATTCTACCAACAAAAATTAGATGCTTACTTTAAAAATATCAAAACTAGCCTATCCAACATTTGAAATACATTGAAAGTCATCTTAACACTACCATGGGTTCTCAGAAAACAAAACCTGGGAACCGAAAAATTAATATTTTAGATCCAACACTGCAACAAGCCACATATCACAATAATGCCCCAAAAATGAACAGCAGTATTTCCAGCGAACACCTCCCTTTTTAAGCTTTTGGTTTTTCAAACACGTATTTAGAATAATTGTATTGCACCCATATTTCCCATGGATTTAGGATTCATGTCATAGTGGAACTTTATCAATTCCCTAGGCTTTCAAAAATTAAATACAATAAGTGTGTGTGCTAATTTCAGGATATTTGTCTAAATGTTTGCAACGTAGAACCTAAGGATCTAACTCCATTTGCAGCCCCAGAAAAATCTCTATCTAGAGCAGGCGTGGGCAAACTCCGGCCCTCCAGGTGTTTTGGACTACAACTCCCACAATTCCTAACAGCCTACCGGCTGTTAGGGATTGTGAAAGTTGTAGTCCAAAACACCTGGAGGGCCGAAGTTTGCCCACGCCTGATTTAGAGGTTTTCTAACAGTATGAACAAGCATCATCTACCCTGGGACATAGACGTACGTTGCTACATCATGAAAAGCTGAATCATAGTTCCAGGAAGAACCCTTCAAAATAAATAGTGCAGCGATTTAGTACTGAATACCCAAAAGGTTCACATATAATATTTTTATGTACAAGCATTTGCTGAAGTGTGAAGTCATCTCACTGAAGATTTGTAGACAGAAAAGGAGGTTACAGTAGGAGCAGAAAGAAATACGTCCATTGATAAGGATGAGGGAATGCCAGCAAGATGACATTACACAACAGGGTTGACGTTATTATCTTGCACTTGCTATTTCGAAATGTTGACTTTAGGGAATAATAACTATGTGGAAATGGTACACATTTATAAGAAACAGACATCAGTAATGGTTGCTTTCATTATTGTGTTAAAAAGAAAGTTTAAAGAATCAACATATTTGAGACATTTTATTAGCTAAAATGTAAAACAGAATCACAGCACAATTTGTTTGTATCTACAGACCTACTAAGAAAATCCAACAAATGCTCTGTTCAGCAAAGGACAAGAGGGATCCTCTCACCTCAGCAGGAGTCTACTCTATACCATGCAGCTGTGGTGAAGTCTACATAGGGACCATCAAACGCAACACTGCCCAAACATGAATCAAGGAACATGAAAGGCACTACAGACTAACTCAACCAGAGAAGTCAGGCATAGCAGAGCACCTGATGAACCAACCTGGACACAGCATATTATTTGAGAACCCTGAAATGCTGGACCACTCCAACAACCACCATGTCAGACTACACAGAGAAGCCACTGAAATCCACAAGCATGTGGACAATTTCAACAGAAACCATGAAAATAAACAAAATCTGGCTACCAGTATTTAAAAAAACTCTAAAACCAGGACAATAAATTAAGAGCAACACTAAAAAAGCAGAGGAATTCCAGACAGGAATCAATCGGGGCCAGCTAACACCTCTCAACAAAGGCAGCAACCAGCCAGGCTTTGAAGATGCAAGGCCATTAAATGCTAATCAAGGTGGCCAATTGCAACATTTAAACTTTCCTCAAGCTGACAAGAGTTCTTTCTCCCACCCTGGTCATTCCACAGATATATAAACTTCACTTGCCTAGTTTCCAACAGACCTCACAACCTCCGAGGATGCATGCCACAGATGTGGGCAAAACATCAGGAGAGAATGCTTCTGGAACATGGCCGTACAGCACGGAAAACTCACAGCAACCCATCCTTTCGTGCTTATGTCAATCACAACACTCCAAATAGCCTTTTCTTAGATATTCAATAGTTACTTGACAGACACCATAAAAAGTACATTAAAAGCTATCATTTGCCAACAGAACTACAATACGATATTAGATTACAGAAACTGTACTATCAAAGGAAAATACATGATTGTTGACATTTGTTATGAACTACTATTGCGATTGCCTTCTTGTCAGTTTTATCATTAGAAAAATATCACATATCCCATTACTGTAGAGGAATCTGCATTATACTCCCATATTTCCATCTGAGGACATTTATAAGTAAGTTCAACAAAGCTCTGATTTACAGAACAAACTTCCAAGTTATAAATTTCAATTTTGAATTTTAGAAATATTCTATATTTGTTAGAATTAGAATGGTACTGTATATTTATACCCAACAAATAATATGTTAGGTTTCTACATACATTTTAAGCACCGATTACTGTATTTCATTTCTCCTTCTCCATGAAATAGTGGCTGTTTTATTATTTTGCTGTTTACAGATAACGTTAAATCTACATTATTTCGTGTTGTTACTTAGATGGCAGCACAACTAGTGTCAAGAGTCAAATGGGACATAAAGTCTGCAGCTAACTAACATTTCCACAATTGTTTCCTCAGGTCACTTTTATATTGTTGCACTTTTATATTAAATTTATTTATTTTGTATCTAGATGACTAGATGGTGTAAACATTAATAATATAATGTTGCTATTCCACTGTTTGTAAACCCTGATATAAAACAATACATCGGGTGCTTTCATGGAGGAAAAAGGCTTTTAATACTGTCATTCTCTTACTTCATTTATGAAATTTTGCAGGGCTCTCCTAATGTCACTTTCTATTTGCAAAATGGCTTGTTTACCCACCACTTTTTACTAAACACACACAAATCTATAGTAACATGCTTGAACTTGTAGTGGCTGCAGCATTAGGAAGCACTAATGGAGATGACCAATAATGAAGCAAGATCCTGCTCATTAGCACAATGGTGAAAATGTGGAATCAACAGATCAAAGGAATTGTGGAAAGTCCTCTGGCTGGTCTGATTACAGCGAATTATAACACTATAGGGATTGCATCTTTCCCTTTACACTGAATGGATCATTTCATAACACTGTAACTATCAGTGGTGGGTTCTTAGTTTACTTTAAGAATGATAGGAGTAGCTTATTCAAATATGTTGTTCTCCAAATACTTTGGTTTTAACTTTCATCGACTCCTGCCATCAATGCTGCTAATGGTGGGAACTGTAGTCTAAAATGTCTACAGCAGCGTATCTCAATCTAGAGACTGGGATCCATGGGGTCATCGGGGAGTGTCAGAGGGGTCCCAAAGTCCATCAGAAAACATAGTATTTTCTGTTGGTCGGGGAGGTTCTGTGTGGAAAGGTTGGCCCAATTCTATCATTGATGAGGTTCAGAATGCTCTTCGATTGTAGCTAAACTATAAATCCCAGCAACTACAACTCCCAAATGTCAAGGTCTCCCCCCGCCCCCCGCCCCCATTCTACCAGTGTTCACATTTGGGCAGATTGAGTATTCGTGCCAAGTTTGGTCCAGATCCATCCTTGTTTGGGTCCACTGTGCTCTCTGAATGTAGCTGAACTACAATTCCAAAACTCAATGCCCACCAAACGCTTCCAGTATTTTCTGTTGGTCATGGGAGTTCTGTGTGCCAAGTCTGGTTCAATTCCATTGTTGGTGGAGTTCTGAATGCTCTTTGATTGTAGGTGAACTATAAATCCCAGGAACTACAACTCCCAAATGACAAAATCAATCCCCCCAATCCCACAAGTATTCAAAATTGGGAGTATCAGGTATTTGTGCCAAATTTGGTCCTGTGAAGGAAAATACATCTTGCATATCAGATATTTACATTACGATTCATAACAGTAGGAAAATTACAGTGATGAAATAGCAACAAAAATAATTTGATGGTTGGGGGTTAACACAACATGAGGAACATAAGGAACATAAGGGGTTGCGGCATTAGGAAGGTTGAGAAACACTGGTCTACAGGGTACTATGTTGAGGACTTCTTCACAAAAATATCACCACAAAGGTGAGGGGCTTACATACGGTATGGCAGATCTCACTGTTCCCCCTTGCCTGCTCTAGGTATGCATGCATTGTGCAAAACAACTACAGTTGTGCTGTGACTGGGTGTCAAATTACACCATATCCTGTGTTCCTACAGAAGCCAGGAAATCTGGAAATATCTGTGGACCACAAAGGCTGCCTTAGGGCTGTTTGCAGCCTAGGATATGCAAAATAATCTTACTCACTGACACTATCTGTCTTTAGGAATATTTTTTATTCACTCAAGTAATATCCCTAAGGCCCATATCTTCCTTTTAGCAGGAGGACTGCCCTTTCTAGAACAGGAACACGAGAATCACCCTCCATCTTGTCAGGACACAACTTCAGTTCACTGCTCTTTCTCTAGCCCAGGGCTGTCCAACTGGCGGCCCCGGGGCCGGATCCGGCCCCGTAGCCTGTTGGACACGGCCCCACCTATGCCCTCAGCCGCCATTTTTTAAATTTCAAAAAAATCGATTTTTTTTAAAAAATGGCGGCGGGGGGGAGGGGGAGGCGGGGCAGGGAGGAGGAAGAGAGCTAGCTCCTCCTCCTTTTAGGTGCCCCCTCCCTACCTAGGGGCGGGGGAGCCGCTGAAAAGGGCAGAAGGCGGCGCCAACAGCAGCACGTCACAGGCCTGGCGTGACGCGCTGCTCCTTGGCACCGCCTACTCCTCCTTTGGCGCCCCTCCTTCCTAGGGCGGAGGGATGCGCGAAAAGGAGGAGTAAGGCGGCCAAGAGCAGCGCGTCACAGGCCTGGCGTGACGCGCTGCTCCTTGGCACCGCCTACTCCTCCTTTCGGCCCCCTCCCTTCCTAAGCGGAGGGGCGCGAAAGGGAGAGTAGGCGGCGCCAAGAGCAGCGCGTCACAGGCCTGGCGTGACGCGCTGCTCCTGGCACCGCCTACTCCTCCTTTCGGCGCCCCTCCCTTCCTAAGGCGGAGGGGGGCACCGAAAGGGGAGGAGTAGGCGGCGCCAAGAGCAGCACGTCACAGGCCTGGCGTGACGCGCTGCTCCTTGGCACACCGCCTATTCCTCCTTCGGGCGCCCCCTTCCTAAGGCAGGGGGGCGCGAAAGAGGGTAGGCGGCGCCAAGAGCATGGCGTCACGCCAGGCCTGTGACGCTCTGCTCTTGGCGCCGCCTACTCCTCCTTTTGGCGCCCCTCCCTACCTGGGGCGGGGCCGAAAAAGGGCAGAAGGCGGTGTCAAGAGCAGCGTCCACAGGCCTGGCGTGACGCGCTGCTGCGCCGCCTCCTCCTTCGGCGCCCCCCCTCCGCCCCTAGGAAGGGAGGGGCGCCGAAGGAGGAGTAGGCGGTGCCAAGGGGCAGCGTCACGCCAGGCCTGTGGACGCGCTGCTCTTGGCACCGCCTTCTGCCCTTTTTCGGCCGTTTAAGGAGGGGGCGGGGCCTGGGGGCGGGGCCTGGGGGCGGGGCCGAGCGGCCCCCTAGGTCATCAGTGACCTTTTATCCGGCCCTGGACCCCGTAGAAGTTGGACAGCACTGCTCTAGCCTTTTGAGGACTTTGTACACATACAACGCAGCATAATTGCTGTTTTACTTTTCTAATGGGCAATTTGCAAGCAACTTGGAATACCATAAAATGCAAAAGAAAGAAAAGAAAGAACGAGAAGAATTACTCCAAAGGAAATAGTTGAAACAGAAAATATGGTGGTATACACATACACAAAGTAAGTGTTCCAGGTGTGCTGCTGCTGATTGCCTCAAACCTTTGAAAAGCTATTGACTGCACACAGCATGCGTCAAGCGCTTCTGATCTTGTCAAGGCACGCTGATTCTTTATCGGTTCACTTCCATTTCTGATTCACTCCTTCATTCCTTGAACATGTATGCGGTGAACAGTGAAACAAAGTCCTATGTATTTCTAGGAAGAGGAAAGGTGATCTTGTAAATAAGTCACAAAAGTATAAAAATGGAAACGTCAGAGCCTGCTTATTAAAGGTTGTAATGACACTGGATTCTGCATGACTTCATTTTGAATTCATGGTGTCATTTCAAAAAACATGTCATGCACTATGTCCAGGTCTTTCAAATAACCATTATAATATATCCGTACTGCCTGTTTACTAACTAACGTTGTCCATTTGTTTTGACAAGTTCTGACGTTACTACTTTGGTTACAAATTCTCAGCAGAAACTCTTAAGTCATCAGTGACTCGATGTATTGTCGAAGGCTTTCATGGCTGGAATCACTGGGTTGCTGTACGTTTTTTTGGGCTGTATGGCCATATTCCAGAAGCATTCTCTCCTGTCATTTCACCTGCATCTATGGCAAGCATCCTCAGAGGTTGTGAGGTCTGTTGGAAACCAGGAAAATTGGGTTTATATATCTGTGGAATGTCCAGGATGGGAGAAAGAGCTATTGTCTGTTGGAGGTAGGTATGACTGTTTCAATTGGCCACCTTGATTAGCATTTAATGGCCTAGCAGTCTTCAAGGTGTGACTTCTTACTGCCTAGGGCAGTGCTTCTCAACCTGTGGGTCCCCAGATGGTTTGGCCTTCAACTCCCAGAAATCCTAACAGCTAGTAAACTGGCTGGGATTTCTGGGAGTTGTAGGCCAAAACACCTGGGGACCCACAGGTTGAGAACCACTGGCCTAGGGGAATCAAAACTTCTGAGGATGTCTGCCATAGATGCAGGTGAAACATCAGGAGAGAATGCTTCTAGAACATGGCCATGCAGCCCGAAAAACCTACAACAACCCAGTGATTCCGGTCATGAAAGCCTTCTACAATACAGAAAATATTGTGTTTTCTGATGGTCTTTAGCGACCCCTTTGATGCCCTTTTGCGACCCCCCCCTCCACTGCCCTAAACAGTTCAGGTCCTGGCTATCTTCATGACTGCATCCCCCTCTTTGAACCAGCACGGCTCTAAGATCTGCCAGAGAGGCCCACTGCTTCTGGAACATGGCCATACAGCCCAAAAACCTTACAGCAACTCAATCAGTAACTCTATGGTAATGGTATGGCTTAATGAACAAAATAGACGTGGTTTTTTCCCCCAGTGTGTTTCCAACTGATTTCCTCAAATTAAAGCTAGATTTCTTCAAAGCAGAGAATGATATGGAGAGATGGAATAAATAGGTGTCTTCATATCTAGCTATGTATTAACATATGCAGTGGAGACCTCCTGAGGAAACCCCACTTCCCTCATGTAAGATGAAGTGTGAGCATCACTTCATCTTGGTGGTGAAGGCCCACTTGCAGAATGCACCTCCCTAGAGACCCTTCCACACAACCATATAATCCAGAATTTCAAGGCAGATAATCCACAATATCTGCTTTGAACTGGGCTACCGAAATGCACACTGCCATATAACCCAGTTCAAAGCAGATAATGTGGGATTTATACAGCTCTATGGAAGGGGCCTAGGTCTTCCAATGGAATGCTATGGAATTCTTCTAAGTATTTGCAAAATATGGGTAAAGTACTTTCTACTGTTTCAGATATCTTGGACTGTATCCCCTGTGGATACAGAGGTCATACTGTACTTATATTATTATGGAACATTTATATACATCTTTTGCATTTGTGGTGTGAAGTTTTCATTCTTTTTAGTTATCCACTATTGGAATATGTTCAATATGTGTGAGAATATAATTAGAGCACATTAAATAAACAGAACAAAAATCATGGGCATTTGACACCACCTCTCCATATGGTATGCATTAATATGTAATAGTACAACAAACTTTTTTCTTTTATTTTTCAGGCAGAACAGACAACATGTTTGAGCGCAACATTGAGAGGTAGCTGCTCAGTCCTATGCCTCTACGGCCCCTTCCACATAGCTGTATAAAATCTACATTGAGCTGGTTTATATGGCAGTGTGGATTCAGATAATCCAGTTCAAAGCAGATATCATGGATTATCTGCCTTGATATTCTGGATTATATGGCTGTGTGGAAGGGCCCTAAATCGGAATTTTTCCTAAAAGTAATTTCAGATATTATGACTGTAATGTGAAAGGAAGATTAGGTGAAGACATTTCATGTATGTGTTTGCCTGAGGAACCAGAAGGGTGAAGGTAGCCATCCATTTAACCATTTGATTATTATAGGCCAGGGGTGCTCACACTTTTTCAGCATGTGAGCTACTCTTAAAGCAACCAAGTCCAAAAGATCTATCTGCCCTCGCTGCCGTGCGCTCTCGCCGCCGTGCGCTCTTGCCACCGTGCGTGCTCCTGCTGCTGTTTTCCACCCGCGCAGTGCTTCTTCCGCCTGCGGGGCATTGCAGGAAGGAGAAAGCATGAGGTGGGGCATCCAGAGGGAGCGCTCCGCCCTGCCTGTCTTGCCGGCAACGGAGGCTGCACAGCTGCTTCTGGAAGAGAGAGAGGCAGGGCGCTCCCTCCAGAGGCCCCACCTCGTGCTTCCTTCTTCCTACAATGCCCCGCAGGTGAAAGAAGCACCGCGAGAGTGGAAGCCAGCAGCAGGAGTGCGCGTGCACACAGGGTGTGTGTGCGCATGGAAGGAGTGCTCCATCTGGCTGGTGAGGTCCGAAGATCACCTGGAAGAGGGCCAAAGATCTACTAGTAGCTCCCGAGCTACCTAATGAGCACCCCTGTTATAGGCTTTTTGGGCTATATGGCCATGTTCTAGAAGCATTCTCTCCTGATGTTTCGCCTGCATCTATGACAGGCATCTTCAGAGGTTGTCTGACCTCACAACCTCTGAGGATGCCAGCCATTGATGCAGGCAAAACGTCAGGATAGAAGCTTCTAGAACAGGGCTGTCCAACTTCTACCGGCCCAGGGGCCTGAATTCCGGTCGCTGATGACCTGGGGGGCCGTAGGGTCTGTCCCTCCCCCAGCTCCGCCCCCTCCCCGGCTCCGCCCCTGCATGCATACAGTCAAATATAATCTTTTACTGAGATAAAATGCAGGGATAAGATATTAAATTATTTTAATTTAATATTAAATATATTTAATTCCATCTTCCCCTCTCCTCGTATTATAATTTAATATTAAATATATTTAATTCCATCCTCCCTCCCCTAATGTCTCCCATCTTCCCTTATTTCATCTTTAAATATATTTAATTTTATATTTAATACATGAGGGGAGATGGGGAGGGAAATGAGGAGCCCCTGAGGAGCCCCCTGCTTCGGCCTACCTTTTCCAAACGCGCAGGATCCAGGAGCACCTGGACGACGAGAGAGGCGACGACCGACTGAGTCGAAGAAGGTCCTAATCACGTCTGTGGGCCTCAGCGATCCAGTAGTAGAGTAGCCGAAGAGTATCGCGAGAATACGCAATCCACACGGGATTTCGCTGTCAACGCCGGCCTGATCTCGCGTTGACAGCGAAATCCCGTGTGGATTGCGTATTCTCGCGATACTTGCTCCAAACCCGGAAGTAGGTATTTATTTTTAATTAATTAATTAATTTTATTTTTCAATTTTTATTTTTTATTAAAAAGCTCAGGGGGCCGGAGGGAATGGGCTGGGGGGCCTTATACGGCCCCCGGGCCGCCAGTTGGACAGCCCTGTTCTAGAACATGGACATACAGCTCAAAAAATCTACAACAACCCAGTAATTCTGGCCATTAAAGCCTTTCATGACACATTAACCACTTTGGGTGGAAGAATATGAAGTACAGCTTCCCCTCATGATTGGAACAGGCCAAGCAACAGGTGGTCATTAAAACCTTGGACTCAAATCACAGAGGTTTTTAAATATTATCATAAACAGTTAATCCATAACTTAAAGATATATTAATAACCAAAGGACACTGAACTATATCAGCATACATAGCAGGGTCTTAATCTCCACTTAATAACAGTGATCAATAATAATCTGCAAATATATATGTTCTGACTTACACACACACCAATGGGTGATAAAGCTTCAATGGAAACACCTTTTCTTCCAGGAGTGAATTTCCCTTCCAACTAACAGAAAGAAAATTACACTCAAAAAGGCATGCAAGAAAGCATTCATATATTGAGGAGGAAATGCCATAAATTGTCCATGAAGAGCATGGCAAAATCTGTGCATCGGATATTCCTTTTCTTCCTTCCTCTTTAATATGGTTTTCATGTTTAAACATGTTGCAGGAGCGAAGTAACAGCTTTGAAGGAGGGCAAGGTTGCTTTGTTTCTCTAAGAAAAATTCACCTAAAAGGTCTCCTTAAACATTTTCTTGAAAAGAAAGCTACACATGCTATTTGAAAATCATCAGCATAACTTAAAATTAAAATGTAAACAAAGTCTATTGGCAGATCTCAAACATTTAACTTAAATCAAAGCAGCACACCTAAAGGTAGTTACCCAAGCATTTTTTTAAAAAATCAAAAAGAAATCTTAAAAGAATTTTGGAAACATAAAAAAGGAAAGAGCAAAGTACACCGTATCTGAGGTGCATGGATTCCAGCCAGGCATGTAGCCAGGGGGCTAAGGGGGCTAAGGGGCTTCAGCCCCTGAATTCTCAGGGTGGTCCGCGAAAAGGCCTTACTGGTACATTATTTAAACTGTTATGTTTATTCATATCATGATCTGATCACCATACTCATTATATCCGACATTCATGGGGTTATTGGGTAACAATACAAAAGGTTTGCTAGGGTAGACCCTCGTCCACCCAGTCTCGGCCCCCGAACCAAACTCAGCCCCCCCCCCCGAATCAAAATCCTGGCTACGGCCCTGATTCCAGCCATTCTGTTTGTGGGTTGCTGTGAGTTTTCTGGGCTGTAAGGCCATGTTCCAGAAGCTTTCTCTCCTGAGGTTTCACCCACATTTATGGAAGGCATCCACAGAGGTTGGGAGGTCTGTTGGAAACTACGCAAGTGTTTCTGTTTGTCTTTTTCCCCTACATCTCAATATATGTAGCACAATATTTTATTGAGTCTATATTTTTCTTAGAGATGTATTCTACTGAATTTCCGATTAGCAGAAAAGGAAAAGAAAAAAAATTATGTATTTGCAATCAAGTAAATCTAAGCAAAATACATGGATTTTAAAATGGAAGATGTATACTGAATCAATTTTAACAAGATCTTGTATTTATACAGTAGTACTGAACTGCTCTGCACTGTGTAAAAATGATGTTACAGAGACTGAGTTTCACTACTGAAAACATACTGGCCTGTATCCAACCGTAGCCTTTTGCCAATGGAGCAGAAAACAGAGATGAAATGCATTTCCACTTCCTCCAACCGTAGCCTTTTGCCAATGGAGCAGAAAACAGAGATGAAATGTGAAATCCACAAGCATGTGGACAATTTCAACAGAAACCATGAAAATAAACAAAATCTGGCTACCAGTATTTTAAAAAACTCTAAAACCAGGACAATAAATTAAGAATAACACTAAAAAAGCAGAGGAATTCCAGACAGGAATCAATCGGGGCCAGCTAACACCTCCCAACAAAGGCAGCAACCAGCCAGGCTTTGAAGATGCAAGGCCATTAAATGCTAATCAAGGTGGCCAATTGCAACATTTAAACTTTCCTCAAGCTGACAAGAGTTCTTTCTCCCACCCTGGTCATTCCACAGATATATAAACTTCACTTGCCTAGTTTCCAACAGACCTCACAACCTCCGAGGATGCATGCCACAGATGTGGGCAAAACATCAGGAGAGAATGCTTCTGGAACATGGCCATACAGCGTGGAAAACTCACAGCACCCCATCTTTTCGTGCTTATGTCAATCACAACACTCCAAATAGCTTTTTCTTAGATATGCAATAGTTACTTGACAGACACCATAAAAAGTACATAAAAAGCTATCATTGCCAACACAACTATAATACGATATTAGATTACAGAAACTGTACTATCAAAGGAAAATACAAGATTGTTGACATTTGTTATGAACTACTATTGCAATTGCCTTCTTGTCAGTTTTATCATTAAAAAAATATCACATATCCCATTACTGTAGAGGAATCTGCATTATACTCCCATATTTCCATCTGAGGACATTTATAAGTAAGTTCAACAAAGCTCAGATTTACAGAACAAACTTCCAAGTTATAAATTTCAATTTTGAATTTTAGCAATATTCTATATTTGTTTGAATTAGAATGGCACTGTATATTTATACCCAACAAATAATATGTTAGGTTTCTACATAAATTTTAAGCACCGATTACTGTATTACAGTGCTGTCCAACTTCTTCCAGCCCAAGGGCCGGAAGAAGTGTCACTGATCACCTGGGGGGCCACAGGTGATCAGTGAGCAGGGGGCGGGGCCGATAGCGGGGCGGGGCGAGGGGCGGGGCCAGCTGACTTCCTCCTCCTTCTTCGCCCCTCCTCCTCCCCTCATGACGCCGCGGTGCGGGGAAGGAAGAGGGGCGAAGGAGGAGCCAGCTGTCTTCCTCCTGCCTGGATCGCCCCTCCGTCCCTCTCTCGGCGCCGCCGTTGCGAGGCAGTTCGCAGCGGCGGCGCCGAGAAAGGGAGAAGGGGCGATCCAGGCAGGAGGAAGATAGCTGGCCCTCCTCCCTGTACCGCCGCCTTGTCCTTTCTCGCGGCGCCGCTGCAACTGCCTCGCAACGGCGGCGCCGAGAGAGGGAGAAGGGGCGATCCAGGCAGG
The DNA here is from genome assembly GCA_030556195.1 of Anolis apletophallus. Lineage (NCBI taxonomy): Eukaryota > Metazoa > Chordata > Lepidosauria > Squamata > Anolidae > Anolis > Anolis apletophallus. The sequence goes on from JARBWK010000009.1 coordinate 89,065,404, forward strand.
AGGAGGAGCCAGCTGTCTTCCTTCTGCCTGATCGCCTCCGTCCCTCTCTCGGCGCCGCCGTTGCGCAGGCAGTTCAAGAGCGCGGCGCCGAGAAAGGGATCCAGGCAGGCAGGAGGGAGCCAGCTGTCTTCCTTCTGCCTGATCGCCCCCTCCGTCCCCTCTCTCGGCGCCACCGCTGCAAACTGCTCGCAACGGCGGCGCCGAGAGAGGGAGAAGGCGATCCAGGCAGGAGGAAGACAGCTGGCTCCTCCTCCCTGCCTGGATCGCTTCTCTGTCCCCTCTCGGTGCCCGGGCAGCAGAAGGCGGCGCCAACGGCAGCCGTCACAGGCCTGGCGTGACGCGCTGCCCCTTGGCACCGCCTACTCCTTCGGCCCCCCTTCCTAGGCCGGGGAGCCGAAAAGTGAGAGGCGGTGCAAGAGAGCAGCGCGTCACGCCAGGCCTGTGACGCGCTGCTCTTGGCGCCGCCTTCTGCCCTTTTCGCGGCTCCCCCGCCCTAGGTAGGGGGGCGCCAAAAAGGAGGAGCTAGCTCTCTTCCTCCTCCCTGCCCCGCCTCCCCCCCCCCGGCCGCCATTTTTTTAAAAAAAATCGATTTTTTTTAAAATTTAAAAATGGCGGCTGAGGGCATAGGCGGGGCCGTGTCCAACAGGCTACGGGGCCGGATCCGGCCCCGGGGCCGCCAGTTGGACAGCCCTGCTGTATTATATTTCTCCTTCTCCATGAAATAGTGGCTGTTTTATTATTTTGCTGTTTACAGATAACGTTAAATCTACATTATTTCGTGTTGTTACTTAGATGGCAGCACAACTAGTGTCAAGAGTCAAATGGGACATAAAGTCTGCAGCTAACTAACATTTCCACAATTGCTTCCTCATTTCACTTTTATATTGTTGCACTTTATATCAAATTTATTTATTTTGTATCTAGATGACTAGATGGTGTAAACATTAATAATATAATGTTGCTATTCTACTGTTTGTAAATCCTGATATAAAACAATACATGGGGTGTTTTCATGGAGGAAAAAGGCTTTTAATACTGTCATTCTCTTACTTCATTCATGAAATTTTGCAGGGCTCTCCTAATGTCACCTTCTATTTGCAAAAATGGCTTGTTTACCCGCCACTTTTTACTAAACACACACAAATCTATAGTAACATGCTTGAAATTGTAGTGGCTGCAGCATTAGGAAGCACTAATGGAGATGATCAATAATGAAGCAAGATCCTGCTCATTAGCACAATGGTGAAAATGTGGAATCAACAGATCAAAGGAAATGTGGAAAGATCTCTGGCTGGTCTGATTACAGCGAATTATAACACTATAGGGATTGCATCTTTCCTTTTACACAGAATGGATCATTTCATAACACTGTAACTATCAGTGGTGGGTTCTTAGTTTACTTTAAGGATGATATGAGTAGCTTATTCCAATATGTTGTTCTCAAAATACTTTGGTTTTAACTTTCATCGACTCCTGCCATCAATGCTGCTAATGCTGGGAACTGTAGTCTAAAATGTCTACAGCAGCGTATATCTCAACCTGGAGGCTGGGACCCATGGGGGGTCATGGGGGAGTGTCAGAGGGGTCCCAAAGACGATCAGAAAACACAGTATTTTCTGTCGGTCGTGGAGGCTCTGTGTGGGAAGGTTGGCCCAATTCTATCATTAGTGGGGTTCAGAATGCTCTTCGAGAGTAGGTGAACTATAAATCCCAGCAACTACCACTCCCAAATTTCAAGGTCCCCCCCAATTCTACCAGTGTTCACATTTGGGCAGATTGAGTATTCATGCCAAGTTTGGTCCAGTTCCATCCTTGTTTGGGTCCACTGTGCTCTCTGGATGTAGCTGAACTACAATTCCAAAACTCAATGCCCACCAAACGCTTCCAGTATTTTCTGTTGGTCATGGGAGTTCTGTGTGCCAAGTCTGGTTCAATTCCATTGTTGGTGGAGTTCTGAATGCTCTTTGATTTTAGGTGAACTATAAATCCCAGGAACTACAACTCCCAAATGACAAAATCAATCCCCTCAACCCCACAAGTATTCAAATTTGAGAGTATCGGGTATTTGTGCCAAATTTGGTCCAGTGAAGGAAAATACATCTTGCATATCAGATATTTACATTACGATTCATAACAGTAGGAAAATTACAGTTATGAAGTAGCAACAAAAATAATTTGATGGTTGGGGGTTAACACAACATGAGGAACTGTATTAAGGGGTCGTGGCATTAGGAAGGTTGAGAAACACTGGTCTACACAGGGACCCATGTTGTGGACTTCTTCACAAAAATATCACCACAAGGGTGAGGGGCTTACATACGGTATGGCAGATCTCACTGTTCCCCCTTGTCTGCTCTAGGTATGCATGCATTGTGCAAAACTACTACAGTTGTGCTGTGACTGGGTGTCAAATTACACCATATCCTGTGTTCCTACAGAAGCCAGGAAATCTGGAAATATCTGTGGACCACAAAGGCTGCCTTAGGGCTATTTGCAGCCTAGGATATGCAAAATAATCTTACTCACTGACACTATCTGTCTTTAGGAATATTTTTTTTATTCACTCAAGTAATATCCCTAAGGCCCATATCTTCCTTTTAGCAGGAGGACTGCCCTTTCTAGAACAGGAACACGAGAATCACCCTCCATCTTGTCAGGACACAACTTCAGTTCACTGCTCTTCCTCTAGCCTTTTGAGGACTTTGTACACATACAACGCAGCATAATTGCTGTTTTACTTTTCTAATGGGCAATTTGCAAGCAACTTGGAATACCATAAAATGCAAAAAGAAAGAAAATGAAGAACGAGAAGAATTACTCCAAAGGAAATAGTTGAAACAGAAAATATGGTGGTATACACATACACAAAGTAAGTGTTCCAGGTGTGCTGCTGCTGATTGCCTCAAACCTTTGAAAAGCTATTGACTGCACACAGCATGCGTCAAGAGCTTCTGATCTTGTCAAGGCACGCTGATTCTTTATCGGTTCACTTCCATTTCTGATTCACTCTTTCATTCCTTGAACATGTATGCGTTGAACAGTGAAACAGGGAGAGGAAAGGTGATCTTGTAAATAAGCCACAAAAGTATAAAAATGGAAACGTCAGAACCTGCTTATTAAAGGTTGTAATGACACTGGATTGAAGGTGGGTTCTATTGCTCTCTTAGTATCAGATGTTATTCCTTCTGCATGACTTCATTTGGAATTCATGAGGTCATTTTTAAAAGCGTGTAATGCACTATGTCCAGGTCTTTCAAATAACCATTCTAATATATCCGTACTGCCTGTTTACTAACTAACGTTGTCCATTTGTTCTGACAAGTTATGACATTACTCCTTTGGTTATAAATTCTCAGCAGAAACTCTTAAGTCATCAGTGACTCGATGTATTGTCGAAGGCTTTCATGGCTGGAATCACTGGGTTGCTGTAAGTTTTTGGGCTGTACGGCCATGTTCCAGAAGCATTATCTCCTGACATTTCACCTGCATGTATGGCAGGCATACTCAGAGGTTGTGAGGTCTGTTGGAAACCAGGAAAATTGGGGTTTATATATCTGTGGAATGTCCAGAATGGGAGAAAGAGCTATTGTCTGTTGGAGGTTGGTGTGAATGTTTCAATTGGACACCTTGATTAGCATTTAATGACCTAGCAGTCTTCAAGGTATGACTTCTTACTGCCTAGGGGAATCAAAACTTCTGAGGATGCTTGCCATAGATGCAGGTGAAACATCAGGAGAGAATGCTTCTAGAACATGGCCATACAGCCCAAAGAATCTACAACAACCCAGTGATTCCGGCCATGAAAATATTGTGTTTTCTGATGATCTTTAGTGACCCCTCTGATGCCCCTTTGCGACCCCCGGGGTTCCGACTCCCAGATTTAGAAACACTGCCCTTAACGGTTCGGGTCCTGGCTATCTTCATGACTGCATCCCCCTCTTTGAACCAGCACGGCTCTAAGATCTGCCAAAGAGGCCCTCTGCTTCTGGAACATGGCCATACAGCCCAAAAACTTTTTCCAGTGAGTTTCCAACTGATTTCCTCAAATAAAGCTAGATTTCTTCAAAGCAGAGAATTATATGGAAAGATGGAATAAATAGGTGTCTTCATATCCAGCTATGTATTAACATATGCAGTGGAGACCTCCTGAGGAAACCCCACTTCCCTCATGTAAGATGAAGTGTGAGTAGAATTTCAAGGCAGATAATCCACAATACCTGCTTTGAACTGGGTTAACTAAGTGCACACTGCCATATAACCCAGTTCAAAGCAGATAATGTGGGATTTATACAGCTCTATGGAAGGGGCCTAGGTCTTCCAATTGAATGCTATGGAATTCTTCTAAGTATATGCAAAATATGGGTAAAGTACTTTCTACAGTTTCAGATATCTTGGACTGTATCCCCTGTGGATACAGAGGTCATACTGTACTTATATTATTATGGGACATTTATATATATCTTTTGCATTTGTGGTGTGAAGTTTTCATTCTTTTTAGTTATCCACTATTGGAATATGTTAAATATGTGTGAGAATATAATTAGAGCACATTAAATAAACAGAACAAAAATCATGGGCATTTGACCCCACCTCTCCAAATGGTATGCACTAATATGTAATAGTACAACAAACTTTTTTCTTTTATTTTTCAGGCAGAACAGACGCCATGTTTGAACGCAACATTGAGAGGTTGCTCAGTCCTATGCCTCTAAGGCCCCTTCCACATAGCTGCATAAAATCTACATTGAGCTGTCTTATATGGCAGTGTGGATTCAGCTAATCCAGTTCAAAGCAGATATCATGGATTATCTGCCTTGTTATTCTGGATTATATGGCTGTGTGGAAGGGCCCTAGATCGGAATTTTTCCTAAATGTAATTTCAGTTATTGTGACTGTAATGTGAAAGGAAGATTAAGTTAAGATATTTCATGTATGTGCTTGGCTGAGGAACCAGAAGGGTGAAGGTAGCCATCCATTTAACCACTTGATTATTATAGGCTTTTCGGGCTGTATGGCCATGTTCTAGAAGCATTCTCTCCTGATGTTTTACCTGCATCTATGGCAGGTATCCTCAGTGGTGGTGAAACCTCACAACCTCTGAGGATGCCTGCCATTGATGCAGGTGAAACATCAGGAGAGAATGCTTCTAGAACATGGACATACCGCTCGAAAAACCTACAACAACCCAGTAATTCTGGCCATGAAAGCCTTTCATGACACATTAACCACTTTGGGTGGAAGAATATGAAGCACAGCTTCCCCTCATGACTGGAACAGGCCAAGCAACAGGTGGCCGTTAAAACCTTGGACTCAAATTACAGAGGTTTAAAAATATTATCATAAACAGATAATCCATAACTTAAAAGTATATTAATAACCAAAGGATACTGAACTATATCAGCATACATAGCCCGGGAAAGTGGCGCAGCGGGCTAAGTGTCAGCTGCATAAGATCTCTCTGACCAGTAGGTCATGAGTTCGAGGCCTGTCCGGGTTGAGGTGGGTGCTCAACCTTAATGTAGCCTGCTGTTGACCTTTGCAGCCCGGAAGACAGTTCATTTGTCAAGTAGGAGATAAAGGCACCACATTAAGTGGGGAGGCAAATTTTGACTGATTTATGAGGCCATAAAGAATCGATGAGAATTGCGGAAGAACAACAAGGGACGCTGGAAGAAAAATGCTGAGAGAGATAAGGAGTGCGTCAGCTCCCCCTGGTGGCCAGAAATTTGCCTCTGTTCGTCTATATATGTCTAAATATGTCTATATATGTCTATATATGTTGAATTGCAGGGATTGTCTGCAAGTATGTGTACTGTAATCAGCTCTGAGTCCCCTTCAAGGTGAGAAGAGCTGAATATAAATAAAGTAAATAATAATAATAAGGGTCTTAATCTCCACTTAATAACTGTGATCAATAATAATTTGCAAATATATATGTTCTGACTTACACACACACACACACACACATTGGTGATAAAGCTTCAATGGAAACACCTTTTTCTTCCAGGAGTGAATTTCCCTCCCAACTAACAAAGAAAATTACACTCAAAAAGGCATGCAAGAAAGCATTCATATATTGAGGAGGAAAAGCCATAAATTGTCCATGAAGAGCAAGGCAAAATCTGTGCATCAGATATTCCTTTTCTTACTCTTTAGTATGGTTTTCATGTTTAAACATGTTTCAGGAACGAAGTAACAGCTTTGAAGGAGGAGAAGGTTGCTTTGTTTCTCTAAGAAAAATTCACCTAAATGGTCTCCTTAAGAATTTTCTTGAAAAGAAAGCTACACACACTATTTGAAAATCATCAGCATAACTTAAAATTAAAATGCAAACAAGTCTATTGGCAGATCTCAAACATTTAACTTAAATCAAAGCAGCACACCTTAAGATAGTTACCCAAGCATTTTTTTAAAAAATCAAAAGGAAATCTTAATAGAATTTTGGAAACATAAAAAAAGGAAAGAGCAAAGTACGCCGTATCCGAAGTGCATGGATTCGAGCCATTCTGTTTGTGGGTTGCTGTGAGTTTTCTGGGCTGTAAGGCCATGTTCCAGAAGCATTCTCTCCTGATGTTTCACCCACATTTATGGAAGGCATCCTCAGAGGTTGTGAGGTCTGTTGGAAACTAGGCAAGTGTTTCTGTTTGTCTTTTCCCCCCACATCTCAGTATATGTAGCACAATATTTTATTGAGTCTATATTTTTCTGAGAGATGTATTCTACTGAATTTCCGATTAGCAAAAAAGGAACAGAAAAAAGAAAAATGATGTATTTGTGATGCCGTGACGGACGTGATTCAGCTGCTGGGAGTTCCACAGTTCTTCTCCTCCATCTTGGGCCGGGTGGCACAAGAACAAAAAGCCCACAAAATGACCCCTTCTTCCTCTCTCTTTACCTCTGCCTGAGCTCCATTTTCTCCTGACACAATAATAGCCACTGCAGCAACAGTAAGCACCCATTTCCTGTAAGCAACATCAGTTTTTCCCTGAGGGCACACTCCTACACACTTGCACAAAACAAAGGTGGGGGCCACTAGTGACCTTTTACCTGGTCATCCTGAAGAGGATTCCCCACAGTTACCAGTTTGGGAGACATAGTGCCCAAGTACAATGACACATTTTGCCCCTTTTTCTGATTGTTTCTTTCTCCTGGACTGTTCCTGAAACTTCTCACTGGTTGATCCTAGCTAAGAAGCCTTGTTTCATCATGGACTCTGGGGCCCCCAGAAAAGCTTCCCGCCTCAGGTAGATCGACTATGAAGAACTCCCATAGGGATCATGCCAGGGAAGGGGGTTTAGAATGGCTGCCAGAGCCTTTTGGCTTGGGAGAAGCAGTTCACCCAAGGACCTCATATAATCCGGACTTTCTTGCTGTTCCTCTGCCCTGAGATTGCCCCGTACAAGCGGGCTTACAGAAGATTGTTATACACAAGCCTTTTCCCTGCCTCGTGGACTTATAGTTTCCCCAAGGACTTTCCCAGTTGGACATTCTCAACCTTTTCCCATTCTGCCTCATGGACTCTGTGATTCTCCCAAGGACTCTGCCACCCTATTGCACTCCAAAAGCAACGTTGCCCCTCAAAACTCTATAGTTTCCAAGGACAGTGACTACATCTAAGGAACTATAACTCCCAGAAGAAAAACAGTGTTTTGTTGGTTGTTCTAAATATCATTTCTCTGGGAGGTGGGCAGCATGGGGATAATCTGGGATGATTGTTGGGGGATATCCATTTGTCCTGTCTGACCTTCCCCTCATGTGTTTCCCTCCCAGTATTACTGTATGTTTAAGAAAATGTCTCTCGGCAGAGAGTTCCAATGGTTAACATTACTGCTACAATTCTAGCTAGTTATTTTCTCCTTGCACAGACAATATTATAGATGGATGCCAGGTTTTCTGTGAGGGCTGGATCACTACTTTTGCCTGGGTCTATTCTGCCTTTGATTCCCTTAGCATCGGAGCTAGCCCACTAAGGGAACATGGGTTTGGACATCTTCAACCATTATTCCAAACACATAGTTGGTTCAAAATGGGCTTCGGAACCCCATTCCCAGCTGCCATAAGTATATTACCTGGATCATATTAAATCAGAGAAACCATGTTTTCCTGCATGACCAGAACTTCCCCAGACAAGGAAGTTTCGGCTTAGGACAAAAGCCTATTGAAAATTCTACCTAAAGACAATAAACAGGAAGGGCTTGAGCCCCTGCTGCTCGCCCCAGGACATTTTTAACAAAGGAAATTCATCCCCACCCTACTGTTTCTTTGTGTGCCATGCTGCCTTCAAATTGCCCCAGCCCTGATTGGCTAATTCAAAGGAAAGCGCTATTCTCCGAGTGGCCAGCCCCGGCCAGCTCTTTTGACACACAGCTGTAGGCAAGGTTCTAACCAATGAACTGAAGCCGCACGTAGGCAGCAGAGCACAAGATTCAAATGCAAATGTACTTGGTGTTATAAATATGACTGTATCTTCACAATAAAGACATGTTAGCCATTTTGGATCTCAGGCGTTTGGCTTCCATCCTTTGACCAGCTGACAAAAAAATTCTTCTCTCGGTGTGCGCGCTTCGAATTTGGGTGAGATAATCTGATTTGGGACTCTAATGGGACTTTTAATGGGAATTTAGCGCTTCTAAAGGGATCACCCAGATTGGGCTGAAATCCTCGCCTTTAGGGGGGCCCTGGGCTCTCTCCCTATTAAGGGGAAAGCCCCCTGAATTTCGGTAACATTTGCAATCAAGTAAATCTAAGCAAAATAAATGGCTTTTAAAATTGAAGATGTATACTGAATCAATTTTAACAGGATCTTATATTTATACAGTAGTACTGAACTGCTCTGCACTGTGTAAAAATGATGTTACAGAGACTGAGTTTCACTACTGAAAACATACTGGCCTGTATCCAACCGTAGCCTTTTGCCAATGAAGCAGAAAACAGAGATGAAATGCATTTCCACTTCCTTGCAGCTTCTCTCCTCCTCCCCCCCCCCCCCGGGGCCCCTGCATTTTACTTTGCCCTCTGGAGCACTGAGGAAACCTCTGGACCAAATCTAGGACAGCCAAAAAGCAAATCTGTTTGAACTCTGTTGCACTCTCAGTCTAAAATGACACAATACTGTATCAACAACAACACCAAAACTATTAAAAATAGCTGTGTAGCAGGAAAAACTACTATCCCCCTTTTCTTACCAAGGCCCAAAATGTAGGTTGTAGTTTAATTAGTTTGAAATTCATGGGTCCTCCCAAATCAATAGGCTAATGTATGGTATATACAAACAAATACTGCAATAACTCATACTGGACTAAAACTATTGCTGAAATTCTATATAAATCTCTCTGTGTTTTTGCATATAATACTTCACTGTTTCTAAGACACACTTTTCTCCCATATAAACATCTTGAAAAATGGAGTGTGTCTTAGAATTGAGGGTGATGTCTATCTCACTCTGATATATATATATAGAGGGAGGGAGGGAGGGAGGGAGGGAGGGAGGGAGAGAGAGAGAGAGAGAGAGAGAGAGAGAGAGAGAACATGCTCTAACTGGAGGTCAGCTGTGACCAGCAGTGATGTGGAATTCAGAGGCACAAATGGAGTGAAAGGGAGAAACGTGCCAAGAGGAAGGCGTGTCAAGTCAATCCTGACTGGAACCTTCTTCCACCTGGAAACCAATGCTCTCATTGTGGAAGAACATGCGGATGAAGAATAGGGCTCCACAGTCACCTACAGTACATATATCCACCACCAAAACACTACACTTGGAAGATCATCATAACAAGACAACGAGGGATCGCCTAAATGTGTGTGTATTCTAAGTGTATCTATACATAGACACACACACACACACACACACAATCTTTTTTCCTGTTGGTGGTACTGAAATTAGTGTGTGTCTTAGAATTGGTGGCACCCTACAATAAATGAAATATATATTTGATTACATTGGAAATTTGATATGCTTTAGTTGTAGCTAAATCCCACTGATTTAAAAGGACTAAAGCATGACTAGCAGACTAGCTAGATATGCAGAGTCCCAGATTTATTCGATTGAACCTAGATTTAGTGACTGTATATTCATAAACTAGATGTGAAAAGTGCAACGTATTACCTGGGTTTGTTCATCTTGATTACTGTAATGGAAACACACTGAAAATGAAACACTGCCCAATTCAACTTCTTACCTATGATAAGAACTTGAAACGCATAATCAAGACTTCAATAAATCTAGCGATACACTGTTGGACTTAGATCTCGATTTGTCTGAATACACGCCTTATCTGATGCAATAAGGTGACTCACTTTGGACTTATGATAACAATAACTAGAATGGGTTGAACACCTTTTTTTGGAAACATAAAATGATGTTCTTCCACAGTTTCTGCCAACATCTTTCTATTTATTATATTGCACATTGAAAGTGGTTAAAAGTAGGCAAAAGTCAGTACTCTGGAGTGATAATCTTACAGCTACGAGATGGTTCTTAAGACAATGTTGCATTTCTTCATGTATCACAGGGCATTTATAAACAACAAAGACTTTCTTCTTCGTATGCACATTTAACATTTTTAATCGTTATTCCATTTTTTAAACTTTGTCTTGTTGTTCACCCTCCCACAATGAGACTTGAATTATACTATTGGCTGTTGATTCTGATCTTTGTTTTATTAATGTTATAATGTTGCTTTATGTTGTTTTTTATATTGATGTTATATATTTTCCATATGTTATGTTTTAACTGTTGAATGGGCTTGGCCCCATGTAAGCCACCCCGAGTACCTTTGGGGAGATGGAGGCAGGGTATAAAAATAAAGTTGTTGTTGTTCTTATTTTCTGATTCCCCACAAAAACTGTTTGTTGATTGATAATCCTACGGTGGTAGTCCAAACAAAAAGCATTTTCAAGCTTCAGCTGTTTGCAGAGTTTAGCTGTTCAAATTCACTTGTTGCATATAGTCCAGGGCTGTCCAACTTCTACCGGCCCAGGGGCCTGAATTCCGGTCACTGATGACCTGGGGGGCCGTAGGGTCTTCCCCCGCCCCCGGCTCCGCCCCAGCCCCTCCCCCGGCTCCAAATTACTTACAATTCCTAGTTGCATTATTAATTATAAAATAAATATAATATTTTACTAACAATAAATGCAGGGGGGCATTCAAAGGGGCCATCCATACAATTAAATATAATATTTTACTAACATTAAATGCAGGGGGGCATTCAAAAGGGTCATCCATACAATTAAATATAATATTGTACAAATCACGTCTGCGTGGGCCGCAGGGATTAAGTAGACGAGATTTCGGCAACAGGAGTATTGTGAGAGTACGGAAGGCACACGAGATTTCACTCTCAGCGCAGGCGAGATTTCACATTGAGAGCGAAATCCCGTGTGGCTTCCGTAGTCTCACGATACTTGCTCCAAAACCCGGAAGTGGGTAATTTTTTAAAATATTTTAATTTTATTTTTTTATTATTAAAAAGCTTAGGGGGCCGTAGGGAAGGGGCTGGGGGGCTGTATACGGCCCCCGGGGTGCCAGTTAGACAGCCCTGATATAGTCAATCTCACATGGTCGACTCTGGAACTTATGGTCATGGTCAGCCTTAGAAAGCAGGACTCTCAAGTTAAACCAGTCAGTGGGAAAGCATTGTTACTAAAATATATTGTGTCACTCCAGTTAGATTTGCACTGCAGGAGTGGGAATTGTGCCCGCCAGGTGTTGTTGAACTCAAACTCTCAGTATTCTTCATTCTCAGGGCTGCTAGGGGTTTCAGTTCAGCAACATCTGGATAGCATACAATTCTCACCAGTTTTCTATAGGGAGGTCACAGGAACCCTCTCCCTTGTGCCCAATGGAAGTAATATTGCCATTCTCAGACTCCGGGCAATAAAGACATCACAGATCCTTCTGCAATGGCAATTGATCACTTTCATGCATGTGTGGTGGGGAATAAGCTCCAAATTTTAGCCTGGAAGAGCTTTCCAAACTGTTGAACCTATTTGAGGTTAAGGTTCACTTTGGAGAGCTCTTTTAATGTTTAGACTAAACTCCACTCCATATTAACTGAAAGCAACTAGCGCCATTATCCATATGGATACAGCTCAAAGTGCGGAAAGAATTCCACTTTAAAGAAAAAGACTTCTGTCGTAAGGAAGGTAGCGTGAGTTGAAAACCTGACATCAGATTCTAGTCACAGTTTGTAACTGACTAAAACAAGCTTCCAGCCATGACTCGAGGGTTCCTTATAATGTAGGTCACTTCCTTGTCTCTTTGGTAGCTTGTTTTTGTTTGGTCAGAATCCACAGAACTTGACTTGCCCCAATCCTTAGAATGGGCCAGCAGGGCCCAATGGTGACATGTCTTCACAGCTGCTGCAAGGTGTGCTGGTCAAGGCCCAACACCTCAGCGCAAAGCTGCAACCAGGAAAGCACTGACCCAGAAATAAAAAGTTGACATCAAAGATCTCATGTTAAAAACACATGATCAATCTTATTCACAAGAGCAAGTCTGATCAAGTTTCATGAGTCATGTGTAAATATGCACTTGCTTCCCATGTCTGATGAACCTGATCAGCACTGTCAGATGGTTGTTAATTCCTTTTAGGCATCACACAGAGCCATTGGGAAATTGGGGATTTTGATGTTGATATAGTGAGATGACAAACACATAGTAATGCAATGTGAAAGTAGGTCATACAACTACCACACCTCATATCTAGTGAGGCTGACTGATTTGTGGTTCATGCATCATACCATTTATTCAGATGCTATAACTAAGTTTTAGACATGTTGGCTGCCGAATGCCGGGAGTTATGGACCAAAAAGGATATACAGAATTCAACTCCTCTTTTCATTTTTCATTTATTCATGATAAGCAGCACAACAATATCACAGCAATGCTAGGACTTTGGAAAGTGAAGGAACATCCAATTAGGGGAGGGCAGAATTCTTATTTGAAGGAACAATAGTCTCACTTTCCCTTCCTCCTTTCCCAGTACGAGCTAAACATCTAGTGTTCCATTATCGACACTGACTTGTAGAATAAGAAATAGCTATTATCGATTTATTTATTATTGATTATTAATTATTTAATAGAAATATCTATTCCTTTAGATACCTCACCCCAACTCTAACCATCAGACTTCCCCTATCCATACCTTAGTTTATAGTTAGATAATTTTGTTTTACTAAAATTGATATAGTATAATAGTTTCAATAATATTTTTTTAAAATAAATAAATATCTAAACAACTTGGTTTTGTTTAACTTCATTGCATTACCTCTAGCAAACGGTTCCAGCCCTGTTTACCTGTCCAAACATATCTCCCTCTATGAATCACCTCGAAGGCTAAGCTGGTCTGGGGAGGCCCTGCTCTCGGTCCCACCTCCTTTGCAGGTGTGGTTGGTGGGGACAAGGGACAGGGCCTTCTCAGTGGTGGCCCCTCGGCTGTGAAACACTCTTCCTAGTGGAATTAGATCAGCTCCCTCCCTCTTGACTTTTAGAAAGAAACTAAAAATCTGGCCGTGGAACCAAGCTTTCGGGGAGTACTACAGTTCAGTAGGCAGCTATGTAGTGATCGTAACACGACTGGGACAGTTCCTGGATTATGACTTGGATCTTGTGTGGTTTTAACAGTTTATTTTAATGTACTGATATGCTATAATTTTTCATTTTTTGCAGATTTTAATTTATGTTGTATTTGTATGTTTATGTTTGTTGTGGCATTGAATTATTGCCAATCTGGAAGCCGCTCTGAGTCCCCTTTGGGGTGAGATAGAGTGGGGTAAAAATACAGTAAAGAAATAAAGAAATAAATCCAATCCCTAGCATCTGAAGATCTTTTTCGGTGTATTATCCAGTCAGCACTGAAAACTAGAATGCAGAGCAAACTCACTGAAATGGATGCCATTGTACTGACACATATACTTTTGGTCTACAACTTTCATTAAGCCAATATGAGACTTTTTGAGAGTGGCAGTCCAAAACTTCTGAAGGATCAAAAGTTTCCCTCCCCTATTATAATGTTGTAATTCAGTAAATGTACATAATATTTACTGCCAATTAATAAATTGGATATAGTAATTGACCTTCGATATCCAAAGACTCTATATGCATTGATTCAACCACCCACTGATTGAATTTTTTAAAGAAATTCAAAAAGCAAATCTCGATTTTTGCGATTTTCCTGTGCCATTGTATATAATGGGATGAGCATCCACAGATTTTGGCACACATTGGGGGTTCTGTACCCAAAATCCAGAAGCACATGAGTGTACATTTGCACCTGGACTCAATCAGTACAAATTAGTTCTTCCTGAGCTGCGATCCATACTGTCTTTCCAAATTAACCAAGAGTTGCTGTGGCAGAAATGAAACATGCTTACTCTTCCTGCTTTGCATATAATTTGAATATGCCTACTGCTACCTTTTGGTGCAATTTATAGATTCCTTCTATAAATCAGCTAATTCGATTTTTAGGGATTTGTGACATTTCTTGGTATCATCTTTTGTGGTAGCAAGACATAAACCAGGCAAATCTTCTCTTTCATCTTTTGGACTGGAGATTGTTCAGCAACACACAGTGTAATAATAAAACCAGCTGGATAAGAGCTTACTCCTACGTAATTGTGATCAAGTCAGAAGGGGGATATGGATTCCATGGGTAAAGTTTCACAGATCAGATCCACATGGATAGGTCACGTACATGTCTTTCCAGCCAGCCTGGCTCCTGCTTGACTGGGAAAGAAGCAAAACAATGTCTGATTTGAAGTATAAAGTCTGTTTTATTTAATACATACAGGACAAGCAAGCATTGATCTCTAGGCTATTCTGTGTACTATGACTTCCCCATTTCTACTGTTGATGCTCCCAATTTACAACAAAATCAGATCAAAAGCTCATTGACTAAAAGAAAGACAAAGGAAATTTTACTTAGCAGGGGGATAAATTAGATTTATTTTCCTTTGCTCCAGCTGTTGAATCATTTTTTATGCAGAAAGAATAGACACAGATCTAATGTCTGCTTCCAATTTTAAACCTAGCATGTTTTCTGATGTCTTTCTATCGGAACATTTGCATGATGCAATCAAAATGCAGATGAGGTGCTGATGACCAACTAAATATGAAACTTGGCATATTCATCCTCTTCTAGTGTTTCTGGGCAGCAGTTCTCACACTGCCATCACCACTGCCTATTCATGCTGGAGATGACTGGTCACAACTATATGCCAAAAACATTTGAAGGACCACAATTTCCTACCTTATTTCTAGCTTTAAAATGATTAACAATTAAATAATTCAATTCACTGTCAGGACCTCAGTTTAAAACCATTTTACACTGCAAAAGATTTCTTATATGCCCACTATAACAGACAATATTAAAGGATGAATTGGGGGCCCCACTGGCATCACAATTCTAGCTAAGGAAGCAAGAATAATGTTCACACAATCACTGCAACAAAGTGTTGTTGTCTGACGCTACTTTTTTCTTATGTGGAATCAGTTAACAGTTCTCTCTCCCAACAACTTTATGCAATACCTAATTTCAAACAACAGTTAAATATTACAAAATTTACAAAAATCCTATTTCTATGTTTTATGTTAATCACACAGTTAAAAGTGCAATTTAGATGATAATAATAATACTTTATTTTTATATCCCATCACCATCTCCCCAAAGGGACTCGGGGAGGCTTACATGGGGTCCAAGCCCAGAATAAACAAAGACCCCAGCATAAACAAAATTTACATGCTTAAATTAAAACATAATAATTATATAAGCAATCTAATTAAAACAATTCTAACCAGCAAGATATAAAAACATCAAGGAAATGTATCAAAAACAATCTCAACCACCAGTAAACAGAGTATGGTGAGCACAATCAAATGAGAGAGGGCAAAAATGCAGACGATAGGGCCAGGGCTGGGGATAAAGTGCTGGATAAACCTTATCAGTAAATTAGGGCTGGGCAATCATGATCAGGGGTTAAGCCGTCATGATCAGGGGCTAAGCTGTCATAGCTACCAGTTGGTGGTGTACATTCAAAATATCTTATTGTCCTTTGTTAAAGAAAGCATCCAATCCAAGTTTGACTTTAGCTCTTGATCAATTCTCATTTGCATGGGCATGTGCAACTCAAACCTCCCGGATAACAAATGCCACAACTTGTTTATTGCTTACAGAAGAGACTAAGGTTTGCCAGCCATGCATGGGTTCTGGATCTGTGGTTCAGGCAGCCCGCTGCTGTCTGATACCATTTAACCACTCCAGGGAATGCTGCTGTTACCGATGCCCCACCATCACAACATTTCTGCCCAATAAGTCAGGCAGAGCATATCTTTTCAAATACGTCACTCAAATGATTCCCATCTAGTTTCAATAAAGACAGTGATTAGGTGTCCCTGCCGTCTATTTTCCAGGCACAGTGACTTCAACCATCAATTTGAGAATCCTGTTTATCTGCTGTTCGCAAAACTTTGTTTATTGGTGACTTGCTGCTGACATTAAATTGCTTCAATCCTATAAAAACTGACTTACTTTTCTGCATTAATTCCCTGTACTCTCACTGGTTATATCATTTAGCGTATTCAGTTCTTCTCCGAAGAAATAAAGTCCCTTAAAACAGAACTTTGCAACTGAGGGTGCTCTACAGCAATCAAACCTGGACACCTAACATGTGTTTAGCAAGACTGCACAGTTAATACAGTCATTTATTTTGATTCTCATTAATATTTCAGAATGTAATT
Source organism: Anolis apletophallus (assembly GCA_030556195.1). Classification (NCBI taxonomy): domain Eukaryota; kingdom Metazoa; phylum Chordata; class Lepidosauria; order Squamata; family Anolidae; genus Anolis; species Anolis apletophallus. Next base: position 89,082,136 of record JARBWK010000009.1, read on the forward strand.
GAACGTTTGAGAACTGAGAACAAACAAACCAAGATCCTTGCTTATGCATTTTTCACTATTCAGATTTCTAGCAACGTGAATGCAATATTTTAACAGGCATTAATAGAACCATAGTTTCCAAGTCAAGGGAAGTTATAGCTTCACTATATCTGATGCAATTCAGGAGCATGTTCAGTCTGGTAAAGAGAAGACGGAGAAGATTGAGACATGACATGATTATACTCTTTAAATCTAAAGGGCTGCCACAGAGGAGAAGATGCAGGTTCATTCTCTGTCATCCCAGAGGTTACAAAAGTCAATTATCTTTAATGATGGTGGAGTTTCTCTCTCTGGGTTTCTCCAAAAGAGAGACTGAACAGGTACCTACTGGGATTGCTCTTAATGGGGAGTGTAGTTGGCCTATAGGGCTCCTCCCAACTCTATGATTCCATGGGCAATTTACTTCGAAATGTACTTAGTTTGGGAACATGCCAGTTCAACTTATGTCACTTTAGCCAGTCATTACATTTATTACATTCAGTCGAAAGGCCGAACAGGGTATAGGGTTACAGCCGGTGTTGGATGGGGTCACACTCCCCCTGAAGACGCAGGTTTGCAGTCTGGGAAGGATCCTGGACTCATTGCTGAGCCTGGAACCCCAGGTCTCGGCGGTGGACGGGAGAGCTTTTGCAGTTAAAACTTGTGCGCCAGCTGCGCCCATACCTTGGGAAGTCTGATCTGGCCACGGTGGTCCATGCTCTGATTACATCCCAAATAGATTACTGCAATGCACTCTATGTGGGGCTGCCTTTGAAGACTGTTCTGACACTTCAACTAGTCCAGCGGTCGGCAGCCAGGTTACTAACTGGAGCAACATACAGGGAGCATACCACTTCTCTGTTGTGCCAGCTCCACTGGCTGCCTATCCAATTCCGAGCACAATTCAAAGTGCTGGTTTTGACCTTTAAAGCCCTTTATGGTTCTGGCCCAGCTTACTTGTCCGAACATATCTCCCCTTATGTCCCACCTCAAAATTTACGATCTTCTGGGGAGGCCCTGCTCTTGATCCCACCTTTGCCACAAATACAGTTGGTGGGGATGAGGGACTGGGCCTTCTCGGTGGTAGCCCCTCGCTGTGGAACTCGCTCCCCAGCAAAGTAAGGTCAACTTCTTCCCTCCTAGCTTTGGTACCAGGCATTTGGTTGATGTGGGGCAGCGGACGGACAACTGAATAATGACAGGATTGTGGAGGCGGACTGCAAATTTGGCTTGGACAGCATATGAGTACAGAACGGGGATTATGTGGTTAGTTATTGATATTTGATTGTTTTAATCTGTTTTGTAGTATTTTATGATGTGTTGTTTTGTCTCCTGTGTATGCGGCATTGAATTGTTGCCTTTTTGTTAGCTGCCCTGAGTCCCCCTTCGGGGGTAGAAAAGGGCGGGTTAGAAATAAATAAATAAATAAATAAATACATAAACAACTAAATGAAGGCAGAACACAACATCCCAAGTTCAATTTATTTTAATCTAAATGCACAAAAATTGTTTGCATCATACAAAATGAATAATAGTAGTGCATGAAAAACTCTTCAAAACAGCAATTTCACATTACATTGACAAAATACCAAAAATCCCTGTAAAATTACAATTCCATGGAGCGACTCCAACAAAGAATCAAGTTCCCATCTTTTTCCCAGTATTTTTTTCTTACTGCATTTTTCTGCTGTTTTTGCTATGCAGATATGAGGATGAGATCTGAAATAGTATTTGTTTCACAACAAATAGGTCACAATACACATATTATGAGAGCACAAATTATTTCTGAGTTCCTCAGGTGTTACCTATATACTTAGAAGTATATTATGCGCTAAGCTTGCAATATTATGCATAGGAATGAATTCCATTGAATTCATTGGAACATGTCATAGAATTAGGGTGCACTAAATAGAATAGAAGCGATGACAATTAACCTATGGTTAAAATAGGGTGATCTTCAACAAGAAAGAGATGCAAAAGAGGGCTGAAACATTTCTGCACCAGTGTTTCCTCCCTTGGACATCTCCCCATACACAGCTAATTTTCTCCAACCATCCTTTTAATATTTATAGAGAAAGAATTTATATAACACATTATGCAAAATGTACAGTTACCTATAATTTCAGGATTATATGAACATGATGTTTTGTAAAGTGGGAATTATTATGAGGGTAATCTGGAAAGTGAGGTTACAAGGCATGTAGCTCTCGCGGGGAATTTTCGCGTTTGAAGTTGGTATCACTGCCGTGCAGTGGGAAGCCAGCGGAAGCGAACGAGCAGTGCCAGTCGTCGGTAGCTCATCAACTGGCATTGTGAAGGTTAGAGATGAGCGTCCTCATTCCATTTCCCTTTTGTCTGTCTCCTTCATGACAATGCGCGTCCGCACACTACTCATGCAAAACAAGAGTTTTTGACTTCATTTGGTTGGGATGTTTTAAGCCACCCCTTTCACAGCCCAATCTTGAACCCAGTGAATATAATCTATTCACTAAATTGAAGAAACACCTAGGTGGAAAACACTTTTCCAATTACTATGAGGTGAAAATCAAAGTGACAAATTGGCTGACAAAGGCACCGGGAGACTTCTATAACACAGGTATCAAAAAACCCGTCACATGGATGACAAAATGTATTGAAAATGAATGGTGGTTATGTGGAAAAATAATACAATATCTATGCTATAATCCATGTAAGTTTTACTAAAATATATTCATTCTTTGTATTTTAAAAAAATCTTGTAACTTTACTTTCCGGATATCCCTGTTATTAAGAAAGGAGAGGCATACCAGATAGCCAGTATGAGATGTCATCTGGTTGCTTTCTTTCATATTTGAAGTGAATAGGAAAGGTTTTCCTGCTTCCCAACTTGTATTTCAACACTTGCAAAATTAAATGAGATAATCAAAGTATTCCTTAGAGGGAATCAGCACTGAATTTTTCACATGCACACATCTATGCTTGCAAGATTTATTGTACTCTACTGAGAGGTATCAATTTTTAAAAGTTGCTGCTAGGGAGTAATCTTTATTTAAGATCACTGAGGAGGCAGTTGTTGTCATCCAAAAAGACTTCAGTATCAAAATTATTAGATCACATGCTAACAATTTTTCAGACATCGTTACAAAAGTCTGAAAAAATTAACTTTAAAGCAAAATGCAATTATATGTATGAGTTACATTTTCATTTAAGGAGGTTTTCTGGTTTTTCATTTATCATGCTATATCTAAACAAGAAATTGGGGCAATTTACAAGCACAAAATCACAAAAGTGATCACAACAGAAGGACTCGTAAGCATGTACTACTGCAGAGGATCTTTGGATAGGCTCGGACTTTTTGATGTGTGAATTTTGTGGTATGTATTTATTTGGCATTGCCCTGACATTAAAAAAATCAATTTTGTTCTGACAGGTACAACCTGAAAAGCTTCCAAGAATAAGATTAATGAAGTTCTGGACTGCCACAGAAGTATCAGAGCCACAGAGTGTACAACTTTCCAATTTGATTGAAGGGAGTTGCCTCCTATGACTGTGGAAAACATGCTGATACCTGTCCAGTTAGCCACTCAAACTCTGAACTGGCCATGCAAAAGCCCTTGCAGGAAAAATCATCCAACCCTGAAGTGCTTCCACCTACCAATTGCATCAGTAAGGTTAAACCTATCACATTAAGCTTGATGACACCTTTTCTTCCAGCTTTAAACTATGCTTCACTATATAATTAACTAAAGGTAATAATAATCTGGGGGAAAACAAGTCCCTGGGCTTTCTGTTATGTTGTCAAAATCAAACCTGTTTGAGGCATTCTAGACTTAAGAGTCATCAAGGTCTTTCCAACCTTTGTTTTGAATATTGTACCATGAGACTGGAATTTATTTTGTGCAGGAATAGGATTGCTCATGTTGACATAGCTTGCTGCTTTTACTTTTATTCATGCTGACTCTTTCACTGTAAGTTTGTCCATTCTACTCAGAGCTTGGGAAAGTTACTTCAAGTATTAGCCACCTAGCATGGCAGTGGTTAGTACGACTTATTTCCAAGCTTCTAGTGAGTCCCAAAGTGGAGCTCCATGCATACAGGGCTGCAGTTTGAGCTATAAAGCCACACAATTTATTCTTTGTGAGTTGTATACTTTTAACCCAAGTGGTTAACAAGAACTTAGTGTCCCAGAAATCTTGAACAGAATACCGTATTTTTCGCACCATAAGACACAGTTTTTTTCCTCCCAAAGTAGGAGGAAAAATCAGCTGCGTCTTATGGAGCGAAGAGGGGGGGGGGAGGCGATAGAAAGCCTTTCCCTTGGCCGCCTCCTCCTCGGTCCCGCCTCCTCCTCTTCCTCTGCCTCCGTCACCGCCCGCTGCCCCCCGGCCGCCTCCACCGCTATCGCCGCTTACCGCCGCTTTTCCCGCTCTCCGCCGCTTCCCCACTCTCCGCCGCTTTTCCCCACTCTCCGCGCTTTCCCGCTCTCCGCGCTTTTCCCCACTCTCCGCGCTTTCCCCACTCTCCGCCGCTTTTCCCCACTCTCCGCGCTTTTCGCGCTCTCCCGCGCTTTTCCAGAAGATCCAAGCGCTTTTCCCCTCTGACGCTTGACGAGGCGCCAGGCGTGCCGCGCGCCGACCTACGCCAGACGCGCCAGATGCCCAAGATCGTCTGGCGCGTCTGACGTCTGGCGGCGTAGGGAGCCGGCGTGCCTGCGAGGCGCGGAAAGCGTCAGAGTGGGGAAAAGCGCTCGGGATCTTGGGAAAAGCGGCGGAGAGTGGGGAAAAGCGGCGGAGAGTGGGGAAAAGCGGCGGAGAGTGGGGAAAAGCGGCGGAGAGTGGGGAAAAGCGGCGGAGAGTGGGGAAAAGCGGCGGAGAGTGGGGAAAAGCGGCGGAGAGCGGGGCCGGGGGGGCGGGCAGCGGGCGGTGACGGAGACAGAGGAAGAGGAGGAGCGGGACCGAGAGGAGGCGGCCAAAGGAAAGGCTTAGGATGGCGGAGGCGCCGAGGAGGGTCCAGAAGAAAATTGGAAAAAAATATTTTGGGCCAAAAAGTGGGCCCTGGCGCTTGAAGCACTTTTTGGCCCAAAATATTTTTTTCCAATTTTCTTCTTCTAAAATCTAGGTGCGTCTTATCATCCGGTGCGCCTTATGGTGCGAAAAATACGGTATACAACGCTGGAATCTTGTTGAAAATTCTCCGGAGAAGACAATCTGAACCCACATGAATGGAAGCTATGGAATTCCAAATAACAGCTTGAGCTTCTATTTGTTCCCCTTGGCGGTTCAGAAGTCATTATGTTCATTCCTCCTATAATCTATGATAGAGTGTTAAGCAACTGTATGCTTTCATCCTATTTTTAAAATTTGGAACTAGCTGCAAAATCTGAAGGAATTTCTCCCTGCAGCATTTTCCCAATGTTTTGCAATTAACATAGAACTGAAATCCTTTGGGCTCCTCTTTTTTTTAAAATTTTAGCAACTGCACCAGATGCTGCTCTGCTTCTCCTTATTATTATTCTTGCTTCATCAAAAATCTATCCATCTCTTGTCAGCAACACCTGTCTCTGAATTCCATGATGACACAGCCCACTGTTTCCTTTGCAAAGCACTGCTTCAGATTGCTTATTTGATTAATATTAATTCCCCCAGACTTTGCTTTTCTCTGTCACTTCTAGTTACTCTTCTGAAAAGTTAGTATATTAGATCACATAATGACTATGGCATTTCCCTGTTACACAAAGAATGTGAAAGCAAACATCTATAATATGATTTTGGAATTTTTTTTAAAAAAAATGTTTGAATTAGTTTATTTTTGAAGTAGCTAATCACCCTGTTAGAAATGACATGGCTTTGCTCTCCCAGACTTAAAGTTATATTATGAGGCCTGTGCACTGTCATGGGTAAAGGACTGGACTCTGTTAAAACGAGCGAGAATTCTAACGTTAGAAGGATTTGATTTAAGAAAAGGTTGGCACTCCTACCTATGGTATGGAGGTACTCAAAAGGAAAAAAAATTTGGAAACCACTTCATTAGATCCTCCCTGATAAAAGTGTGGAATAAATATAAAAAAAATTTTTATGACAAGACACCGACATGGCTTTCACCTTTAGAGGCAAATCAAAGACGACTGCTGGGCTGGACCGAGTGGCCCAAGTATAAGGACATTATACAAAAAAAGGGACTTAATTTTTGAACTGAAAATCCAAGAAGAGATTACAAGAAAATTTAGCAACGTGAGGTGGCTCCACTACTTCCAGCTAAGAGAACAGTTCAACATTGATAGGGACAAAGGATTTAGTGATTCTGATGGACCCTGGGATAAAATAATGAGGACACAAAAGAAAAACGTATCAAATATTTACTCCATATTATTGAATTGGGCAACAGAAACAGAGGTAGTTAAGAACACAATGGTTAAGTGGGCGCAGAATGTTGGGAGAACAATACAACTGAAAGAATGGGAGAATATCTGGACTAAACAAATGAAAATAACGTATGCAACAGATTTAAAGGAAAACTGGTTAAAAATGCTACACCGGTGGTACATAACCCCTAAGAAATTAAGTATAATGTATAAAAATGTTGGAAATAGCTGTTGGAAATGCAAGAAGCAGGAAGGTACTTTTTTCCATATGTGGTGGACCTGCCCCAAAGTAAAAGAATATTGGCAAATGATTCATGAAGAATGTAAAAAAATATTACAAACAGAATTCAAAATGAAACCGGAACTTTATTTGATAGGGGTGATAGAAGAGAAACGTTTCCAAATGAAAATTTGGAAAATCTCTTTGTGTTTCTCTCAACGGCCGCAAGAATGGTTTTTGCAAAACTATGGAAACAAAACATCCTCCCCACAAAAGAGCAATGGCTAATCAAAATTATGGAAATAAGAGATATGGATGAATTAACATATTGGTTACGATACAATCATGGCAAAGGTGTAAGAAAGACAGACTGGGCCGTGGTAGAAAAATATCGACAAGAAATATAAGTAAAGAAAGGAACGCTGTCGTTAATTAGATAGTTAAGAAGAGCAATGGGGATGTCTCGTGGTTGAGAAAGAGTTTTTTGTGATGAAAATGTAGATTTAGTGCAGAATGAGAATGGAAGTCAACATATCCTATTGTATTCATACCCCTCCCCATTCCCCCTTTCCTTCCCTCCCCTTGTTGTGATGATGTAAGTCTTATAATCAAAAATTCTGTTAATAAAAATTATTTCAAAAAAAAAAAGAAAAAAAGAAATGACATGGTGGATAAATCTACTATGTGCTTGCCAGACTTTTATTCCCAATCCAAACCCACATTGCTCATTGCAATGCCTGATTAGAAACCAGTGTGATGTGATGGATTGACTGTTGGACTAGCCCAAGGATGAAAACCTCCATCAGCCATGGGGCCATTTTGAGTATATCACACCTTTAAAGGAAGGAAGTGCTAAACCACCACAGAATAAACAATGCCAAGAACAATAAAATCATCATAGAGCCAATCTGAAGCCGCATAACAAGAACAACACAAATAAAGCATATATGTTTTTGAGAACAGAAAGGTACAGCAATGAAAATGGACTTCCTGATGAACATATTCATAATGGAAACTGAGACATTGATAGCATCTGCAAAACGTGACAAACCTAAGTACCGTCTGTTGAATCTGGCTTATTGCCACCTCTGCTAACTTGTGATTTGTTTACCAGCCACAAACTACAACCTGAAACCATGTGTAATTGTTGGCTTATGAACTTATTCAAGCCATGACATGTTGGACCATCAAGATACTGGAGTTGTAAAGAGCCAAATCAATCAGAAATTGTATATAAATCCTCAGTTCTGCTTGTTTGTCAGACAGTTTGTGATTTACGTAACTTACCACAGCTAACATGGCTTAGGTCTGGTTGGTTTTGATATGATAACTTATGTATTTTTTTGTTCTTATTTAATGTTTTGCCTTGTTTTCAGCTAATTTTGGCTTTAATATAATAGGTCATTTTGTATCGTACACTAGAAATATGACAGAGAACCTCTTCCAAGGTTACTCAGGACTCATCACCTACTTTACCCTTCTTTCTACAGCTTGCCTTGTTTCACCACCAAGATCTTACATTAGTCACATTCATGGGCAAATATATGTTTTTCCTTTATGCTGCATGAATCAGATTCAGTTTGAATGAAACATAAGAAGAACAATAAAGAGTGGTTCATTTATTAAAAGTCTTCTTTACAAAAACAGTCAACAATGCTCGGTCACTGGTTTTCTCACTTTGTAATGCTCCCTGAGCCCCAGCTTCCTTATTCCCTTCATTTTCTAAGCATTCCTCATTTCAGCACCTATGCCAAACTTTAATCTCAGGTTTCTTCTAAACTGCCAGTACTATTTTTTCTTCTAGTCCCTTAATTCCCAACATTGTGAAATCTATGGCAGTTGAATCTACAGACAGGGCAGACTCTTGAGGTCTGGTGGTCCCTCACAGGGGAAAAGGGATTATTATATGGCACTGCTTTTTGTTGTTGTTCCATATATCTGTAGTTAATCAGTTTCCTAAGTTTCTGTAGCATCAAAGAACATTCAGAAACTTTTCTAACCAGAGATAACTATGACATGAGCATGCCTGTTTCAGTCAACAAAGCCTCTCTGTAAAAAAAACACAACTGTCCTCAGCCTTTTTGTCTGTTGCTTTAATGTTGTCTATAATGAATGTCTGAAAGCTTAAAGCTGCTGAATCTCACTAGTGGAAATGAAAAAAAAAGCATCTGCAGCATCTGATAATATCTAGTCTAAAGATAAAGGATAGAGGGAATTTAAAAGAAATATCTAGGGCAGTAAAACAGCATGCTTATAAAAGCTTCCAAAAGGAAATATATATTCAACTATTTTTATCTATTCCTTGCAAACTTCTTCCACCTCCTCCATCAACCTGTCATCTTAGGTCTATAAACACTAAGAACAAAAATAAAATACACCAGGGAATAAGGTTACGAGTAATAACCATAAAAGTGAAAGATATATCATTACCAAGGTATTTTCACAACATCTCTTCCAAGATTTGTAGGGGTGGATAGACGGGTGGCTGTTTTTAGTCCATGGAACCATTCCAGCCTGTCTGGTCAAGGACACAGAAAGGCCAGCCAAGAGGCCAAATAACTAAACTAACTTCACCACTGGAAGGAAATAAGAAACATGCCTTCATTAACTACCACCACCACCAGGAATATGATAGACACTAATTAAATGAATGCATGTGAGTGACTACTCCCAGACAAAAAGCTTTACCTGAATGAGGGCATCCTACATCTAGGCCATAGCTATATTGCCACTGTGATCACATGGGAGATAGTCAGGTCAAATCATTGCGTTCAGAGGGGCTCAACTTACTTGATGTTCCGGGTATGAAGTTCTGCAGACTCTCTACCACACGGCAGAGAGCGTTTTCAGTGGGTGCGCCGGTTTTATGGAACTCACTGCCGTCGGAGACACATGCTTTGCGGGACCTGATGGCTTTCCGCAGGTCCTGCAAGACCTGGCTATTTAGGCAGGCGTTTGACGTGTGATGTCCAATGGTGCATGACTAATATTACCACTCTGCCGTACCACTATTACTCTGTATAAACCAGCTATGTCTGGCTATGTTTTTGTATGATCGTTTTTAAGATGTAATTTTATGCGTCTTTAATCTTAGGTGTTTTATTTGCTGTTTTTATATGCTGTTTTTATATGCTGTTTTTATATGTTGTAAACCGCCCTGAGCCTCGGGAAGGGCAGTTTATCAAGTCGAAATAAATAATAATAATAAATATTTTGTGATGTTTCTCTGAGATCTGGTAAGGACTATCAGGAAAGGCGGGTGAGCATCCTTCTGTTCTGTTAGTTTCAAAGGTAATTTCCCCACTGTAAAACCACATAAAAACCTCGACTTCAAAGATAATTCTGGGGAAGGGATCTGCTTGCTGCATTCATGTCTATCAGAAACTTCCTGCCTCCTGTATCTGGATAGTTCAATTCTTCTAGATTCTTTTAAAGTGAATGCAATTTTCCTGCTTCTTGGCAGGGAGTTGGACTGGATGGCCCAATAGGTCTCTTCCAACTCTATGATTCTATGATATCACTTAAGTCCAGTAATCTAGGTTTTGATGAGCTAACACTCTTTTTCAGACTCCAAAGAATCCGAGATTGTATCCAGAAATGTTGCTGGGTTATATTCTCTTTACTAAACCTCTTGGTTTTTGACCCATGGTTTGTCTTCTGCATCAGTTACAATTCATCCCAGTTCTTCTGCATGACAGTCTGATGAGACGAAGAGATAATATCTTTCACTCTAGAACTATATATTCTGATAATGCAGTCCTATCTATCTAAGAGGAAAAATTTCTTTGCACTAACTTCTGAATGTTCCTCCTTTTCCTCAAGGACCTACTCAATCACAGATTTCATAGTCCCAAACCTTTGATAATAATAGTAATAACTTTATTCTTGTATCTCGCCACCATCTGCCCAAAGGGACTCGGGGCAGATTACATGGCACAAGGTGCCTAAAAACAGAGCATAAAATAAAACGCAATATAAGGTACAATAGAGTTAAACACATAGGCATATAAAACAACAACTTAAGACTCAGTAAAACTGTGCTCATCAAGCAATGGTGGTAAGCTTGTGTAAACATGGCCAGTCTGTAAACTATAGGACAAAGGAATGGGAGAAGTGTCAAACTATAACATGGAAAGAGGGTATGTGCAGAACAACTAGGGACTAAGAGTTCTCAAAAGCTTGTTTGAACAGCTAGGTCTTCAAGTCCCTACAGAAGGAGGACAGCGTGGGGGCCTGTCTAATCTCCATGGGGAGGGTGCTCCAGAGCTGGGGAGCCCACCACCAATAAGGCCCTCTACCTCGGCCCCATCAACCATGCTTGTGATGGTGGCGGGACCAAAAGGAGGGCCTCTCCGGAAGATCTTAGAGCACGTAGTGGTTTGGGGGCAGGGGGTACGGTCATGAAGGTAGGCAGGACCCGAACCATTTAGGGCTTTATAGATAATAACCTTCACTTTGAATTGGGACCGGAAACTTATCGGCGGTCAACAGAGCTGCTTCAGTAGGGCCATGGTGTGCTCCCTATAGCTAGCTCCAGTTAGTAGCCTCTGCCTCATCTTTTCAGTAGCACCCTATATGACCCCTAAAGATAGCTTAGATCTTTAGATTCTGCTATTCTTTATCTCAAAGCACCCCATTCTGAAGCAACTGTGCCACGTAAGTAAATTATTTGAGACATGCATTCATTGTTTGACATTTTTGAACTCCTGCCACAATATTAGCTATGTCCCAGTGCAATCAATGTATAGCCTACAGTTTGATTCTTGAGGGTTAAAATAAAGTCATCCTTTAAATAGCCCCAGCATCAATTTGTCCAAAATGTACAATTCCCAAGGTTAAAACCCCCTCTAGGGATATATATAACACTATGTAATACACGCCTCTCCATTGGCGCCCCCTTGCAGTGGGGGAGGGGCTTGCGTACCCTAGTGAAGTTGTGAGCTATGCTGGCGGTGGCATAATAGCCGGCGGTAGGGCCTCCCATACCAGACAGGTCACAACCGAAGGGTCTGACAAAGAGTGTCAATGGGCAGGATGGGCTCTCTAGCCTTTTGGCAACCATCCTAAGAGAAGGAAAACTCTGATTTCAAACCCGGGCAGATGGTGCTCGTCTAACCCTGTAAGGTCAACCATCTAAGAGAAGGAAACTCGAACCAAACCTACGACCTGAGGACCTCGCTGCCACCGTCCAAGCTTGCTAGGCCCTGGCAGATGAACCTTTGGTTTAAAGGGTGAGGCCAGTTCTGTGCACGCTGCGCTCCACCAGAAAAATCCATTGCACAGGCTCGAAGGACACATCCAACTTCCGAAAAAGCCCTGTAGCGATAGGCGAGGGACGAAACGGTAGGTGTAAAGATGCACTGGAAGCCGCAGACCCAACCCTGCATGCAGGCGGTTCAGGACTTTGGTCGCTGGAGACTGACCCGGGAGATGACAGTCTTGTTCGGCAGCGTCCTGAACGACCAAGCAGCCTTTTTAAGGAGAGCACTGCTTGCTCCGTATGGAGAGGGGCCTAGAAAAGGTGGCCTAACGAAAGCTCATCCCCGTCTACCTGGTTGGCTAGCCGCGGCCAACGGGCATCTTCCGATGCGGTCGAACAAAGACAAAGAAACAAAGGCCAACACCTGCTTGCAAAGGTGCAAATAGACTGACACTTGCATGCTGGAACATCAGAACCATGCAAGATTCTGCAGATAGTGGACGTCCTGAGCGTCGTTCTGCTCTAATAGCCCATGAACTATCACGGCTTAACATTGACATCGCTGCTCTTAGTGAAGTTCGTCTCCATGAGGAAGGCAGCCTTAAAGAACACGGTGCCGGCTACACTCTCTACTGGTCTGGCAAACCCAAAACTGAGAAACATCTTTCAGGAGTAGGCTTTATGATTAAAAACTCCATCGCCTCTAAACTCGAGACGTTGCCGACAGGTCACTCTGATCGCATTATCTCCTTATGCCTCCCACATGCTGTTCTCTTCAGTATATATGCCCCAACTATGCAAGCTGACCCTGTGGAGAAAGACAAATTCTACTCAGACCTACGCCACCTCATACAAAAGGTCCCTGCAGAAGATAAAATCATTATCCTTGGTGATTTCAATGCCAGAGTAGGAAAAAACTTTGAAGCCTGGAAAGGTGTATTAGGCAAGCACGGTGTTGGAAACTGTAATGATAATGGGCGCCTTCTGCTAGAGTTTTGTGCAGAACAGCAGCTGACTATTACAAACACCATCTTTCAGCAGAAAGATAGCTTGAAGACCACCTGGATGCATCCCGATCCAAGCAGTGGCACCTCATTGACTATGTTTTAGTGCGCCAGAGAAACATTCGTGATGTCCGTCATACTCGAGTGATGCCCAGTGCAGAATGTCAAACAGACCATCGCCTTGTAAGATGTAAACTAAATCTACACCTTAAGCTCAAACCTAAGAGGGGTGGCATCTTAAAGAGGAGACTCCAAGTCAACAGTCTTCAACAGGCTGTTGTGAGAGACAACTTCCAGGTAAATCTGCAAGCAAAACTTGAAGTCCACCCTACAGATTCTTCTCCTACAGCGCTCTGGCAACACATCAAAAACAGTATCCTGCAGTCTGCTGAAGAATCCCTAGGATTCTCCCTTAAGAAAACCAAGACTGGTTTGATGAAAACAACCAAGAGATCCAGGAGCTGTTGGCAAAGAAGAGAACCACTCACCAGGCATTCCTCGCCCAGCCATCTTGCCATGTAAGAAAAGCAGCCTTTCGTCTCGCATGTAGTAAACTCCAACAAAAACTCAGAGACATCCAGAACAAGTGGTGGATTGATTTATCAGAAAAGACACAACGTTGTGCAGATCTCGGTGATCACAGAGGTTTTTATGAAGCTCTCAAAGCAGTGTTTGGACCTACTTATCAGGTCCAAAGCCCCTATACAGTACAGATGGTCAAACACTAATTACTGATAAAACCTCCATCCTGAACCGATGGGCTGAACATTTTCAGGGTCTCTTTAATGCCAGCCGAGTAGTCCAAGGTTCAGCTATCCAACACATGATACAACAACCAATGAAAAATGAACTGGACACAGCTCCCACTCTGGAAGAGACCATTGAGGCCATACAGCAGTTGAAAATGGCAAGGCAGCCGGGATCGATGGAATCCCACCTGAAGCTTGGAAACAGGGAGGTCATGTACTGCATGCTAAATTCCACGAGCTCCTTGTGAGTTGCTGGGGAAAAGGTGAACTGCCATCAGATCTCCGAGATGCAGTTATCATCACCCTGTATAAGAAAAAGGGAACAAAATCCGATTGCTCAAACTATCGAGGTATAACACTGCTCTCCATTGCTGGAAAAATCCTTGCAAGGATACTCCTGAACAGATTAGTTCCGGCTATTGCAGAAGAACTTCTCCTGAAAGCCAATGCGGCTTCAGAGCAAATAGGAGCACCACAGATATGGTTTTTGCCCTTAGACAACTGCAAGAGAAATGTAGAGAGCAGAACAAAGGACTCTATGTAACATTTGTCGACCTCACCAAAGCCTTCGACACTGTGAGCAGGAAAGGTCTGTGGCAGATCCTGGAACGTCTAGGATGTCCCCCCAAGTTCCTCAAAATGATTGTCCTGTTACATGAGGGCCAGCACGGTCAAGTCAGATATGGCGATGCTCTCTCGGAGCCCTTTCTCATAACTAATGGAGTGAAACAAGGTTGTGTTCTTGCACCAACCCTATTTACAATCTTCTTCAGCATGATGCTCCAAAGGGCTATGGCAGACCTACAAGAAGAAGACGGCATATATATACGCTATCGTACTGATGGTAGCTTGTTCAACTTAAGCCGTCTGAGGGCTCGCACTAAGACTCTAAACTATCTAGTCCGTGAGCTACTTTTTGCTGACGATGCTGCCCTTGTCGCCCATTCAGAAGCAGCCCTGCAGCGCTCACATCCTGCTTTGCAACAGCTGCAGAGCTGTTTGGGCTGGAAGTCAGCCTGAAGAAAACAGAAGTCCTCTACCAGCCCGCACCACAGGAAGAACACCACCATCCTCACGTCAGCATAGGCACATCTGTGCTTAAGTCCGTTCAGCAGTTCACCTACCTGGGAAGCATCATCTCTTCAGACGCCAAGATTGACAAAGAGATAGATCACAGATTATCAAAGGCATATAGTGCATTCGGAAGGCTTCACAAAAGAGTCTGGAGCAACAAGCACCTGAGACAAAGCACCAAAATCAGTGTGTACAGAGCTATCATACTGTCCATTCTCCTCTATGGGTCTGAAACATGGGTCACCTATCGCCAACACCTACGACTCCTCGAGCGCTTTCATCAGCGCTGTCTTCGCACAATCCTAAATATACACTGGACCGACTATGTGACGAATGTTGCTGTCCTTGAGCAAGCAGGGATCACCAGCATTGAGGCCATGCTATTGAGAACACAGCTGCGCTGGGCAGGACACGTCTCTAGGATGGAGGACCACCGCCTCCCAAAGATACTACTCTACGGTGAACTCGCCACGGGTCAGCGCAAGAGAGGCGCCCCCCAAAGAGGTATAAGGACTCCTGAAACAACATCTCAGGCTTGGCCAGATTGATCACCAACAATGGTCCACCCTGGCCTCACATCGGGAGGCATGGAGAAGCACTATCCACAATGCTGCGGCCTCTTTCGAGAAGACACGCCGAATGGGTCTCGAAGAGAAACGACAACGCAGAAAGAACCGCAACTTGGAAAAAACATCACCCAAGGAGACTTTCTGCTGCGCTTCTGCAACCGAACTTGCCTATCTCAGATTGGCCTTTTTAGTCATCAACGCGCTTGTAAAAAGCGTGGGATGAGTCCTTCCTGAATCTTCGTTCGCGAAGTAATGCCGAGAGAGATGTAATACAATTTTTGTTCCTGGGTTATAAATGCCATTTCCTAATTGGTTCTATCATGTAAGCATGAAAAAACTTTATTAAACTGCAAAAACTTTATTGCAGGGCATCCTGCAGCACATTTTTCTATAGTCTTTCAATGAATATCTCATAGAGTCTCAGCCAATTCAACTGAGTTTGTGGCAGCCACAAAAACCAAGTTTCTGGTGTTTAACAAGTAAGTAAGTAACAACTAAAGTAAGCACTGCAAAGTTAAACAGAAAATAATATTTTTAAACCAGGAACAGAAATCTTTTCAAATTTTATTATAAAGTGAAATCAGAATGTGCATTAATTTATCCATGAATTTCGAAAGAAGATCCAGTAACAATAAACATTATTTCAGTGCCACCAGAAAACAATTACCTGTTATTGGAGGTTATTATTTTTTGTTATAGGGGGGGGGGAGCCAATGGGATTTTGGCCTGCATAAATAGGTGGATAGTGTTTAGATCCAGGGAAGTCATGCTACCCCTCTATTCCACCTTTGTCAGATCACAACTGGAATACTGTGTCCAATTCTGGGTACCACAATTGAAGGGAGATGTTGACAAGCTGGAATATGTCCGGAGGAGGGCAACCAAAATGATCAAGGGTCTGGAGAACAAGCCCTACGAGGAGTGGCTTAAAGAGCTGGGCATGTTTAGCCTGAAGAAGAGAAGGCTGAGAGGAGACATGATGAGGATCATGTATAAATATGTGAGGGGAAGTCATAGGGAGGAGGGAGCAAGCTTGTTTTCTGCTGCCCTGGAGACTAGGATGCCGAATAATTGCTTCAAACTACAGGAAAGGAGATTCCACCTGAAATTAGAAAAAACTTCCTGACTATGAGAGCTGTTCAGTGGTGGAACTCTCTGCCATGGAGTGTGATGGGGCTCCTTCTTTGGAGACTTTTAAGCAGAGGCTGTTGGGGGTGCTTTGAATGTGATTTCCCCGCTTCTTGGCAGGGGGTTGGACTGGATGACCCACAAGGTCTCTTACAACTCTATGGTTCTATGATTCTATGGAAAAGAAACTGTGGATATAAAGAGCAGTATTTTACTCTTGATATGCCAGCAGTATTTTGGCTAATTTTATCATGTTTACTTGAACTGACTGGATGTTCCTCTCCACACATATTTTTCACATTTCTCATATTTTGAAGCAGACTTGCCTCCTATGAGGTTTGTTGGTTGGTTTATGTTACAAGATATTTTCAAATCATCTTCTGTATTTCTCAACCTTGATTTTTTTTAAAGTAGCAGAACCTATGTAAGCATGTCTGTAATTCTACATGCTACTATACAATCCCCAGTTACTCCAAGGTGTTTTGGTCACAGTTGTAATGTAGTAGGGACACTTTCTGAAGCTCTTTCAGATGAAAGTGAATTCTTCCTTTGTAAAGTGGACAGACCTGAACAAGGAGCAAGCCATTCAAGGCTTAAGATCGGTGGGAAAGAATTATTTTCTTTGTGTTGATTAGGATGAAAGGAGCGTCTGTCCTGATTTGGACAATAGTACTTTTACAGCAGTCAAAGGAAAATGGGAGAACAAATCAGGATAGCTCATAAATAGCACATCACAGTTTCCAAAGTGTCCTACTGTAATAACTATCCTCCACTCTGCTCCTCTGGGGCAGATAAGGTATACCCACAGAGCTGGTCGGAAAATGTAGAAACTGTCCAAGGTCTAGTTTTTAAGCAGTACTCTCTCATTTTTATTGTCCAGTATTAGGTGCCCTATAATAAAGCATGTTAGATATCTGGAAAATCCCTCATCTGTTTCCCTCTGCTTCTCAGGCAAGTCTTGCAAAGGAGGCAAAAGAATTGGAATCTTCCATATACATATAAAAAGCAAATATTTTTAATGAGATTAAAATGAGAGTGAGCAAGAGCATTTCAAAAACTTCCTGAATAACAGTACCATTTATTTAGATGTGTGGATTTTATATGTGTGTGTGTCAGGAATGACTTGAGAAACTGCAAGCCGCTTCTGGTGTGAGAGAATAGGCCGTCAGCAAGAACATTGCCCAGGGGATGCCCGGATGTTTTGATATTTTACCATTCTTGTGGGAGGCTTGTCTCATGTCCCCTCACGGGGAGTTGGAGCTGACAGAGGGAGCTCATCTGCTCGCTCCCCAGATTCGAACCTCCAACCTCTTGGTCTTCAATGGTTTACTTTAACCCATTGTGCCACCAAGGGCTCCTAATACTAGTGGAGGATGTATACACTCAGTAGAGCAGGGGTCCTCAAAATTTTAAAACAGAGGGCCAGTTCATGGTCCCTCAGACTGTTGGGGGCTGGACTGTAGTTTCTATATGGTGTTTTATTTCTTCCCCTTCCCCTGTGCCCTTTTCAAATAGCATGGTCTCTTGGCATAGGCACAAGGACTACATGTTCTCACATGCCTTTCAACAGGATTTTTGAAAACGCTAAGAATGTTATCTCAGGCTTCTCTAGAGGAATGTTTTTGTCAATACAGGTTTTCAGAACAAACACTAGCATATAAGAGCTGTAAACTTAACAACTGGCTCTGTCAGACTTCTCTTTTTCCTGATCAATCACAACCCCTTTGCTGGAACATACACAAACTTGTTCAATCTGTTTAATATCATTCACAAAATCTTTTGGCTTTGTTAATTAATACACACAGTTACCATTCACAAGTTACAAATGTTTCCCATTTTAGCCACAAACTCCCTAGTTAATATGGTTTCTTAAAAAACCACTTAATATTGTCCTACTACATGATTTCCATCAGGAAGTGATACTGGCAGCCTGATAGTGCCCATTAGTACCAGTTTTTAAGCATGAATTTTAAACTTGTATCTTTTGCTTAATTTCTCTTTTGTGTATCTTAATAAGTTTTTGATAGAAATACATTTAATATATGCATTTGTGGTATTTTTGCAATGTTTATGTGTTTTTTTAATGTAACCCACCTCAAGCCAAAAGGAGAGGCGAGTAAGAAATAAAATTATTCTTATTGTTGTTGTTGCTGTTGCTGTTATTATTAAAAGGCAAGGAGTAATCCCTATTACCGGCTTTAAAATAACTGGTGATACAAGGAGGAAGAATTGGTGAAACATACATCCCCCATCTGATTGACTGGTGGAAAAATGTTACTGAATTCATATTAGGGCAATGCCTATTCTAGATAAACATGTCTCATTAAATTATAATTTTTGAGACCTCCAGATTGCTGAGTAGGGGCAGATAAAGTAGATAAGATGTTCTAAAACTGATTTTAAAGTTATGCACAATCTTAAAAGGAAACATAGGACACACTGCCAAAAAAGTTTGAAAAACACTACTTCCATACACATACACTTCTATGAGGAGAAAACTGAGGGTGCATCAAACACAAAAAGGCAGAAATGTGAAGTTAAATGTTTGCATAACCAAAAATACATTTTAAAACTAAGAGAAGCACATTTAATATTGCATTTCTCCTTTGCAGACATGGCACGTGTTGAAATGTATCTGCATCATTCTTTATCTTATCTTAGTCTTGATCTAATGAGATCACTCAAGCAGAAATAGCACTATATGATTTCACCCTCACATTTTAAAGTTTTCCATATTGAAAGCAAATATTAAAAGTTAACTATGAATGCATAGATATGTACAATGTCAAAATGTTATTTCATCATGCCGCATTACCCAGGATGTCTACGCCCAACACCGCTGGAGAAATTATAGGCCTACTGCTTAACCCAGAGGTCCTCAAACTTTTAAAGCAGAGGGTCAATTTATGGTCCCTCAGACTATGTATTGTCGAAGGCTTTCATGGCCGGAATAACTGGTTGTGATTCCGGCCATGAAACAAGCCACACCTACAAACTGTCAGGCCATCAAATGCTAATCAAGGTGGCCAATTGAAACATTCACACCTCGCTCCAACAGACAAGAGTTCTTTCTCCCACCCTCGACTTTCCACAGATATATAAACCCCATTTTCCTAATTTCCAACAGACCTCACAACCTCAGAGGATGCCTGCCACAGATGCAGGCAAAATGTCAGGAGAGAATGCTTCTAGAACAAGGCCATACAGCCCGAAATACCTACAACAACCCAGTCCCTCAGACTGTTGGGGGGCTGGACTATAGTTCAAAATGACATGAATGAATTCCTATGCACATGGTACGTATCTTATTTGTAGTGCAAAAACAAAATGAACGAACAATGTAATATGTAAAATGAAGAATATTATTAACCAACATAAAAGTATTAGTATTTCAATAGGAACTGTGGGTTTGCTTTTGGCTAATGAGATAGTCAAGTTAATTAGGATTGTTGTTGTAGTGTGCCTTCAAGTCATTTCAGACTTAGGGTGACTCTAAGTCTAAAGTTTAGGGTGGGGATCGGGGAAATGACTTTGGAAGGCCACGTCCAGCCCATGGGCCTTAGTTTGGGGACACTTGTATAGCCAACATTGCACCACCTGATGTCCACAGGGAAGTAGCAGCCAGCAATGAAAGGACCAATGCATTGACATCTCCGGCCCATCCTCTGTTAGGATATCAGTCAGGAAGCCAACACCTTAAATCAAGAAAGAGCTTCTTAAGATCTGCAGAGACACTCGCAGGAACACTTCAGCAAGCAAGACTCCAAAGCGGCAGGCTAAAACCCAGTACCCCAATCAGTGGCTGATACTGAATGAGAGACTCCCTCCTGGGCACACAGAAGACTGGGCGACTTTTAACAGCAGGAACTAATAAACCACACAATGGAATCTGCGCTAGTCCTGGAGCTCCTCCTTGTGTTTGAAACACATTCTGGTTCAAAACACTTTTATCAAAATTGATTACTTGCCTTAATTAATTCCCTAAATCTCTGCTGGTCCAGAGATTGAGGTGTCATACAGACAGGCACATTAAAACAATTGATCTGGATGAATATTTTTAATCTTAACCAATAAATTAGAGCAAACACCTGGGAACATTAATAAAAACAAAAAAGAGATTTTTTAAAAAAACAAAAAAAAACATTGCAACAGCTGCACAATTAACATTTTTACCTTTTTGTCCCAATAAGAGAAAATGGTTATTTGTAGATTCTAGATTGGTATCTTGAGAAGAGTAATAACTAATTGAATTAATGGAAGTGCTATATTATAAGGACATCTCACAGAGATGCCAATGGGCAGATTATATTGGTCACATTTAAGATAATTTCATTCGCTGTCAACCATATTGGCCTTGTCAACTAATTTGTTTTATCTTTACATATCTTTACTCCACTTGCCTAGTTTCCAACAAACCTCACCTGCCATAGATGTGAGTGAAATATCAAGAGAAAATGCTTCTGGAAATGGCCATACAGCCCGGAAAACTCACAGCAACCCAGGAATTTGCATTATTTCTATCACTGAGGAAAGAGAAAGTTCCATTTTCAAATGTCAGCAGTGACAAGAATAATGTACCTGCCCTTAACTGGGTGAAGTTGTTTTTGGGTTTTTTTCCCTCCCCTGAAAGGTTATAACTACCAACAAAAGAATATAGCTTATGGCAGAAGAGATGAATTCACTATACAAAATCCTGCCCAAGACTTATCACTTGAAGCCAAAAGAGCAAATCTGTCAAAATAAATCTAGCGTGTTCTGCATTTAGCAATCTGAATTAATCCATCATTCCAATCTCCTTTATTAGAATAGGGAACATAATGGAGTGCTGTTTGCAGCATAGGCAGAATGACAACATTTTTATGCAGTTCGTTTGTAATATATATGGTGATGCATTTTTAAAAGTTCCTTGTTCTCCATACTTTTAAAGGACCCCAGCAGATGCAGGGTTTTCTCCTCCCTCCCTTCTACACAATTTTAAAAAGGTTTACAGAGTCCCACGGGGCCCATCATAGGACACAAAACTACTTCCATCAGTTGTCCGCTGGGACTCTATAAACTATTTCAAAAGTTTTCGGAAACGGAGAATTCTGGAGTTGGGTTGCAATTGTCTTCAGAGCTCCCGATGTCAGGTCACCATATCAGACTGAGATTGGCTGCTTCGGTTCTCTTCCATTACGAAGGGAGGTGGGGGAAAGGGAGGCTGGGTACAATTGGGGAAGGTAGTGTAGATAAGACATCTGTTTTGTGAGGAAAATTGACAGTCTGCATTTAACAGACTGTGGCTACAGTGTTTGACCACTAGGGAGTGGATGGGAGTTGGGGTTGATATACGAGAGAAGGAAAACTTTAGAACTGTCTTTTTAGGATTGTGTAAAGAAGGAATAAACAGCTTGTCTCCAGTGCTTTATTGTTGTGAGCTTGATTTTGACTCCAAGATCTTCCAGAGTCTGACAGCCAATGCTCACAGAAACAGAGGTGCTTATCTACACATGGGATGGGAACTGTCAGATTTGCCCATGTTAATTCTAGTGACATTTAGAGTAGGCGTTCCTGTGGGCAGTCTCAGAATGAGCCTCCTTTTCTCACCAGTACAGTGTTCCCTCACTACTTCGCAGTTCGCTTATTGCGGACCCGCTGTTTCGCGGATTTAAAAAAATAATTCAAAATATATATAATGGTATTTTTGCTGTTTTTTGGGGTTTTGCCGCTGCTGCTCTCTAAAACGCTTTCCTTTCCTTCACTTTATTTTAAGTTTATAAAGACTTAACATAGTTTATAACTACTAAAATAATGTATAAATATTAAAATAGAGTATCCCTACATCGCGGTTTTTCACTTATTGTGGGTCCTTGAACCTAACCCCAACAATAAGTGAGGGAACACTGTACATCTTTTTCATGAAACTTTTATAATTTTTTAAAGTATTTTTTTGTCAGGAATTCCATTAGTTCGAGATATCACTACTTTGTTATAGCTATAATTTTCCCTTTTTTAAGACTTAGATTTAGGATTTCCACAATTGCAAAGCTTAACTTTTAAAAAATAAATAAAAGAAGAAGTAGAATGGGGAATGGTCAAGGGCTACACTCGCCCATGTGATAGCTTAGGATGCGGAGGATTACAGTAGAAACAGTCAAAATACCTGTTTTATATATTGTTATAATGTTGTTTTATTTCGTATTGACTACTGTCTTGTATTTTACTGTGTTATGTTTTAACTGTGTTGATCGAGCTTGGACTCCTTTAAGCCACCCTACCCCAAGTCCCTTCGTGGAGAGGGATGCCGGGTACAAAAATAAACTTAGTAGTAGTAGTAGTACCATTATTATTATTATTTGAAACACAACAATCCAAGTCCACAGAAAACAAGATCACTCTGCTGGCTGTTGTATTGGATCACACATCGGACACTTCCCAAGTGTCTAGGACTGTGTGATGTATCGGCAAATAAAGTGTGTAGATCCCAGTAAGGTGGCCTTTTGCAGCTGGCAGCTGGTAATTTTGTCCGCGCCGATTGTGTTTAAGTTCAGGTCAAGGTCTTTAGGCACTGCACCCAGTGTGCCGATCACCACTGGAACCACCTTTATTGGCTTGTGCCAAAGTATTTGCAGTTCGATCTCTAAATCCTCATATTGTGCCAGCTTTTCCAGTTGTTTCTCTTCAATCTTGCTGTCACCTGGGATTGCTACATCGATGATCCATACTTTGTTTTTTTAACACAATCGTGAGGTCAGGAGTATTGTGCTCCAAAACTCTGTCTGAATTCAGAAGTCCCAGAGTAGCTTGACATATTCATTTTCTGTAACTTTTTCAGACTTGTGATCCCATCAGTAATTTGTCGCAGGCAGATGGTATTTGTGGCACAAGTTCCAATTAAACAACTGAGCAATGGTGTTATGCCTCTGCTTGTAGTCTGTCTGCACGATCTTTTTGCAGCAGATGAGGATATCATCTATTATTATTATTATTATTAAAATACATTGAATGTGATAGGGTGAAAATATTGTCCGTTTTCCTTAAAAACAGAAAGGAACCAAACATTACAGTAAGAAGACAACACACACCCCTTTCCCCCATTATGGTATGCGGTCTAAAGTTATATTTTAGTTGATTTTGCTTAAGAGAGATATCAATACTCAAAACTTCATGAACTGGAGTGGGGATTACTATACACATACATCCCCAGAGACTTCAGAAATTATCCTACTGTTTTAGTCTTGGTAGGCCTATATATAATAGTAACCAAGACAAATACATTGCCATATATTAATGTTTATGTGTCTATGTCAATTATGTAAGAGCATTCATGAATTTAATCTTCATGCAGAAAAAAACTATTACTATTTGTAGATGAGAGATTCAATAAGGACAAGGACAAAAACAAAAGATGACCTATACAATCTGTTGGCAAAAAAATTAAAGAAAGAAGCAAGAAAATTTTCTCCTTTGTGTGGAATCAAGTGTACTCCTGAGCGACAAACCTAGTAAGGTCAAGTATCACTTGTCCAAAATGCTCGGAACAAGAAGTGTTTTGGATTTTGGGGTTTTGTTTTTACCTTTTGGATACTTGCATATACATAATGAGATATCTTGGAAGTGGGTCCCAAGTCTAAACATGAATCAATCAGTTATGTTTCATATACACCTTATACACATAATCAGAAGGTAATTTTATACATGATAGGTTTATTAATTTTATGCATGAAACAAAGTTGGTGTGCATTGCACCCTCAGAAAAGTGTCACTATCTCAGCCATCCATGTGAATGATTTTGGAGCATTTAATATACCTGGATAAGGGATTCTCAACCTGTACTTCAGGGGGAATGTAACCTCTATCCAAAATAGACTGAACTTCAGTTTATAACCTTCATTCTGTCCTTTATTGTGTCCAGTCACTTATCTAGCACAGATATCGCTTCATTTACCTTTGAAGATAAGAACTAATATAGTTGCATGCCATCAGCATACCAATGACTCTATCCCCTCCAAGTGTCTATACCACCTGCACATTGATGTACATATGGGAAAAATGTGGAATATGATGGAACCCTGTGAGATCCCAAAGCAAAGATTTCCAAAGACTGAGCAGAAACCTCACCAAAAGCACATTTTTGGAAACAACCCTTCCAGTATGAGTGGAAAAGGTTAGGAGAATCAACAGATTGGAACAACATCCTCCAACCTTCTCCCAATTCTTCACCAGGGTCCTTCTATTCAGCACAACTAGAGTGCTATGTTTCTACTTGAAATGCCAAAGTTCCAACTAATGAAATTCTGGGATTTGCAGTTTAGGGAGGAATACATATTTAGCATTCACAGATATTATGGCCAAGTCCATAACCAATCTACAATTCCTATGGATGTAGCCATAGCAATTTAAGTAGAGTCACAGTGCTATAATTGTTTAAAGGACTGGGTCCTGGGAATGGGAACTGTGCATCCTTCAGGTGGCTGTTTGGTTACAAATACCAGCATTCTTTCTTAATCATTATACTAGGTAGATTTATTTATTTATTTGCTATGCCTCTATATCGCCTCTCTCAGCCCAAAGGCGACTCGAGGCAGTGAACAAGCGGCAGCAAGTGCTCATACACAATATATCATAATAAAATAAAAACAGTCATATAAAAACCATATAAATTAACAGTTAAAATTACAAAATACAAATCTCAGCTCCAGAATCTTAAAATTGGTTTCCGTTTCGTCATCATACTAATCCTTCGATCTCGATTAATTAAAGTTTGTCTGCAAATGCTTGCTTAAACAGCCAAGTCTTGACTTTCTTATAAAATGTCAGAAGGGAGGGGGCCGATCTGATGTCACTAGGAAGGAAGTTCCAAAGCCGAGGAGCCACCACTGAGAAGGCCCTGTCTCTTGTCCCCATCAGACGCGCCTGCAAAGCAGGCGGGACTGAGAGCAGGGCCTCTCCAGATGATCTTAAGCATCTTGATGTTTCATAGGGAGAGATGCGTTCAGACAGGTAAGTTGGACCAGAACCGTTTAGAGCTTTAAAAGCCAAAACCAGCACTTTTAATTGTGCCCGGTAGTAGACTGGTAGCCAGTGGAGCTGGCACAACAGGGGAGTTGTATGCTCCCTGAGTGTCGCTCCTGATATCAACCTGGCTGCTGTCCGTTGGACCAATTGAAGCTTCCGAGCAGTCTTCAAAGGCAGCCCCACGTAGAGAGCGTTGCAGTAATCTACACGGGATGTAACCAGAGCATAGACTACCATGGCCAAGTCAGAGTTCCCAAGGTACGGGCGCAGCTGGCGCACAAGTTTTAATTGTGTGAATGCTCCCCTGGTCACTGCCGAAACCTGGGGTTCCAGGCTCAGCGATGAATCCAGGATCACACACAGACTGCGAACCTGCGTCTTTGCTGGGAGTTGTCATCTGACAGCACATGGAGACCACGGGATTCTCAAGCTTGCTCTACGTGAAGTGAAATCATTTTCTAAAGCCAAATCTATAATTAATCTTTAATTTATCATCTGTTCTTTTCACATTGTCTAATACAATGAGATCAAAACCGTAGGTCAAGATGCAAAGACAGCATTTGAAAGTCTGCAAAATTATGAGCCATAATAAGGAATGATGTACAAATGCTCACAATATTTTTGTATCCTTTTTCTACTTTTCTGGCCCTTTCAAATGCTTCCTCTTTGCCTCAGGGAGGAATGCTCTAATGATTTGGAGGAAAAAATAATTAGCAACAGTAATTGAGGAGTTTTGCACAATTTCATGTTAAATTTTGAGTGAAGTATTAAACATCCATTTTGTTCCAGGAAAGTAATTAAATAATATGCATGCACTTCAGAAACAGCTTGGCTAATACTTATTGCCATATCTTCCATAGCTTTTACTTATTATGCAGACTGTATCCTTTCTGAAAATATGTGAAAGGTCTTTTTGTCTTTTTCTATAACACTAAAGACAGGTGAGCATACAGACATTGGTAATTGCTCAACACAGAGACATTCAGATTCGCTACTGTGATCTTTTAAAAACAATAACTTCCTTTCACTATCTTCTGTTTACCATTCAAAGGTCCAGGTATAATTTGCACAAACCCTGGAATTTCAGGGAAGCGAAGAATTTAACTACGGTAGTATGACGCTAGTCAACTAATAATACATTTTAATGGAACAGGCTTTCTGTTTAGAATTTGATTTTTTCCACTTTCTGGATACATTCGGACAGTTTGGAAGTAATTTGTTGTAGTTCAATAACTCATTTGTCAAAATCCCCCCTATTATCAGCAAATGTATAAATACATAAAGAACTGTGAAAGTCACAGCACAGTGTTTTGCTTTCTACTTTGTAAACCACCTTGGGTCCTGCATCAGAAAAAGGTGGACTACTAATAAACATAATGTAACATCTTCTATTTTGCCAACAATGAATTGCTCTATAGAATGATCCCACAAAGCAAAGTATCTGGGACATTGTAGGATAGGAGAGCCTCCTTGATCAATTCCTGGGTACACCAAATGACACAACCGAAAAGCAATGAAATTCTTGGGGCTGTTAGGGCTTCCCTTGGCAGTCCAGCTACCACTCTGGAGATGCCTGTGGTAAATTCCTAATCTTATACTGCCTTGAGTGTTGGGTTACGGGCCGCAGGTGGCACAATGGGTGCCACCTTTGTGCTGTTGAGCTACTGACCTGAAGTTAGGCAGTTTGAATCTGCGGGACAGAGTGAGCTCCTGCTGTTAGCCCTAGCTCCTGCCAACCGAGCAGTTTGAAAACATGCACACATGAGTAGATTAATAGGTTCCGCCTCAGCGGGAAAAGGCAAAAAGATGCTCCATGCAGTTATGCCAACCACATGATCAGGAGGTGTCTATGGACAATACAGGCTCCTTGGCTTAGAAATGGAAATCAGCACCTCCTCCAGAGCCAAAGATGAGCGCCACCTCAAGAAGCCTGAAATGAAATGAGAAGACTTTGCCTTTGCCTGTGTATTTCTGTTTCATTGTATGTCATTGTAACAAGGCACTGAATGTTTCCCTGTGTCTGTTTATATGCTGTAATGCGCTCTGAGTCCACTTGGGGAGAAAGGTGGAATATAAATAAAGTGTTAGAATGTTGATGATGATGATGATGATGAGAGTAAGATTTGAATCACTATTCATAGAAAGGTGCTGGATGACCATGGTAAGTCACATTCTTTGAACCTTAGAGAAAGGCAGTGACAAAGCTCCACTGAACTAGTCTTGTCAAGAAAAAACCGGAAAAGATGGCTTCCATAGATTGCAAAGGATACATATTATTAGGGGATTTTAATGGAATCGCTAATGCTCTCCTGGACAAAAATTATAACAATGTAAAAAATAAGATAGTAGCGAGTAAACTCCCAAAAAATTTTTTTGATTTAGTGGATAGATCTGATTTAAAGGATGCATGGCGCCTTCTGAATGCTAAGAACAAAGATTACACATTTTTTTCAGGTAGGAGGAAAATTTGGACGAGGATAGACATGATCTGGGTCTCGAAAAACCTAATGCTAAACAGCAGGGATGCTAAAATCCTACCCAGACTAATATCAGATCATGCCCCCATAGAACTTACAATAAACGCAAGCCAAAGAGGGTTTAGTTGAAGATTAAATGATGGGCTGTTAAGAAATGAGGATCAGGTACAAAAAAATAAAGAATTATTAAAAGAGTATTTTGATCTCAACGACCATCCAGAGATCAAAGTTACTAGCTTATGGGATGCAAGTAAAGCCGTGATGCGGGGTTACTTTATTGCACAATATAATCAGATGAAAAAAGAAAGAAACAATGATTTAAAATCCCTACAAAAAGACCTAGAAACGAAAGAATATGAATTAAAAAGAAACCCAAGGAATAAAAATCTTGAAACAAGGGTCCAAATAATAAAAAAACAAATAAATCTCCTTACATTGGAACAAATAGAGACCAAGATGAAATTTTTAAAGCAATTTTTTTTTGAAAATGCTAATAAGCCTGGTAAATGGCTAGCATATCAGTTAAAAAAGAAAAAACAGAGTAATCTGGTAAATAAAATAAAAAAGGATGATAAGGAGATCACAAGTGATAATGAAATTAGAAGAGAATTTAGAACCTTCTATCAGGATCTGTATAAGACCAGAAATATAAAGAAAGAAAATATTCAAAAATACGTGAGTAGCCAAATCAGAGAAAAAATTTCTGAAGAAGATAGAGAACTTTTGAATGGGCTAGTTACAGAAAAAGAAATTGATAAAGCAATTGGGAATTTAAAACCCGGGAAGGCCCCGGGACCCGACGGCCTAACAGATTGCTATTACAAAAAATTGAAAGAAGAAATCATCCCATATCTAGTAAAAGTAATTAACAACATACTAACAACCGGTAACATGCCAGATAGCTGGAAAAGGGCCAACATAATAATCTTCCCAAAAGAGGGGAAAGATCAAGAACTCATGGAAAATTATAGGCCTATCTCTCTCCTAAACCTGGACTATAAAATCTTCTCAAATGTCCTGGCCAACAGATTTAAAATATTTTTAAATAAATGGATATGCCAAAATCAAACGGGCTTCCTACCCAAAAGACAAATGAAGAAAAATATCAGGAACATAGTAAATATTATTGAATATCTGGATAAACATATTGGGGGAAAAGGTGGCGATGGCTTTTATTGATGCGGAAAAAGCCTTTGACCAGGTAAGCTGGGACGTGATTGAAATCCTGTTAAGAGAGCTTGACATGGGCTATCAGTTCGTCTCTGCGGTCATGGCTATATACAAAACCCAAAAGGCCAATATTATTGTCAATGGAAAAAAATCGGAAGACATAGAAATTCAGAGAGGCACTAGACAAGGCTGCCCGCTCTCGCCCCTTATTTTTAATTTTGTTCTTGAAATCCTCCTGAAAAATATAATAAAAGATAACACCATTAAAGGCTTAAAGGTAGGGAAGGAATCATATAAAATCATGGCCTTCGCCGATGATTTGGTTTGTATTATAGAAAATCCCGTGGAAAATCTGAAACTATGGCTCCAAAAACTAGAAGAATTCGGTGAAATATCGGGCTTCAAACTAAATAGGAAGAAATCTAAAATTCTCACTAAAAATATCATGGATAAAGAAAAAGTTGAAATTACAGAGATATCAGGGATGGAGGTGGTGAAAAAAATAAGATACCTCGGTATTAATTTGACGTCAAATAATTGTCAATTAATAAAAAACAATTATGAAAATACTTGGAAAGAAATCAAATCGGACCTTAATAAATGGAAAAATTTAAAACTCTCCCTACTGGGTAGGATCTCCACAATAAAGATGAAGACCTTCCCTAGAATAAATTTCTTATTCCAAATGCTCCCGATTTTAAAGAGTGACCAGATGCTAAAAAGATGGCAATCAGACATTGCCAACTTTATTTGGCAAGGCCGAAAGGCGAGGATAAAGAATATTTATCTTCAAGGAAGGACATGTAATGGAGGATTAGGAGCCCCAAACCTCGGCAAATACTACGAGGCCAACTGCCTGGAAAATATAAAGGAGTGGGTAAAATTGGAGAATAAAAAACTGCTAAATCTGGAGGGGGCCGGGAAAAATTTGGATGGCACGGCTACCTAATGTATAGCAAAATTAACCAAGACAGAGGATTTAACAACCATGTGATAAGAACTGCATTACTAAAAATTTGGAATAAAATGAAAAAATTCTTTCGCCCAAAAATCCCGCTCTGGGTTTCTCCGGTGGAAGCCTTCCAGATAAAAGGAATAGAGAATGGAACTTGGCCAAAATATAAGGATCTATTAAAAAAAGAAAGAGGGCAGATAGTATTAAAAAAGCAAGAAGAACTACAATCTTTCAATTTTAATTGGTTTCAATATAACCAATTGGAAAGCAGGACAAAAGCAGACGGGAAGATAGGCTGGGAATGGGAACACACCAGAGGTGAAAAACTCTGGCTGCATACAGAAAAGAAAACAGTAAGAGCCCTCTATAACTTCCTTTTAGATCAAGAGACAGAAGAAAAACCCGAAACAGACTATAAGAAGAAATGGGGAAAAAAATTCGGCTATTCAATCCCCCGGGAGGAATGGGGAAAAATATGGAAAGTCAAACAAAAATACATCTATGCTTACAATATAAAGGAAAACATCTATAAAACAATCTACAGATGGTACCTAACACCTAGTCAAATGGGAAAAATTAGTAAGAGTGGTAACAATAGATGTTGGAAGTGTAACATGGAAAAGGGGACCTACTATAATATAATCAGATGAAAAATTATGGACCTGTAAAGTGGTAGGCCAATACTGGAGTATAATTCACAAAAATGTCTTGGAAATATTAAACCTGACGGGGGGTAAGAAACCAGAATGTTATTTATTAAATATTGCAGGACAAAAAATGAACAAGGACTCAGAAAAACTGTTAACATACCTGACGGCAGCGGCGCGTATCACGCTAGCCAGATACTGGAAAATACCAAAAGTCCCGGATGAGGAGGAATGGCTCAAAAAAGTGTTTGAAGTGATGGAAATGGACAGACTTACACAACTACTTCGAAACGGCTCCACAAAAAGCTTCAACCAAGTTTGGCAACCCTTTATCAACTTTATTAAAAACACAAAGAAAATAGATGTAAAAGGACTTAAATGACAAAACCTTACCCCCTGGGATAATGATAACTTAACTAGATCAGGACTTATTCTTTGCGTTCATGAGATGTGAAGTCAACGTCATCATGTGTTTTTATATCTTTGTCTTCTTTGCTTTTAACATTCCCCAATGTACTCCCTTTTCCCTGACCCCTTCCCCAATCCCATGTGTGCTGTAATGTCATCAACGTTTATATGTGAATAAAGCTTTAAAAAAAAAATTTTTAAAAAGAAAAAACCTATGATAGGGTTGTCCTAAATCAGACTCTGCTTGGTCACATAACAATAAAAGCAATAGTTTCAGACCAATGTGCAAGTACATACAGATCTAGAAACTGCATAGTGCACAGATAGCATTACAGTTTGTAATACAATACAGGATAGTTGTTATGGAAGGGCATGCTGATTTGCAAAGTGACAGTAATGGTGGCCTTGGCCAGTTACAAAGCACCCATTCTCTAAGGCCTAGGGATAAGTCACCTAGCCAAGAAAACGCCGTGGTTTGTGAGCACCAAATGTAAAATCACACATATGATCCCAAAAGACAGAACAAGACAATCCTTTAGCATGAGGCTCAGTGAAATACAAACACACACCCCAGCATATTTCCACTGACAAACATACACTCTGTACTAGATCAAAATAAAAGATAGGTTGCTTTCCCCGAAAACTGGCAGAACACACAAGCAGCAACCTGCTCTAGTCAACTTCTCCAAAATGCTCCCTAAAATCAGCACTACCAGCAATTCACATTAATTTTTTTATGCATGCAGCAATAGAAAGGAATGTGTTGCAACCACACATCATTTTCATTTTCTAAGAATCCCTCAAGACTCTCATTCATGGGGGCTGCCATATGTTGGAGTGGACTTGTATACAGTTAATAGCAATGACAATGCTGGGGACTGTTATTTCACTTTGAAATAAGACATCCTACAAATCAAAATAAATTGAATTGAATTGAATTACCTAAAGAGAAACAAAACCCTACGAGACAGAAAACCTGGAGGGTGCCAAGGGCCACAAAGGGGAATCCGTGTTGAAGACCTTGGCATCATATTAAAGAAAAGTAATATATGTAATGATGAATGAAAGACGTCAAAAGTCCATTCCAAGTTCATACAGCAATCTACAGCCCAAGGGTCTAATGACCACATTACTGGCAAGCTGTTATTACACTTGCAAGGCAAAAACCAAAGCAGAGCAATCTGGTTTAAAACATTTTTACAAAAAAGTTAAGTATATTAAACATACTTTAAATATAGGTAGACAGACATGTAATATCCATGAAGACCACCAAAATAGCATGTATTTTTTCCCATCACTTGCATTTTTAAAAAGCAGTTCTCTGATCCTCTGACCATTTCCCATTTTTCCTCTCTCCATTTTGCTTATACATGCTATAAGCAGACTGAAAATGCTGAACGGTCAGTCTTGCTTAACAAAACTTCCAGTTTATTCAGCAGAGACCAGCAAATCAGAGCCATGACTTGTATTCTTAAAGAAGTTAAACTGCCAGTATTTCTGAAATACTTACCTGCAGGTGCGTGTTGGCATGCTGGTCACATTTCACGCTCTCCTCCGCGTCCACGACTGAATCTGCCATTTGCTAGGTCTAAAACTACTTCAAGATGCCGTGCTTGACTTCACAGAGGCAGCCTGTACAACAGTGTGTGCCATGACTTATGCTGGCACTGCCTCTTTAGCAATCACAATTACCTCAATGCCCAATAAAACAAAACACGAACTCTGCTTTCCTAAGGTAACAAAGTTCACCGATAACATTAGTGGTTGATGTTCAAACAGACTGAGTTGCTGCAGGTTGCTGAGAGATCCTTATGAAATTCGTATCAGCCAACTGACTCACAGGCGGTAATGCAAAGGTGTGGCAAACATTAGCCCACTCTGGATCTTGCTAAGTATGGAGCCCAGCCAAACTGAAAAGACCTGACCTAATAAAGGCTAGTCATGTATCTAAACAGGCAATATAGCTGGAAGAACTTGTTCGCTAGGATGAAGTTTCCGAGAAAATTGTTTGTCCACTGCAGTAACACAATCCGAGGAATGTTCTCAAGTTTTCAAGGAAAAGATACAATCTAGGACAGGTAATGGAAACTGATGAACAAGACAGCACAGATAACAATATTGGGATAAATTCAGTTCAGCAAATTGAAAAACTCAGATGGGAGCCACTTTTTGTACTCATGCCTCTTGTTCAAGCAGCTGCAAACTTCTGAAGCACTAGCTGCCTACAGTTTAAACATGTGTACTCTTTGTTACACTCACAGATACATGCCCAATCTCTTCTTCCCAACTATTCTGCATTTAATAATGAAAATGAGCTTTTTATCCCTGATGCATTGTCTCCAAGTGGGCAAGTAGGCAAGAGGGCAAGTGGGTGGGTGGGCAAGCGAGCAAGCAATCAGGTGGGGTGGGCATGTGAGCGAGCAGGCGAGCAGGGGGCAAGTGAATGGAGAGGGCAAGTGAGTAGGCACTTGCCCACATTAAATTGTTTAATGTGTTTTACGTCTGACAGCAAAATGTAGTTATTCAAAAAGTAAAGTTATTATTTCTACATACAGAAATCAGGGTATGTGTGTAGTAACAGCCTGATATACTGTAAACTTAAGAATGAACAGAATGCTCTTGGCAGCTGACCTATAGAGAGAGGGAAGAGAACAGCAAAAAAGCAACAAAAGCCGAGCAAGCTCTGAGAAGCTATCATTTAAGTTTATGTTTGATAATACATGAGATACAAAATGTTTGGCTGTCTGTTAGAACAATACCCAAAAAGAAAACTTAAGAGAGCAGCCTATGAGAGAGAGAGAGAGAGAGAGAGAGAGAGAGAGAGAGAGAGAGAGAGTTGGTTCATTCAACCACCTGATAGCTTACAGGAAGAATTTGCAATAAAGGGGTTAGGATTTCAGATATTGTTTTTGTTGTGAGCCCAAAGTTGTCTCTGATTTATAGGGATCTTAAACATTTTGTTGGCAAACTTGGGGAAAGGGGGGGGGGGGCTTGCAGTGATCTGAGGCTGAGAGAGTATAACTTTTCCAAAGTCACTCAGTAGGTTTCCAGGACCAAGAAGGTATTCAAACCCTGATAATCCAGTGTCCTAGTTCAACACTCAAAATGACACACCACACTGGCTCTTGGGAAATGCATATTTTCCATCTATTAAATTCATTTTCTAAGCTCCATCCCCATGCAATCAATCTTTCCATTGAAGCCTCCGTTTACTTACTAATGACAAAACACAAAATAAAAGCAAGCTCATTTGCAATATGAAGGAGGCAAGCTTGTACTAGGATAAACATACATCTTTTAGCACTTTAAAAAGCCCTGCTTCTAATGGTATGCTAAGTGTATTATCTGGTTTGAGCTTCATTTTCATCTCTTTAAGCAGCCCTCAATTTCATGCATGGATCATCCAACAGACCAGCATGCTTTTAACACCTGCCTGCAAATGATACTTGTAGAAGTATTCCCAAAGCATCATCTCTCTGCTTGTTCCCTGAAGTGGTCATCAATAACTATTTTTCTTCTTTTGCTACAGAAAAAGAAGTGCAGGAGAAATAGGAAAATCCATCTGATAAATATTTTTGTTCTGAATTGTTGGCAGTCTCTCTATTTAGCCAAGCCAGCTTTTCATTCCAGCAGATAATTGTATCACATTCCATTCCCCATAAGATTGAATTTTTATTACTTTCCCATGCTTAGCTCTATAAAGATATTGATAATGCAGACTCATTCACAGAGAAAGCATGCATTAATTGCCAAAGCTAGAGGCAAAACAGATAGCCCCTTTCTCACTGACTGAATCTCCTTTCTTCTGTTTTGGTTTTCTGTGACTTAACTGTGAAAAGTTGAAAAAATACCTATGAGCAAGAAAAGGCAATGGAAGGATGATCACTCATAGCATATCAGACATTTGCCATGCATGTCCTGTGTTTGTAGCTACAACGGTTAAGACACATACGAGCAAAATATTATTATATTCAATCATATACAGTACTAGTTTGCTAACAGGAGAGAAAGGAGAAAGCAGAGAAGGAACTAAACTTACTATTGATGTACGAGGTCAGACATGTTCCTTATATGTCCCGTATTTGAGGGTTGGAAAACCTTTCCTTTTACATGAGATACCAAAAAGCCTGTATTTTTGGATGTGAGCCCTTCATGAAAACAGAAATGAATGCTTCATGTATTATGAATGTGGACAATATGTTAATTTTTTGAAGAAATACATGGATACGTCAACAAAAATCAGTATTTTCATTTGGAATTGAGTTAGAACACGGACCTTTTACTTCCTGATAGTCAACCATGCAAGTCATGACTTTTGACTGTTCCTTGTTGGGTTTTTTGGATACTTGGCATCACTATGAAAGGCTCAGCTGGGTCTTGAAAATGTTGGCCGTATGCATTTTGCTGCTCCCCTATCTCCCTTGAGCCATGTGCCATGAGCAATATTTAATCCCAGAATAGAGAGGGGAAATAAGAGGCACTCAATGGTAATATTGTACTACTTGTTCTGACAGGCAATAGGGAGTATTGAGTGGGTTAGAACTCAGAACTAAAAGGAGATTTGTAATTGTACAGAAACAAGATGTACTTGTCAAGATCAAAAACGCAGCAGAATTATGTCATGCTATTTAAACCATCTTGATCTAGATAACAGCATCTTGATGCAAACACATGTTGATTTGAATAGGACACAAGTCCTGTTGATTTCTAAAAATAGTTTCCAAAATGTGCTTAGAATCACAAGCTTCTTTAAAATAGATAAATAAAATTGAGTTTAATTAATTACACTATATAATAAAATTTGAAAAAACTTATGTTCCTGGTTTGAAAGTATTATTTCCTGTTTAATTGTGCCATACTTACTTACTTACTTTATTTATTATTTCAAACTTCTATACCACCACTCCTCGAAGGCTCGGAGCGGTTTACAGTTTGACATATAATAAACACAGTGAATACAGAACAATACAATACAATAAAAGGGTAAGGGTAGGGGTATCTACATTTAAAGCCAGAGGGGAGGGGAGGGGAGGGAAGGAGCCGTGGCTCGTCACCGCATAGGTCAGTAGCTGTCAAGAGATCGAGTTAGAAGTGGTATTAACTCGACCATCAAAAGGGGGAAATTTTGGGGGATCCAACAAGTCAAATAGTGTCCTTAGAGTCCCCAGCTCCAAGGCAAAATTGTCATTTCTAGACTCTGGCATGAATCTCCTGATCGCCGGGGCGTCCAGTCTCCTAAGCTGGGGGCTGGCCAGGGGGTGATCCTGACGCCTGTAGTTGGCGTTCCAAAAGGTCCTGGAAGGGAACCTTTTGAATGTCCTGGACTTGAAGGTCGTGGACTTCTCCCAGTCTGGAGGTCCGGTAGCGTGCCCAGTGGTCCTCGAGGCTCTGAGAGCCCTGCAGGTCACTATATGAGGCAACTGGTTGCTCCGAAGCATCTGGTTAGGCTGGGAGGACTTCCAGTGCTCATCAGTGGGGCCGGAAGTCCTCTCTTGGTTGTTCTTCTTGTTGCGACATCGCTTCCGCCTCCTAGGCCGACTCGATGCCTTCTGCTGAAAGTAGTTGTTATACTCCGGAAACTTTGTTTTTGTGGCTGACACAAAACTATGTTGAATTGGTTGAGACTCTGTGATATTCATTGAAAAACGACAGCAAAGCGTGCTGCAGGATGTCCCACAAAAACAACATTTTTGCAGTTTAAAAACCTTTTCTGTGTTTTATGGCAGAAGCGATTAGGTAATGAAATGTATACCCCAGGAACAAAGATTGTATTGCATAGTTATTAGCAACCCATCAAACAACATTCAGATAGAAGTAACACTTTCACCTACTTCAATTCTAGTTCACTCTTATTTATCTGAATATTAGGCTGTAGCCTAATATTAACAAACTGAACTCATATTTTAGCTGCGGACAATCAAAGAATTGCTTCTAGGATTTACCACTGAGATGGATAATTCTGTATGATCATCATAGCTTAGATTATAATGAATTTCATAATTTCCTTTTTAAAATGGCTATGTCTCCCCACTTACCTCATATTTAGGAAAATTATTCTGGAAATCTTCATAACTTTTGTTGTTTTTGTTGGTTTTTTTTTTTGTTCTCACCACTCTAAATAGATTTATGTCAGCAGTAAACTGCCCCATTCATCTTAATTCCAGGTCATTTATCAACCAGCTAAAATCAATAGTCCCAACAAAAATCCCTCAAGGACTCTACTATTCACATAATTTGTTTGTGAGAACTGACCCTTTATTTTCCTCTTAGCTTCTAGTTCTTTAAAAAAGTGATTTTGTGCGCTTTGTGAAAGAGCTCCTTGTTGTGTATTAATCTGTATATGTCCGAAGTTCTTCAGCTGAGTGTCTTCTTTATTTCAGGGAGTGGCAATTACTCGGGTCTAAGTATGACTGCCTTCCAAGTGTAAGTCTTGGTGGTGAGTCCATAGGTAACTGTGGAGACCTATTCTTGATCTGCATGTTCTTCCACAGTGAAGACATTGGTTTCCAGGTGGAAGGTGGCACTGGTCAGGGTTGGTTTGGCGTGCCTTTCTCTTGGCATATTTCTCCCTTTCGCCTTCCACTCAAATCAGATCAAATCATTTAAATCGGACATAAACCAGCATAAGAAATAAAATTCAGTTTCATACAAACTTTGTAGCACAATAGGGGTGAGGGAGTGGAAGAGGGGAAAGGGTAAAAACATACAATGCACAGGTCTATCAGCAAATTATAGAGTCAAGAAAAATGATAATAATAATAATAATAAAACTTTATTTATAATCCGCATCCATCTCTCCAAAAGGGACTCGGAGCAGTTTACATGGGGCCATGCCCGAACAACAAATCAGAAAAATAACAAAAACATCAGAAAACAATAAAAGCAATAAACACAATAAAATAAATACATCTTAGAGAACACAAGAACATAGGTGAATCTAAAACAGAAACGACAGGGCAAGCCACATGTACATATAAAATGTTTAAAAACCTGGGGGAGATAACTGGAGTACTGTCAAAACATAAAGGGTCACATAGAGGGAAAAGGTCTCGTCAAAAACGGGGGCATTTGGCGAGTCTAATCTCCAAAGGCCCGGTGGAAAAACCAGGTTTTCAGTTGTTTTTTAAAGGATTCCAGTGAGGGGGCATTCCTAATCTCTCCCGGTGTCACGATGCAAGGACTCGGCCGGCCCCTTAATCACACACACAGAGACGGTAATCAGCTAACTATTTATTGAATAATAAATAACAGGTGAAAAGGTAATTGTCCATAAAATATTGAAAAGATCAGTCCACAAGAAAAGAGTCTGTAGTAATCCAATCCAATAGCTTGGGGAAAGCTTGGTAAAAGACTTGGCAAAAGGCTTGGCAAAAGGCTCCGCAAAGCAATGCGGATCAAGGAACAAAACAAAGTTCAAACAGGGCCCAAGAAACTTCTTGGCAAGGCACGAGCCGGCAACTTGGCTCCGTAGTCCTTCGCTCGCTTCACTCCTCTTAGAATAGAAGTGGCCGAGCTACTGAGGATCCGTTCCCACGGATCCTATACTTAATCCCCTTGGTGAGGTCCCCGACGCTCTAGGCTTCTGCGCCAATCTGTGCTACGGGATCTCGCGCTTCTCTGGCGCTCTAGGCTGCTGTGCCAACCCCTCCTGCTGGACTCGATGCTCTCTCTCCTATCGAAGCCCCGTCCTTGCCTCCCAGCACCTGGTTCACTATCTTCATGAGAGACAACCTCCCTTTCAGCTTCCATGGCCTCATCCTCCACAGTTTCCCAGATTCTTTCCTGTGACCCGAAACCACCTGGCTTCTCATAACAATCGTCACTATCAACACTTTCTGAATCCGCCTGACCTTCCCAGTTATCGTAGCCGTCAGGCCTTCCATCATCCCAATCCAAGCTCTCTGTGGGAGAAGAAGGCCCAGCTAACTCATTAACCCCTTCCTCCATTTCCTCATCAGCTGCGGCTGGCTCCAATGCAAGTGGGACCCCCGGTGCTGCCCCCTGCCCCCCAGGCACAAATGAGAACTGGGTTGCTACACCCGGGAGGGAATTCCAATGTCAGATTTACTGGATACACAGTTAACTTTTGGATACACAGTTAACTTTTGGACACACTCCATTCATACCTCTTCAAATTCTGCAGCACTGTTGGTGACAGCTAACTTCCAGTGAGAATCCTCAAGGACCAGGGTTTCCTAGTTCTCGGTGTCTATGCCACAGGTTTTTAAGGCTGGCTTTAAGTCCATCTTGAAATCTCTTTTCCTGTCCACCAACATTCCATTTTCCATTTCTCTCTTTAGCTTTATGGGGATATGTACAATATACAGCAACAAAGGAAACAGGTTTCTCTCTGGTTACACCTGGACTTCATTCCATAGAGGCATGATGCTGACTTTATAGTTCTTACAGTGCCAGTTTTGTTAATATATTTGTCTTTGATTTTCACTGGGTTTTTTTTTTGTTATTCTGAATTATTGCTTCAGTTGACTTTATTTTTTAAAAAAAAACAGATTGGTTTTATTGTATGCTTCTATTAGTGACTTGTTTCAGTCCTGCCCATTATATACTTCCCCGGCACCTGTAAAGATGACTGGCAGGCACGCATTCATTAATGCGTGCCTGAAGGACCGCCTTACCCCGTACGTTCCCCCGAGATCACTGCGCTCAGATGAGCAAAATCTGTTGTTGATTCCATCAGTCCGCTCCTGCCACCTGTCAACGACCAGACAAAGGTCCTTTTCTGTGGCGGCACCAGTGCTCTGGAACGCCCTCCCGGATAGTGCCCGAGCAATTGCCGAACTGGGTCCCTTCCGGAGGGCGTGTAAGACGGCCCTCTTCGAGCTGGCCTTTAATTAGGCGTACTGGTCCAAAACCTCGATGTATGTCCCCAATCCATGCTCTGACAATGTAACTGATTTTAAATGTGGCTTATGTTTTATGTGATGTTTTTTTATTGTTTTAACAATTGTAGGGTCGCTTGTTGACATGTTGCAACATGCCGCCCATGTATTTTTGCTGTGATCCGCCCCGAGCCTGCTGGGAGGAGCGGAATACAAAAGTGAAATTAAATTAAATTAAATTAAAATTAAATTAAATTAAATGGAGGTTGCCAAAACAAATCTCCTATTTCATAGGTGTACCATCTAGTACAGTCTACCACATAAAGCCTCTCTTCTGGACATCACAGTTTTAGCATGGAACAATCACAATGGAGCAATTATTTCTGAGTGTCCAAAACCCGCTATTTCATAGACAATAGAACAGGTAAATGTCTTGATCTAGCCTGTGGGAATCCTTGTCAGTTTATGCAAGCAAAATATCCACATGTATAGGCTCCATTTGTTTGAAACTCTAACAGGAATTTAATATAAATAGCTCAGTGGATGGTCCAGGACTCAATGCACAGCGAACTGTTTTGCTGACAATAGGCATCTTCTTCGACCATAATAGCACCATCTAGAGCTATCAGAATTGACAGTGCTTAACAGACCTTGAAAGCTTTTGTGTATTGTTAGTACTATAGTGAATAGCTCTTGAATTCTTGAAATTAAAAGCCGTTCTGATTTTAGCTCTTTTCATGAATCATGCATTTTGAACCATAACTTTTACACAAGATGTTGCTATTATAATGTATTAAAGTTTTATTTCTATTTCAAATTGTCAGTTCCAACAAGAGGACACCACAGAATAAATGAACCTTACATAACTGTTGGCATAGCACATTACAACTGATCCCATTGGTAGGTCTACTTACAATTCATTTAGGCCATATACTACAAAGACGCCTAAAGCAGCAACTCCTGTTAAGTCGTGTCCAGCAGTGTGCAACTATATCCATAAGACTTTATATGCTGTGCAACAATCCATGTGCTGTTCTGCCCTGCAACTATCATATTTTGCTGTAACACCATAATAACTGCTGTTAGTCTCTAGCTGTCAAATCCTGCTGTTTTCAGTACTGAGAGAAAAACAGCTACTGCTGAAAAACTGCCACTGCAAAATTGCCTTGTTTGAAGTAGCTTCTACTGAACTATAATAACTTTGAAATACTTGCTTCAACTACCAAAAAAAATTCTGAAGTTAAATATTTTAAGCAAATTAAAACCGATATAATGATGCCATTTCTTGAAGGAGTACAAAGTCCAA
Organism: Anolis apletophallus; assembly: GCA_030556195.1. Lineage (NCBI taxonomy): Eukaryota > Metazoa > Chordata > Lepidosauria > Squamata > Anolidae > Anolis > Anolis apletophallus. The sequence continues at coordinate 89,123,238 of JARBWK010000009.1, forward strand.
ACCGCAACAGGCTTCTTGGACAGTGTGGACAGTGTGGCATGTGCCCTTTGTTCCTGAATACATTAACCTGCTGCTCTTTATATATTTAAAGCCTAGACAGACGCAACACTACAAAAAGTAGTAGTGATTCAGAGAAGCTATTTTCTCACATGGTATAAATCTACATCAAAAGCTTCAGAGTGAAGTATGTGATTTATATACAGTTACAGTTAGGCGATCCCTTGTAGCTTGAGGATGATGGTCTTCCAGATGTGGTGTCTTTATGATGGATACGTAGGTGGCTGTGGAGCCCTATTCTTGATCTGCATCTTCTCCTGCAGTGAGGACATCTGTTTCCAGACGAAGGCGGTCCTGGCCAAGGTTGGATTGATGTGCCTTCCTCTTGGCACATTCTTTCACCCTCCATTTGTGCCTCTTCGAATTCCACAGCATTGCTGGACACAGCTGACCTCAAGTTAGAGTGCTCAAGGGCAATGACTTCCCACTTCTCGGTGTCTATGCCAGTTTTTAAGGTTGGCTTTAAGCCCATCTTTAAATCTCTTTTCCTGTCCTCCAACATTATGTTTCCCATTCTTAAGTTCGGAGTAGAGCAACTGCTTGGGAGACAGTGATCGAGCATTCAATGTGGCAAATCCAGTAGAGTTGATGCCATAAGAGCATTGCTTCAATGCCAGTGGTCTTTGCTTCTTCCAGCACACTGACATTTGCCCGCCTGTCTTCCCAAGAGATTTGCAGGATTTTTTGGAGGCTGCTGCTGCTATGACAAAACCCACAAGGGAGAACTAATTTCCTTTACCAAAATAATCAGCATAATTATGTGTAAGGAGAGAGATATTGAAAAGCACATAAAAACCATTAGAGGAAGCTCCTCTTAATGAGTAATATAAATTAGTCAATACAAAAATTAAATTGTCGCTTCCTTTCGGTTAAATGCTGCATTCTTAATTTACTTTTCTTGCCACATATAGCTGCTGCAGAATACACAGTGATCATCTATGGATAATCCCTAATTCTTAGATTGAAGCTATAAATAGCTTTCTAGCAAAATATTATTTTATGTATGGCATAGGAATGTGAATCAGTATATGACCAGGAAGATGATAAGGCTTAGCAAAAAAACAGCAATAGGTTTTTTGCAAAATTAGCCAAGTGAGAACAACCAAAATCTATTGGTTTGTTCAAAAGTAATTGTATGGAAAGAAGAGTGTTGCAGATGGAATTATATCATGACATAAGATTTATGTTTTTGGACTACCATGGAATATTAAGCCAAGACGATTACAAGACTGCTTCACAACTGGCAATAAAAACAACTGCAGGCAAGCTCTGCATATTTTATGTCACAATGTTATGAGCCATAAATAAACTATAACACTTCTTCCATTCTTTTGAAGAGAAATCTGTATATTAAATATGGTTATGGCATACTGTCATTACAAATAATTTTTTATGTTTCCGAGAATAGCGGAAATAGTAAATCTTTGACTTCCACACTAAAACTGTTATAACATTATAACTAGAATACATCAGAAGCAGAAGAATGAATACTACATTTCAAAAATGTTGGTCAAAATTTTTCGTTCTAACTACTATACAGACATTTATGAATAAACATCACACTTTTAAGATGTTCAGTTTTTCATATGAATTCTGAAAATTGATGGTGTAGACCAGGGCTGTCCAACTGGCGGCCCGGGGGCCATATACGGCCCCCAGCCCCTTCCCTGTGGCCCCCTAAGCTTTTTAATAAAAAATAAAAATTGAAAAATAATAATAAAAAAAAATACCTACTTCCGGGTTCGGAGCAAGTATCGCGAAAATACGCAATCCACATGGGATTTCACTGTCAACGCGAGATCACGCCGGCATTGACAGCGAAATCCCGTGTGGATTGCGTATTCTCGCGATACTCCTCGGCTACTCTACTACTGGATCGCTGAGGCCCACAGACGTGATTAGGACCTTCTTCGACTCAGTCGGTCATCGCCTCTCTCGTCGTCCGGGTACTCCTGGATCCTGCGCGTTTGGAAAAGGTAGGCCGAAGCAGGGGGCTCCTCAGGGGCTCTTCATTCCCTCCCCCCCCATCTCCTCTCATGTATTAAATATAAAATTAAATATATTTAAAGATGAAATAAGGGGAGATGGGATACATTAAAATAAGGGGGAAGGGGAGGATGGAATTAAATATATTTAATATTAAATAAAAATAAGGGGAGATGGGAGGATGGAATTAAATATATTTAATATTAAATAAAAATAAGGGGAGAGGGGAGGATGGAATTAAATATATTTAATATTAAATAAAATAAGGGGAGAGGGGAGGATGGAATTAAATATATTTAATATTAAATTAAAATAAGGGGAGAGGGGAGGATGGAATTAAATATATTTAATATTAAATTAAAATAAGGGGAGAGGGGAGAGGGTGCCGGGGAGAGGGCGGAGCCGGGGGGTGGAGCCGGGGCAGGGGCGGAGCCGGGGGCAGACCCTACGGCCCCCCAGGTCATCAGTGACTGGAATTCAGGCCCCTGGGCCGGTAGAAGTTGGATAGCCCTGGTGTAGACATTGGCGATTGAAACACAGTCTGATTCTACTGTAATTCTCCAGAGTGCCTTTAACATAATGAGTTACATTAAAATTAAGTGTGATAACTAATGGAAAACCTGCCTCCTAATTATCTGTACTGATATAATGCACTGAGAGATATAGAAGACATGTGCTGAAGCTAAAAATGAACTGTCAGTAGAGATATGGAGCTCTGCACAGAGATTTCAAAACTTTTATTTCATAAATCCAGCATTCAACTTAATGTTAAGCTTCCCCAGGTGGGATAATAAAGTGCTGTGATGTTAAATCAAGTACAAACTTACTAAGTAATTACATCTCATGCTGTTACATTTCTTCCTTTGGATAATTTTTATCCATCTGGTCCTGCTTGAATCAATCACTGTGGAAAGAGAAATGCTGCATTTAATAATCACTTAAGCTTTATGAGGTGTAGTGAAGTTTGTTTAGACTGCACATCATAATGGCTGCAGGCACACTTGATGAAATATAAGATATATCACAATCTAAAGCAGTGGTTCTCAACCTGTGCATCCCCAGATGTTTTGGCCTTCAACTTGCACCGTGAATGTGGCACAGCTGGCTAAGCGTCAGCTGCGTAAGATTTCTCTGACCCGTAGGTCATGAGTTTGAGGCCTGCCCGGGTCGAGGTGGGTACTCGACCTTTAAGTGTAGCCTGCTGTCGACCTTTGCAGCCCGAAAGACAGTTGCACCTGTCAAGTAGGAGATTAAGGAACCACATTAAGTGGGGAGGCAAATTTTGACTGAATTATGAGGCCATTAAAAAGAACCCCAGGAACGCTAAGGAATGTGGAAGGAACAACAAGAGATGCTGAGAAATGAGGAGTGCATCAGCTCCCCCTGGTGGCCAGAATTTGCCTCTGTTCGTTTATATGTTATGTATGTGAAAAACAGCAGGAATTGTCTGCTAGTATGTGTACCTGTAATCTGCTCTGAGTCCCCTTCGGGATGAGAAGAGCAGAATATAAATGAATGAATGAATGAATGAATGAATGAATGAATGAATGAACTCCCAGAAATCCTAACAGCTGGTAAACTGCTTGGGATTTCTGGGAGTTGTAGGCCAAAACACCTGGGGACCCACAGGTTGAGAACCACTGATCGAAAGAAAGGCTTTGGACTGTTCAGGCAAATCCTTTTGCACCTCACTGTTATTTTTTAAATCTACTGTATATGGACACACACATACTTAACTAGCTCTGAAGTGGTAGGCAACTAGATCTAAACCAAAGTTATATAGTCGGAGGCAGGAGCCCTCACTACTGCCACTCTGAGTAATCAAAATATAACCCTATTCAAGTTTTGAGAATGGAGGGAAAACACAGAGCGTTCACGTCACTTATAATTGTCTTCATGTGAAGAGCAACCTGAAGAGGAGTGCCTCCACTGCCCATTGAGGCCCTCTACATAATCTAGAATGGTCATTTTCCAGGGCTCTGGGTCACATGGTTATCCCCATGTTTTCCAGGAAGTCACTCCTATGGGCAAATAATGAAGTGGTGCTAGTTGTCATAGTCTGCATCTGTCAAGTGCTCTGGGGTTTTCATGCTTCCCATCTGCTCAGGGGAGCTAAATTGCTTCAGGATGGACAAATGTTGCCAGCGCCTAAGGACTTCATCACACAGGCATGGGGAAAGCAAAGGGAACCATCTTACCCCATCATTGCCTTCCATCTTTCCCTGTCTTCAGGGATGACCAGTCATCCTACATGCTTTTTGTGCCTTTCCTTGTCTTCTCCCTGCTTTCTCCAGTTTGGAGTCAGGTTAACACCCAATTCCTGAGATGGTCTCCAGGCTCTGTTAACATGTGCTTAGGAAATGGAGCACCACTGAATCCTGGCAGAAGTGCCCCCACATCATGTGATGGCCTCCACGAGGCTCGCTTTCCTAAGCTCATGTAAACAGAGCCCGAAGACCATCTGATGAAGCCCTAAGAAACGGAAGCTGATTCCCATTACAGTTCATGGTTCAAGTCAGAAACAACAAAACAGTCTAACTCAGCACACATTAATGGGAGTTGCCTTAAACATAGTCAAAATCTAATTCCAGAAACACAGTCAAGCAAGGGCACCTGATGTGTTGTCATCAGCAGAGAAGCTACTGTATGTCGGTGAAGGTCTTACATACCTGACCATAAATCAGCTCAACTGGCCTCATTATTGTGGAATGGGCTATAAAAGCACCTCTTTTCCAAAGTTTACTACCTCAGTGTTTTCCCCTGGCTGGACCAGTATGAACCTTCCCGTTTGACCCATTGTTTCCTACAGAATCTTTCCCCAGGTATGGTGTGACACTAATGCTTTCTTCCCTCCTCACATACTATCCTTAATGAATACCTTAAAGAAACTGTGGAAGCACTCATAAAGTTCTACTTGTTCAAATGTACTACCTTAGAACAGTTAATAATGATGGGGATATTTGTTCAGATACATCTCCTCATCACAGGTCTTCTGTCATGGAGAACAATGGCCCTTTCTCCCTTCGTAACATATTCCACAGTGGTACAGACATACAAGAAAAATGTGCCACCTCCGCTATAGCATTTATCAGCCAGCTTAAAGTGAAATGAATTCATGTCATTTTTCTTTGGATCTTTTTTTCAGATCTTACATTGAGTACTGGTGGAGCTGGTCTTTGGCTTCCTTTCCTGTTTATATAAGATTCATTGAAGTAAGAATGGGGAAACTATCTAGGAATGTAGTCCCGAACATCTGCAAAGCCAAGCATCAAAGCTAAAACATATTTTGCTTCTTTAAGAACATAATTGTACAGGCAGTCTCCAAGTTATAAATATCCGGTTTATAAACAACTCATAGTTATAGATGGGGGTGAGACAACAGAAATTGAGAAAAACCTACCCCTAGGAAGGAAAATTCACTCCTCTAAGAGCTATGGAGAAAAGATGTCTCAAATGAAGCTTTATCACCGATCCTTGTCTCCACAACAAGCCAAATTTTTCAAAATCCAATTATCACAGGGACAAAAAGTGAAGTGAAATCTTCTGAACAGGGGCACAAGCAGCAAAACAAACACTACAGGGGTGTTAACCCTTCCCTATGCTATTCACAGCTAGCGAGATATAGTGAGATAGATACATAGATATAGATATAAATTAAGTATCTTTGTTTCTGCACTAACAGAACAGTTTTAGCAGATGTGCTGTTATTCTACAAATAATCTAAACCATTTACAGTGTTCCCTCACTTATCGCTAGTGTTACGTTCCAGAACCACCCGTGAAAAGTGAAAATCTGCAAAGTAGGGATGCTATATTTATTTTAATATGTATACCTTATTTAGTAGTAATACCCTAAGTCTTTATAAATTCTTCCCACACACTTATACACTACATAACCCTTCTTGAACATGTTGTTCATATAATCCTCAGCTCCAGCTTTATCCGCAGAGGCAGCCTCTCCATACAAACGCTCTTAAGCCCATACTGAAAAATCGTGAAACAGCAAATCCGCAAAAAGCGAACCGCGAAGTAGTGAGGGACCACTTATGTCAAGCCTAACTATATCAATCAATTACTTAGCAAGAAGAAATTGCAATGAACGATTTATGATGGCTATGGGCTATGAGGGGGCACTGCTTTCATTCATAACAAGCTCATAACCATGAAGTGGAAGTAGTAGTAGTTGTTGTTGCTGTTGTTGCTATTTTTATTATTAATAATAATATTTTGCCATAGTTCATTTTATTTAGGTGATCAGGGTTTTTTCAAAAATCCCAGTTTACTTTTTAACACAAAATTTGCTTTTTTACTCTAAGATGCATGGGAAGGTGTTCTTCTTTTAGGCCACAAGTTTCTGTTTGCCAAGATATGCACCACAATTTTATCTACCACATCTTCAGGGGTAAGTAAATAAACCAAAGCATGTGCTTAAACAGGATCCCAAAATCAGTCTTGAGATGTCAATTTTTACTCTGTTAAAAGGTGGTTAGAACATTGGGAGTATCCATTATGTGTTTGCTTCTTACCAAAGGTTAAATATACTACCTGCATTAGCTCCCATTTACTCTTTGTCGTGTCTGCATTTGCCCTTTCTCTTCTCTCGCCAATAGTAGTCTTTAGGCTGCAAAGGAAATTGTACCACACTATTGGTTTTCCTGTAAGCTGTAGTGTCTGCTAGTCCAAACAAACTAGCTCAGCCCTACTGTAGTGACTGAAATGCCTCCTGTTCAGGCCATAGGATACCATTGACAGTATAAAAAATTAGGGGTGGCCACTGGAACCTTCAATATCTGCTTTAAATCCCTGAATTACAAACATCAGACTTACAAACAACTCATAGTGAGAGAAGTCTACCTCTAGGAAAAGAAATGCACTCCTGAAAGAACTATCATGGGGGGGGGGAGTGTCTCCACTGAAGCTTTCTCGCCAATCCCTGTTTCCACAACAAGTCACATTTTCCAAAATCCAAGTATCACAGGGACAGAAAGACTTCTGAACAAACGCCATAGGGGTATTTACCCTTCCCTCTGCTATCCAACACTAGCATGCACGTATATATCAGGTGGGGGGATGGAGTTACACTTTAAAATATATAGCTATTCTGACTTACACACAAATTCAACTTAAGAACAAACCTACAGAACCCATCTTGTTCATAACTTGGAGAGTGCTGTATAAGTTTTAAAGGAACTATGCAATGTACTAAACCCTATTCCCCTAATAGGTTCAGCACCCTGGACAGCTCCCCTAAGGTTAATAACATTTGGATTATGATGACGTCAGAAGACCAAACTCAGACTGAGGAGCATTTACGCGGGGTGGACCGGGGGGGGGGCACCTTATGGCTTCAGAAGAATGGTTATGGGTGTGCCCTTTCTGAATAAACTGAACACACAACTCAAGAGACAGCAATGGGACAATGGTTAGGAAATTGTCTCTAATATAGCCAAGATCAAATGAGTAAACATATTATTAAATGTTATTCCCATTATAAAGTTGTTTTAGGGGTTTTTGAATAAAAAGGAGACATAAATGCCTGGTGTTCATTTAAGTAAATTTAATACATCAAAGTGCTTTCCCTTTGAGACTTAGTCAATAAAGCCCAAAACAAATTCAAATGTGATGGCATTTCCCATTTATATTTATGTAGTTCAGCCTTAAGCTATTTGGCTGTTCATTCTGTTCTTCTAACCTTATTAGTAATTTGGCAAACTGCATGCTTTCTGTGGCCAAAGTTTAACAGATTCAAATTAAAGTTATTTTACAGTTTCTAGTTTTGTATGGAGTTTCACATTACTGATCCCTGTACATCAGATAGTAACAGCAAACAATCCCTGCTGTCAATCAAAAACATAATTTGATTGAATCAATTGGATTAAACTCAATTGTTTATAAGCTGGTGTCCTCAAATTGTGGCAGACTAAAACTTACATCATTCCCATAGAGTACAATAGGGATAAATGATATGAGATTAGAAGTTTTCCCAGACATCATTGAACTACAACTCCCATCAACCCTAGTAAATATAGCCAATAATGAAACACACTAGGAGTTGCAATCCAACAACATAGGGCTGGTTATTCTTTACCCATCTCAAACATAATACAAGTGATAATGGGAATATCACTTGTATTATATATAAAATATTCCTGACTCACATTGAAATAAAATAAAAATGTCACTAGAGTAAGATCTTAAAAGAATAAGAACATGTCAAAAAAAACATTGAGTAGTATATAACTCATTTCTTTCAAGGGAGCAGGGAAAACTATCCATCTGTGGTACAGGTTTTCTCTTCCAGATTACTAAATCTGATCCAGAAGTGGGTTAAACATCATTTTCTTTGATCTTGGTTGTGTGAACAAAAGGCTGTGAAAATGTTTACAGTGTACTGCATAATCCATAATATCTATGGTCTTGGGAGTATTCTCTAATAATGAAGAATTAATTATAACCAGTATTACTGATTTCTAGTAACACAATTACCATATTCTACTAGCTTGGTTTTATTAAATGGTACATTTTAATAGCATGGCTTTGACCTGTCATGTGCTTCGATTTACACTGATTTTTTGCAGTTTTCCTCTGCCATTTTTGTTGCTCTCCATCCTGTCTACGCCACCTTTTTGTTCTTTTCCAAAGCAAGCAGTCAAACCCAGTCACACACTTGTGTTCCCAACAGAGTCATTACTGACACTGCAGCAAACCCAAACACATTTGCCAGAGAGAGAAACCTATAATTCCTTCTGAGCAGCAGGGTCCCTGTGCCTGTTGAGGCAACAGAGTAGCACTGTCTACTACAAAATGTCACATTTCAGCCTGAACTCACTAAATGCATTTGTGGAGTGATGCAATAAATTCTGTGAGATAACTGTGAAAAACAGAGCCTCTACAGTCCTATGAAATGCTGTAAGCTACTATGCCTTTTCAGTAATTTGCTGTATCCAAAAACATAAAGAATGGCACATAGGAGGAAACATGGTAAATCACTGCATGATACATATAACTTATCTAGGCATGCCACTTAGTTTGGAATGAAGGATAATTAGAGCAGAATGCTTATCAGATTTTATTTGAATAGGCTACAATTCCTTTTCTAAAATTCCAATGAAGTGTACAACAATGGCATTCGAAAGCAATGCAAAAAGAGATAAAGCAACAAAGACACCATCTCCAGAAGACACAGTACCATAGGAAAAAAAGAAAGAGGGGGGGCTAATCTTGCAGCTATATATAAGATAGGCTACAACCTGTTTTTATGTGTATATATGTCTTAATGTCTACGTCTCATCCCTATGTACCCCTATCCTATCCCCTCCCCTACCCACCATTTTGTAGCTGTGTTTAAGTCTGTGCAATGCAACACAGATGAGTTTGTGATGTGTTTATATGTCAATGTCATTTTAAACAATAAAATTTATTTTATAAAAAAAAGAAAAAAGATAGGCTACAAAAATAGTCTAGAGAGGTTGATATAAACACACACACACGTGTGTGTAGTTGCAGTAAAAAGTCTTGAAAAACATCCATACAATACCATTATCCGTTACCCCTTTAACTTACTCCACTTTTCACAATGGGAAATAAACAACTGGGAGTCCCTTTTGTGCCATACAGAACACTATAGGTTAATCAGAAAACTGTACAGTTTGTCCACCCACAGTGCAGAAAACTAAAGGAAAGGGAATAATCTTAGTGTACAAGGCGAGTACTTCTTTTACACAAGACTCGCAGAACTGAAAGCCGAAGGTTATTATTTACATGCCAGGTCTAACACTCAAGGAAAACTTGCTGGCTTTGGACTTCAAGTTTCTTAGAAAGTGTTTTAACTTTCTTGATAATTTTAAACAGAAGAGTGTTTAATTTACTTTTTAAAAAACCATAGATACAACCCCTTTCCCCCAAAAAGACATTCTAAAAACTTAGAAATGTTCAGCATCTCCCTCTCTGAGCATAAATAACAAATGTCAATGAGTCTTTGGCATCAGAGCCCCCAGTGGTGCAATGGGCTAAACACTTGCGCTGGTGGGACTGAAGACTGACAAGTCAGAGATTCAAATCCAGGGAGAGTGTGGATTACCTCCCTCTATTCACTCCAGCTCCCCATGCAGGGGACATGAGAGAAGTCTCCCACAAGGATGGTAAAAACACTTTTAAAATATCCGAGCGTCCCCTGGGCAACGTCCTTGCAGGTGGCCAATTCCCTCACACCAGAAGTGACTTGCAGTTTCTCAAGTCGCTCCTGAAACAAACAAACAAAATCAGAACTCTGATTACAAAGAACACACATGGAGGCATTTCCACAGTGCACTAAGAGAGTCTGTGAAGTTGCAGGATCAAACCAATTTCACACTGACAGAATTGGGAATGGTACACTACACCATACAGTTCGTTTCCCTAACACAGAAATAAAAACAAGAAGGAGACATACATTATAGTGGGTCCTTGTTATCCGCTCAGTTTTGGCTCCAAGGCTCTGTGGATACTAAAGTCCCTTTTATATACAATGGCATAGCAAAATGCAATCACTTATTTTAAAAAATGGCAAAATCAGGGTTTGTTTTTTGAAATGATTTTTAATACTTTCAAGCCATGAATGGTTGAATCCATGGATATAGAGGGCTAACTGTACTCTTATTTTCTTTCCAACCTACTAACCTAAGCCCAGCATGTCCCCAAGCAAAGCCATGGGTGCTTATGGTGCTTGGATGAACCCCCAAGAAACCAAACGTGTCTGTTTATTTTAATGTACTGTACACAGACAGATGCTTGCTGAAACAACTCCTGTTGAGAGTCCAGCTGCCAGACTTGGCTTCTTCGCATAGATTCAGAGGAGGTCCATTCTGGACTGGCAGGCAGCTCAGATAAAAGCTGCTTGATCTAATGTTGTTGCTTTTGAGATTTCTTTTCAAGATCTGAACACTAAAAAAAATACTAAGGATATGGAATGTGTTTTGTTATTGTTTGTATTGTCACTTCTGACATATGATGACCCTAAAGTGAAGCCATCACGTGTTTTTTCTTGGCAAGATTCAGACGGTATTTTCTTTTGACTTCCCCTGAGGCTGAGAGTGTGTGATTTGTGCATGGTCACCCAGCAGATTTCAATGGCTGAGCAGATTTCAACTCGGGTCTCTAGAGTTAACATCCAACATTCAAACCACTATCCCACAATAGCTTTCCTTGTACAAATAAGATATTCTCATTGGTATAGATTTTAGAGCAATGGATTTACTTGTAATAGCCTTCAGGTTTTTATTGACTTATAGTACGTACATTACCCTCTCTACAATCTGGAAGCAGCAAGTGACAGCTTGTGCAAGAACATTTATTGAGCATGTGATCATAGCAGCTATGTGAAACTGAAAGAAAGAATAAAAGTGAGCAGTTATCTCCCATAAACCAAACTGCTCAGTTTCTAATCTTTTATTTAAAAAGAAAAGCCAATTCTGTAGCCCTTGTATTTATTTGTTTAATTATTTATTTATTTACGTCATTTATATTCCGCCCTTCTCACCCCGCAGGGGACTTAGGGCGGATCACAATGCACATATACAGGCAAACATTCAATGCCATTGACATACAACATATATAGACAGACATAGAGGCAATTTAACATTCCAGAAATCAGTTAAATTAGCCTCCCCACAAAGTGGTACCTACATTTCCTACTTGACAGATGCAACTGTCTTTCGGGTTGCAAAGGTCAACAACAAGCTACACAAATTGGTTGAGAGCTCACCCCGACCCAGGCAGGCCTCAAACTCATGACCTTCTGGTCAGTAGAGATCTTATGCAGCTGTCTCCCAGCCAGCTGCCCCCATTCCAGGTGCAGAAATGTGTATCCAACTTTATTTATTTATTTATTTATTATTCGCATTTCTGTGTCGCCACTCCCAAGTGGCTCTGGGTGACTCACAGCAGCAAAATCACATAGTAAAATCACATAATAAAAGCACGATAAAACATAGTAAACATATTAAAACACAGTAAAAACAGAGGTGGATCCATTTGTTTTATAAACAACAGACGAACTGTCTTGTTAACAATTTCCAGAAGGCCCCAACCTGGCCACCCATCCACACTGGTGAGATCACTCTACCTTTGTATATGGACACATAACATAAAGTAGTTTAGAACTATCAAATTACATTGATTGTCCCTGCATTTCTCAAAATGATAGTGGTCTTTATTGCTGAAACGTTATCAAGTATTTATACCTAGTAAAAAGTGATCCAATCTATTTACTACATCAAGATAATTTTAGGGCACAAGATGCAAAATTCTGGAAAGATTATACATTGAATTTTAATTTGCATTTTTATTGCCAACACTTCAGGTTTGGAGAGAAGCAATGCAACATTAATTTCTGCGTTTAGCAAGAACAAGTTGGAATCCATTACTTATAAATCTTCTTTCTTTCTTTCTTTCTTTCTCAGTCTGACTCCAGATAATGTATGACAGTTAAATACTTCCTGACCAAGTATAAATCATTTGGAGAATCTACCATTTGTTTTCTTCCATTTAAAAACAACTCATTTATTTCTACATGTCAATACTTCAAATTACAGGAAAGAAGATTCCATCCGAACATTAGGAAGAACTTCCTGACTGTATGAGCTGTTCAGCAGTGGAACTTTCTGCCTCAGCATGTGATGGAAGCTCCTTCCTCTGAGGCTTTTAAATAGAGGCTGGATGGCCATCTGTTGGGGCTGCTTTAGTTGTGCTTTTCCTGCATGGCAGGGGTTGGACTATTATTTATTTCCCGTATTTCTATCCCGTCCTTCTCAACCCCTGAAGGGGGACTCAGGGTGGCTTACATTGAGCCCCATTAAGAGGCTATTGGAACAATTACAATAAAATCACAACATAGACATATCATAATAAAACCATAAATCATAAACCAGCCTCGTCAGTATTAACGTCAATCCAGTTCACCCATGTGGTCTCTTACAACTCTATTAATCTATGAGTCTATAAAAAGTAAAGATGTGGCATCATCAAAGATCCTTCTCTGAAAGAAAACATTTTTCTTGATTCCGTGTGTGATTTTATTATGTAGTTAAATTATGTTACACCCCAGCCGTAGGACACCTTTTCACTCAGGAACTACGCAGTGATGAGGGAATCCACTAAGTAAAGTTTATTAGGAAAAACATAAAAGATAAGGAAAAACACAATAAAAAGTACAATCCAAAAGACAAATTCAGAAATTCCAGTTTCTGGGTATAGGTGACATTCAGTTTCATGAATCAAATCCCAGGAATGCAAAAACTTGGGACTGCACTTTGAGGCGATACAGGGAAACAAGGCAAAATTCGTATACTTGATCAAAGTTACATTCAGAACTTGAGAACAAAACAAAGCATAATCCAGACCAAAAACTATGAAGACCTGAACAGGAATTACAATCCAGGAACTTGAAATGTAATCATGAAAACACGAACAGGACACACAATCTAGAAACTTGAACACTTGAAGCAAGGCCATAGAATTTAGGAAATGTATCCACTTGAAATTAAATGTTGTTGTCACAACAAGCTGTACACTTGAAGCCCACTTAAGAGCCTCCATTCCCTCCCTGGTGTACCTGCTTTTTTGCTGCTTATCGTGAAGCCTCTGGGAAAAATGAGTCTTTCTTTCACAGCTGTAGCCGCTCAGACCTAGTTACAGACTCACACTCCTCCACATTCCTCTCAGGAGCAAACTCTGGCAGGTTCTCATTGGAACAGATTTCGCTGTCTGTAACATCCTGAAAACTCCAAGGAGACTCACTAACACACCTCTCCATGCCACTTCCATCCCCCCAAACCCTCTCCTGAGACCCCACAAAATCCACTTTCCCGTCCTCTGAAGCACAACAAATCACACATTCTTATTGAAAATATGGCATTGCCTAGGTGATTTTTGATTGGCTAGGAGTAACTTAGTTTTTAAAAAGGAGACTGGATTCATATTTCAAATGCTTTACAATCAATGGGACTGGGCAGTGATTTCCAAGGAGGCTAATATCTGACTTAGGTCTTTTTTAAATGGCACGAAGCTAGATCAGCAAAAGAAGCATGTGAAAAAGACTTCACAACATCTAAGGGTGCCTGCCATAGATGTGGATGAATTGTCAGGAGAGAATGGTTCTAAAAACATTAAAACATTAAAATACAATCCCTCAGCAACAAAAGTCTCACAGTACAACCCTAAAAACAGTGATTCCCAGCCATCTCAAAGCTAGTGCTTTGATAACACATGTGAAAAAGAATCAGTGAAATCACAAGGCTTGCCATAGTTTCATTCTAACAGACCCCTTCCTGTATCAAATCACACCACAGTTCTGTAGCTAAAATAGTTTTTAAATGATATCAGTGACTTTAAAAAAAACACCAGCAAAAGTACCTAATGTGCACTGGTGCCCATTATGCATGGATCCTGTTGTGCATTGATCCCACTGTGCATTAGGTATTTTCCCAGCTGTGCTTCATAGTAACCTAACATCAGCTTTCGATTATATATGGATGGTATACAATGCACAACTCTAATTCCTATATATGTATGTATAATTAAGGGTGTAAATCCCCAGCATTATTCCAGACATAGCTTCTTGACATATATATTTTTCTTCACCCCAGAAAGGTTTCTGAGCAAATACTTAGCACATCCCTAGAGAATTCATAAAGTGTGGCTTTCACTTTGGCTGTGGAAGTGTGAAGTGGAAAGCTGCAAAGTCAAAGGGAAAGCTCTACATTTGCAAGTTTAAAAACACACACACAACACAATAACTCAGTGCCATGCAGAACATAATGACTTAGGCCATTGGAAGGTAGCTCTTTTTAAAAGAGCATTTGTGTCATCCCCTTCCTCCATTTTATTTATATCCCACCTTTTTCTCCCATGGAAGGACTTCTAGAGGTTTACAAATCAAAAAATATAATAACTAAAACATGCAGAGGTTACTTTCAAAATCTAATTAGGGAACGAACAACTTGAAAAACCATTTAAAATGTATTTAATTTTTTTTAAAAAAAAACAGTTTAAAAGTTTAAGTTTCCAGACCCACTAAAAAGCCTTAAACTGTTTGGATCCTGCCTATTTTCGCAACCACATCCCCCCCCCCCCCCCCCATGAACCGGCGTGGGCTCTAAGATCTGCTGGGGAGGCCCTCCTCATGGTCCTGCCACCATCACAAGTGCAGTTGGTGGGGACAAGGGAGATGACCTTCTTGGTGGTGGCCCCCCAGCTCTAGAACACTCTCCCCAGGGAGATTAGGCAAGCCCTTCCGTAAGGATCACGCGCAGACTGTCAGTCGATCCAACGTATTTATTTATTTTAAAGCCAAAGCAGTGTCCCGACACCCAAACACACCTTTTATACCCAAACTCCCCCCTCCCTTCACCTGCAACGTCCGAGAGAGGTTGCATCATGCACTCTGACTCAGCAGTCCTAGTGTCCATTGGATATTACATCATATCCCATCTAAGTCAGCATTCTCCGTGCTAGTGTCCAATGTCCAGAGGGAGCCACGTCACATCCTCCCTGACTCAGCAGGAATCCCCCGTTGGCTCTTGGGAGATTACATCATCCCCAGGGGAATCCCCAGGGTCACATCAGTCTCTCGCATGCTAAGTCAGACTGCGAGTTCCCTTAGCCTCTCCAAGGCTAAGAACCTCCAGTTCTGACATAATGGCCTCCTCCACCTCGTCCTCCCCCTGCAGAAACAAAACACCGTTCAAACGTTCGACATCACAGGACTTACATATCTCTTCAACAGACTACAATGAAATGTGGGGTGAAATGTATGCATCCCCTTTGGCAAAATTAGCCTATACGATACTTTGTTTACCACTTGAGCCACTCGAAATGGACCTATATATTTTGGGCTCAGTTTCTTAGAGGGAAGTCCTAAGTTAATGTTCTGGGTGGATAACCAAACCAGGTCACCTTCCTGATATTCCTCCCCCTCCTGCCTTCGCCGATCACCAAACTTCTTATAAGAGCCCTGTGCTCTACGCAATGCTTCCGTCACCTCCTTCCATTCACGCCGAGCCCTTACATCCCAGTTTTCCAGCACCTCCTCCAAACCTATAGGGATTTGAGGCAAAGGAACCACTTCTTGCCCATAAATCACTGAAAACGGAGTCTTCCCCGTCGAGGAGTGAACTGAACCATTATAGGCCATTTCTGCATACGGCAACAAATCTGCCCAATCATTCTGCTCTCTATTGGTGAATATCCGTAAATAACTACCTAACGATTTCTGCGTTCGTTCCACCGCCATTACAACATGGATGATAAGCGGTGGTCAGTCGTCGATCAGCTCCCAACACCTCCAGAAACTTTTCCCAAAACCGAGCGGTGAACTGCACCCCACGGTCACTAATCACCTGCTCGGGACACCCATGCAACTTATATATGTGATGAACATACAACCTTTTCAATACACGACAAAGTAATCACTATTGCAACTTCTATACACACTGCTAAACCACAATGTTTAAAGGGGCAGTGTCAAAGGAATACCAAGACATAGCATATATAGGTAAAAACCACTATATTGTATGGCAGTATATGCTCAATAGCAGAACAATATTACAAACAGTACAATGTAATGCAAATAATCAATCATGTGATTAATACACAGTATGAGCATGAATCACAAGCCCATATACATGGTTGGGCGAAGGAGTATTCCACTTGGCACTGAGTAACCCTTAATGAAGTCCTGGGTGTAGTGACCCATGGACCTGCGACTGAGTCAATAGGGGAACCTTGGTAGGTGGCAGAGCTGGTGGCTGCTATGGTATGGCCTGCCCACCATACATCATTACATCATATCCCATCTGAGTCAGCATTCTCCGTGCTAGTGTCCAATGTCCAGAGGGAGCCACGTCACATCCTCCCTGACTCAGCAGGAATCCCCCGTTGGCTCTTGGGAGATTACATCATCCCCAGGGAAATCCCCAGGGTCACATCAGTCTCTCGCATGCTAAGTCAGAGTGCGAGTTCCCTTAGCCTCTCCAAGGCTAAGAACCTCCAGTTCTGACACCCCCACACTGTCCTCCTTCCATAGGGACCTGAAGGCTTGGCTGTTTAAACAAACTTTTCAGAATGCCTAGTCCCTAGTTATCTGCCATTGTTATGCAGCCTTGCAGTTTATCCCATGCCCTTTTCCCTTGGCTACAGCTTTGCACTTATCCCAATCCCAATTCAATTGCTTACTACCTGGTCCTCTTTATAGTAGCTTACTGCCATTGATTGATTAATGCTGAGAGTTAGTTGTTGTTTTATATGTCCATTTGTTTTATTTAATTGTATTTTTAAATTATTGTCATTTTATGTTCTGTTTTTAGGCACCTTGTGCTGTGTGCCCTGAGTCCTTGGGGGAAATGGTGGCAGGATATAAGAATAAAGTTATTATTGTATTATAAAAGCTGTAGAATTAAGGGTAGTAGAGTATATTATTAAAACCTATTTTTTAAAATAAAAAAACTCTCATGAGCTTTTTTGAATAAATGAGTGTTCACCTAATGGTGGAAGGACAACAGCATGGAGAGCTATTCTGGTTTTCCAAGGAAAGAGCTTTTTTTTTTTAAAAAAATATAGTCTTTATTCAAATTTTCACAAAATAATTGAACATACACAAAACATCACATATAGGTCCGGAAGAGAAAGAAGGAAAGTAGAAAGGGAAGTAGGGGATGCCTTCGGCATTCCCTTACATGTAATAGAAAAAGGGTGCAGGAAAGGGGTAGGTGAACACAGACAAAGTTCTGGGAGGGTGGATTTTCCTTATTCCACAACCACAGTTTCGTTGAACTCTATATTTTCCTCTTGTAGCTTCGTACATTGCCTGCGGTGTATAAGGAAGAGAAAGCATAAGAGAAAACATGTCTAGTTTAACATCCTGTTTATATGATGTTAATATCAACCCACATAATAAAAAATGGGGGAAAAAAAGGAAAAAGAGTCTACTCCCAATCCAGTTGCATGGTAATATTATATTCCCTTTGGCAGTAATCCTGCACACATTTCCATTCCTGTTTTCTGTTTGAGCCCGTCTCAGCCTTCTTTTCTTTAATTGCTTCAGAGAGCCATTCCATTTGTATAGCCTCTATTGAGTTAAGAATCCATTCGTCCCTTGTTGGAGACTTACTAGATTTCCAATATCTGGCGTATGTTATCTTTGCTGCCGTGGTCAAAATCAAATATATTCTTTTATCATTTTCTGATATCTTTGTGTTGGGGTCAAATAGGCCTAATAACAGATTTTCTGGTTTCCTATCGAGGTGAACTTTAAAGACTTTTTCTAATTCATTATTGACCATTTTCCAGAACTTCCTGGCCTTCCCACATAGCCACCACATATGAAAAAAGGTGCCATTTTTTTCGCCACAGTTCCAACAATTCGGTTTAGATGTTCTGTATATTTTAGCTAATTTTGCTGGGTCCAAGTACCACCTGTACACTATTTTTACCCAACTTTCCTTATATTTGGCACATACCGATGCTCCTATATTTTTTTCCAAATGGTCCTCCACCTTTCCTGGTTAATTTTATATCCAATATTTCTGGACCATATGTTCATATAGTCCTTTATCCTACTATCCTCTCCTTCTCTGGCAATTAATATTTTGTAAATTTTACCTACCATATTCTTTCCCTTGCCTAGCAATATCTCCCCTATCTCACTTTCTTCCGCATTAAAGCCCCTTTTCTGATCCTCTTTGAATTTTTGTGATAGCTGGAGGTATGAAAACCAGTTTATCTCCTTGTTTTCGCTCAATAGCTGGTTCCGAGATTTAAGGACAAAGTTTTGACCGTCCCAGTCCAGCACCTCCTTATAAGTTAACCATTTTCCATTATCAAGCTGCCTAATTCTAAAGGCCTCGAGGGGTGATGTCCACAGTGGTGTTTTTGTATATACATCCTTTTGATATTTTTGCCAGATCTTGATAAGCGCCCCTCTCGTAAAATGGTCTTTGAACCCACGATCAGCTTTTACTTTATCATAACACAAGTATCCATGTAGTCCAAATCTCAAATCATGACCTTCCAGATTGAGTATCTTCTCGTTTTCTAATTTACACCATTCTCCCACCCACTCTAAACAATTAGCTTCGTAGTAGAGCCTCAAATTTGGAACTGCAAGTCCCCCCCCTTTCTTTCGAATCCTGAAGTATCTTCATTTTGACTCTTGGCTTTTTGCCACCCCAAATAAATTTAGAAATATCGGCCATCCATTTCTTGAATATATCTACTCTCTTTATAACGGGTAAGACAGAAAACAGGAAGTTGATTTTTGGGAGCGCCATCATTTTTACCGTGGCTATTCTGCCCATCATGGAAAGATTTAACTTCGACCATTTCTCTAGGTCCTTAACTATTTCCTTCCATTTCTTGACATAATTGTTTTTAAAAAGTTGAACATTATTGGTGGTTAGATGCACCCCTAGATATTTGACCGTCGATGAAATCTTTATACCCGTTAGTTTTTGTAAATTCATTCGGTCATTGGCCGACATATTCATAGTCATCATTTGTGTTTTTGCCTTATTAATTTTGAGACCCGCTATCTCCCCGTATTTCCCAATCTTCTCCGACCATCTTGTCCAGTTTACCTCAGGATTCTCCACTATTATGGCCAGGTCGTCAGCAAACGCCTGAACCTTATATACTTCATTTTTAATCTTTGGCCCTTCTAATTCAATATCATTTCTAATGTCCTCCAGCAAAACCTCTAGAAGCCATATGTATAGGAGGGGTGATAGGGGACATCCCTGTCTTACACCTTTCTGGATTTGTATCCTGGCCGATCTATTTTGGTTTACGATTATCCTCGCTGTTTGGGAATCGTATATAGCCTGTAGGACATTTTTGAAATTGAAACCCAAATCTACTTCATTCGCTAATAATTTTAAATATTGCCAATTCACATTGTCGAATGCCTTTTCGGCATCTAGAAAGATCAGGGCCACTTTTTTTATTTATGTTTTTTTATAGAATTCTACCAAATTAATCATTGTCCTAATATTGTTTTTTAAATATCTTTTTGGCAAGAAACCGTTTTGGTCTGACTTTATTCTTCTGTTTAGGAAAGGTTTTAATCTTTCTGCTAATATAGAAGCAAAAATTTTATAATCTGCGTTCAATAACGCTATCGGTCTGTAATTAGCCGGAATGAGTAGGTCTTTATCAGGTTTCCCTATAAGGATAATATTTGATTCAGACCATGTTTCAGGAGTTCGGCCAGTTTCCAATATGTCATTAAATACTTTTTCCAGGATGTCGCCAATCACCTCTCCATGCTCCTTATAGTATTCGGCCGTGTAGCCATCTGGGCCCGCTTTACCCATTTTAGCTTTTTTTATGGCCTGTTGTATCTCTTCCCTCGTTATTTTTCTATTCAGGGCCTCCCTCTCTTCATCCTTAATTTTCTCTATATTCTTGTCCCCCAAGTATTTCTGCACTAATTCTGGATCAATCTTATCATCCTGATATATTTTAGAAAAGAATTCTTCGAAGGTTCTCCTTATGTCTTCCTCTGAAGTTATTTCCTTCTGGCCTATTCTTATCTTTGGGATAATATTGCGTTTCCTTTTCTCCTTCAATTGCCAGGCGAGGTATCTACCTGGCTTATTGGCTTGCTCAAAGAATTTTTGCTTGGCAAATCTTATCTTTCTTTGCATTTCTTCTAACTCAAAGAAATCTAACTGTTTTAATAATAAATTCAGTTCCTTCCTTTTATCCTCTCTCTTAGGGTCTTTCTTTAACTCCTTCTCTACTAGCGCAAGCCTATTTTGTACATCCTGAAGCTCTTTTTCTTCTTTTTTTTTCCAGATAGCCTGACTCTTCATGTAAAATCCCCTCATGTAGGCTTTACTGGTATCCCATATAAGCCTCCAGTTTTCATTATCCTTGAGTTTATTTCCAAGAATTCTTTTAATGTATCTCTACTTTGATCCAGTATTGATTTCTTTCTGGTTAACCATCCTGGGTATTTCCAACAATATTCCGTTCTTTTAGCATAGAACTCTATTTCAACCGGACAGTGGTCGGAGATATGTTTGGGAAGAATTTTTGTTTGTTGAACTCTTGGCAATAGATTTTTGGACACCAGTATAAAGTCAATTCTCGACCATGTCCGGTGTCTATTCGAATAAAAAGTATAATCTCGGTCCTTGGGGTGCATCTCCCTCCACACATCAACCATATCCATATTTTCTTTTAAGTCAAAAAAGTTTTTTGGAAGCTTTCCACTCAGATATTTACATATTCCGCTTCCCTTCCCGCTCTTATCTAATCTGGGATCTAGTACTCCATTAAAATCTCCCAGAAGAACCAGATTATCATATACTTGATCCAGGATTTTCTCCTCTAGATCGCGGAAAAATTTTGATTTAGAGTCGTTAGGAGCATATACATTACATATTAACGAGGTTTCTTTCTCGTTTTCAATTAATATCCCCACATATCTTCCCTCCTTGTCATGGAATGCTAATTTCGGATTGAGTTTTGGGTCAGCGTAAGTGACCACTCCCCTTTTTTTTTATTTGTTGAGGCTGAAAAGGCCTCCCCAATTGAATCATATTTCAAATATTTCTCATCAGTATTTTTATATGGGTTTCCTGTAGAGCTACCACCCTTGCCCTACAGTTCTTAACCCGTTGGAAAATTCGCCTCCGTTTCACCCCACTGTTTAAACCGTTCACATTCCAAGACAAAAATCTTATGGACATTTACAAGTCTTTGTTGTTCTCTTCTTCCTGAGTTTCTTCCTCTCCGGTCTCCTCTCCTTCTTCCTCTTCTCTCACTTCCTCGTCCTTGTTCTCACTGGGTGGAACTAGCATTCTTTCAGGGGATATTGGATGATCTCTATGACTCGGTCTATGTTGTCCTTCTTTGTCCTCCTTCAGGTCCTCGCCAAATTTTCGGATGAACTCTTTTGCCTTGTCAATGGAGGTGAGCCAGTACTTCCTTCCCCTGAATGTGGCCATCACCCCTTCTATCTTCTCCCATCGATACCTGATATTATTCCTTTTTAAAATGTCTGTTAAGAAATAATAGTTCTTTCTCCTTTCCATCAGGTCCTTCGGGATTTCCTTAAGTATTGTTACCTTTTTCCCTTTATAGGCCCCATGTCTCTTGAATTGCCACGATAAAATATCATCCCGAATCGATTTGAGGGAGTAATTCACGATCACGTCCCTTGGAAGGTTGTTTCTCCTCGTGTATCCGGAACTCACCCGATAAACTCTGTCAATCATAGTAGCCATCCACAGTTCTGGTTTCTCCACAATGCTGGCTGAGATTGCTATTATAATATCTTTAATTCTCTCCCCATCCTCCTCCTCAATTCCTCTGAATCTAAGTTGATGTTCTTTTAAGGCAATCTCTATGTGTGTTTGTCTTTCCTCCAAAACTATATTTTTGATTTCTAGTTCTTTTATTCTTTCCAAATTTATTTTTTGTTTTGATTTCATATCTGCATTTTCCTTCTTTAGTACTTTTACTTCCTCCTTCACTTCGGTCATTCCTTTGTTTAACACTGTCATCTCTTTTTTCATCTCCTTAAATTCCTCTTTGATCTCTCCCTTCATATCATGAAGATCGCCTTTCAGATCACCCTTTAATTCTCTCAGATCCTCCTTCATCTTCTTTCTGTCGTCCTCTCCTCTCTCTAATAGCCTTCTAATATCCTGCATCTCTGCCATCAACTCCCTGAAACCAAATTCACCTGCATTGGAGGCTCTTCTCTGTGGCTCTCCTTTCTTTTCTCCTTTGTCGGGTTTAGCTCTTGTGGTCATGATTGTCAGCTCATGCATCTGATTTGATCTGACTGGGTGACTCTGTGGATTTCTATCTCTTTAAAATTTGACAGTGTTTATCTATGTCTGAAGAGACGATGACGTTGGGGTTGGTAACTCCTGACTCCACCCCTCCTCTCTACTGTTATAGCTCTAGGTCTCAATCCTTATCCAATCTGTTTTTCTCCTTTGGCCCTGGTCCCTCCTCCTCCTATGACCTGCTTCCGTCTTCTTCCGTCTTCTTCACTCTGCTCTTGCCATGTGGGCTTTATCTCTACATCAGGTCTTTCCTTCACCACACCTCCTCCCCCTCACGGAGCCATGTCTGGCCTTGAAACTGGTAAGAGTTTGTTTATTATTTACTTTGGAGCTTCACTGTCGTCTGGGTTTCCTTCTGGGCTTCCTTCCCCCCTCCTCCTCCTCTCCACCGGAGTGCCAATGTTACTTGCAAGGCTTGTCTTCGGTCAGCCGGTTCGGCTACACCGCTACTCGCTCTCTCGCATTCCTTCTCCACCCAGGCAATTCTGGAAGCGATACCTCCTCTCTCCCTCTATCAGCTGTCGCTCGTCTCACCTTCCAAGCCTTCCAGGCGTTCGAGTAGCTCGTCTTTCCACCCTCCCTTGTGCTGTGGCTGGCTTGCGGGAGGTTTGGGCCGTTTTGCGCGGTCCTCGCTCAGCGGGGATCCCTCAGGTTTCTTCTGCCCGATCGAGTCCGCCCAGGTCCTTGAGGGGCCTGGATCTCGCTCGACTGGGCTATTGTAAACCCTGGACCAGGTACCTTTAGGTCTCGGCACCGGCGGGCTTCTGTAAACGCCCGATCCCTCGCTTGCCTCGTCTTTTGGGGCTGCAGCTCCCTAGGACGCGTCCCTCCTCGCCATTAGCCAGACCGGAAGTCCCAAGGAAAGAGCTTTGAAGGTCTAGGAAAAGTCACCAACAAGCCCTACTCCCACATTCTCGTTAGATGTAGGTAGGTAAATGTGAGTTTGGTGAGACCAAGTCATTAATCTTTTCTGAAGTTCTTGGGAATGGGCCTTCTCTTATAGAAAGAGACAGTCTATGGCAGGGGTGCTCATTAGGTAGATCACGATCTACTGGTAGATCGCATAGGGCGTCCTGGTAGATCACAGGCAGGGTGGGAAGAAGGCTCAGTCAATTCATCCAGTAGTAAGAAATCAGTTTGTGTGTGACAACTGTAAAATAGGATCTGAGGTCCTTTCCACACAGTTGAATAAAATCCCATGTTATCTGCTTTGAATCAGATTATATGGCAGTGTGGACTCAGAAAACCCAGTTCAAAGCAGATATTGTGTTATATGTTTCACATTTTTGTAGTGGGTAGGTAGATCATTTTGACTTGGTTGTTTTATAAGTAGCATGCATGCTGAAAAAGTGTGAGCATCCCTGGTCTATGGGATAGCTTGGAGGCAGATAGTTCATTGAAGCTGTACAAAAACAGACCAGAAGCATATGAAGCTCTTGTACTGAAGGAGTCCTATGTTCCCAGTAACAAACGCCAATGAACAATCTGGCTGCAACATCCTGAACCAGCTGCAGCTTTTGAACAACTCCGCACAGAACACAATATACTTGTTTAATTCTCAAAACCTTTTAAAATTAAATCCAAGAGTGATGTAACTAAGGCATGTGCCGCCATAGCCATATGTGATATCTCCAGGGATGGATGCAATTGATGTGTTAGAATGAATGATGCAAAACAGCTCCTGGCCACTAAAGAAATCAGAAGCTTCAGACTCAAGGCTGAATCTGGAATGCCCCCAAACTATCAACCTGTGTCCTCAGGGGCAGAGCAATGTTATCAGCACCAACTGAATCCTTATAACATCATCTGCCTTTCAATCGGCCAGGAACACCTTTTTTTGTATTAAATTTCAGTTTGTTCAGTTCCAACAAATCTAGTATTAATCCCAAGCACCAGTTTAGAACAAAAACAGATTTATTGTGTTTGTTTTAATTCAGCAACCAAAAATACATTAAAAACAACTATACTGTTGCAAAAGAGTTTTATTTCATTACAGGTTTGTGTAGACCAGAGAGGAACAGGCTGATATCTACTGAAACTATATCAAGTACATGTCAGAACAGATCTGAACCATTTCATCTGCAAAAGATGTGCAAATTTTTCACAGCAGGTTGCTTCTCCTTCACGTTTCCACAATGTACTATCTATATAGTGGATTAAATGTAGAAATGATCATGCTCACTCAGATTTAAGCCTTCATAAGAACCATCACCTACATCTCATCCCCCAACCCAAAGATGCAAACTTGTGTCATTACCAACAAGATATTATCTCGCACGAAGCTTGCTAAAACCATTTGTCAGTTGACAATTGTGTTAGGATAGAGCACAAATGCATGGCTACATGCTATTGATTCAAAGCTTTCCCGAGACAAACCAGGAAAGGGATCTTGGGGTCTTGGTGGACAGCTTTGGCCCTCCAGGTATTTTGTATCGAAAATAGGTCAGCTCTCCTACAATTCATTTTTGCAGCCCATAGGCTGGAAAAGGTTAGGAATTGTGAGATTTGAAGTCCCAAACACCTGGAGGGCCAAACTGTTTTCTTTGTCACAAAACACTAGGACCATGCCTGAAGCTCCAAGGTAGATATGTAAAACTAATTCAATGCAAATAAAGCTGAGGAAGTATAAAGTTGTAATTATTTTAGACTCTGAGAGCCTAAGGTTCAAATGTCCTCATAGCGACAGAAACCAATGGGGTAGCCTTGGGCAAAACAAAATGGGCACCAAGGAAAAGGGTGAGAAAACTCAAAGGAGGCAAGAGCCTTTTATTTTTGATAACTGTTTAAATGATGGTAATGTCATAGATTTCTTTTACACTATACAATTATAAAACTTTGATTCTACTTTTAATTGCTCTTCTTAAAGGAATGTCTCTTAATAGCTTCAT
The DNA here is from genome assembly GCA_030556195.1 of Anolis apletophallus. Taxonomy (NCBI): domain Eukaryota; kingdom Metazoa; phylum Chordata; class Lepidosauria; order Squamata; family Anolidae; genus Anolis; species Anolis apletophallus. Next base: position 89,149,002 of record JARBWK010000009.1, read on the forward strand.
TAGAGTGTCCATAAAACAGTGTGTCCCCTGCGGGAGGCTTACATTTCAACTGGAAATCCCAACCACCAAAGCACTGAGGGGGAATGGGAAAATACAATGTGCTGTATCCCTTTGGCTCCAGAATTTCACATGAACTAGTCAAAACAATTAGGGCCCAGACAAATACGTTGTCTGGTGTTTAAAATCAGTAAATGAGACAAGGTAATCCCAAAAACCAAGTAATTAAATAGCCCATCCTTAACCCTATGTTAAAACCAGCATGATGATGCAGTGGGTTTCAACATTGGACTTTGAGCAAGAAAACCACATCATAATGTTACCATACGCTGAAGTCGAAGGCAGTCAATAACAACAACCCACATGTTATCATGTTTGTACAAAGATTATTCACATATGAAAATAACTGAAATATATGGCCAATCCATTTCAAAACCTAATGTGGGGAGATCACTGAATTTCATATACAGTACTTTGAATGAGTACCCCACTCAAATATTTTCTTTTCCTCATTCATCATATATCAGATGTCATGTTGAAGAAGATACCGTAGGTGTGATGCTATTAAATCACTATGCACCTCAGCAGGCCTTTCTTCACCTTTCTAGTAACAATCACAATTAAAAATGGTGGCCTAAATTAGATACGGGCAACCTACAACATACAGGTGTGGCACGAGCTACAATTCCCATCATCTTCAGGCAGCACAGCCAATCATGGGGACTGATGGGAGGTGCAGTTCAGTTGTATCTGGGGGGCCACACCTTACCTACCTTGGGATAAATCCAATTGCTAGCCCTAACTAAATCAGACAGACAGAATCATCAGTTTACAAACGTGTTCCTGTTCATTCAATGAGTCTCTTCTAGCTGAAGCTGAAAATTATATTTAGATAAATATAAAATCTGTTCATCAGTATAAAACACTCTGTTATCATGATAACCACCTGCTTTGCACAGAAGGAGCAATGAAGAGTTGGGTCATCTGATAAGCTCTCTTCCTGTCTGAGGTATAATGGCTGTGAAATCATTCGGGGCTACCAAACCAAGAGGAGAGGCAGGGGAGCTCAGCCACAGAACAAAAAACCTTTAATGATAACCCAAGGCTTTTTCAGACCTTACCCTGTGGCTCATCAAAGGGTAAAGGGGTTTCCTTCACTAAAAATGACTTTGTTTATCAGAGAGCTAGTGTCACTGATCATCCTGTTTCAGTATAAGGCATTTCTTGTTAGCCAATTTGAAGCCCTAGAGGTATTACCCTTTCATTTATTTAAACTTTGCAAGAGCCATGAACACAATAACTTGTACAAGCAGGTTGACTCAGAGACTGCAACTGACATTACTTCAAGTGCAGGAATCCATGGCAACTGAATTCTGAAAGCAAACAGTGGGGAGAAGCTTCGGCTGTATATAGGAAAGTTTCATGGCCTTAAGCTTCTAACCTTACACACACATTTGCTGGGAAACAAGCTGATATGGTAACTATGAGGATTACCTCCAGGCAAATGCAAGGGTGGGCGAAGGCATAAGGCTTTGGTGGATCCAACGCAAAACAACCTCAGGCAATGTTAAACCAGAATGCTGCAGACCAGAATAGTAATTCTGATTACAAAGTGCCCAAAAGGCCTTCCACATAGCCATATAACCCAGAATAAAAATATTAAAGGTAAAAGTTTCCCCTGATATTAAGTCTAGTCATGACTAACTCTGGGGGGCGGTGCTCATTTACATTTCTAAGCCAAAGAGCTGGCATTATCCATAGACACCTCCAAGACCATGTGGCTAGCATGACTGCATGGAGTGCCATTACCTTCTCGACTAGACAGTACCTACTGATTCTCACTGCTAGGTTGGCAGAAGTTGGGCCTTACAGCAGGAGCTCACCTCGCTCCCGAAATTCGAACTGCCAACCTTTTGGTCAGCAAGTTCAGCAGCTCAGCGGTTTAACCCACTGCGCCACTCATATATAACCCAGAATATCAATGCAGAAAATCCCACAATATCTGTTTTGAACTGGGTTATTTGAGTCCACACGGTCATACATTTCAGTGGAAAATATGAGATTTTATTCAGCTGTGTGGAAGAGGCCTGAGTTGAATGGTCTTGGTTCAAATCTCTGCAGTTTTCCACCAAGTAACATGAATGTGCTAATGTGATACACAGTACAGCCAGTTTGATGAAACTGTTTTCAGTGTTGGACCATGAGATCGGGGTTTTGAATCCCCACTCAGCCATGAAAACCCACTTTGGAAAAGGCAAACTCTTCAACCTAAGGGGAAAACAGTGGAAAAGCTATTCTGAATAAACATTGCCAAGAAGACTCTAGGTTGAGGTCACCTTAAGTTGAAGTCAAAGGCACATAACAACAACAGCAAAGCACCCGTGTGACTTCAGAACTGCAAGGGAAACTGTGTGCATGAGATGGAAAACCTCAAGCCTTCCAAATATTGTTGGGATACAATCCACACCAGAGCATGGGGTAATCAGAGTTCTGGTCCAACAACATCTGGATGTCTATAATTTCCCACCTGGTCATAAGTACTACTACACTCAACAAAACTCACATCTGAGCAAACAGACACTTTTAATCATAGGTTGCTGAATTTCCCTTCTGTGTAACTTAACAAACTTAGGGTTTTTCAAACAGAGAGCTCATGATGGAGAACACAGTCATACAGATAAGCACACACAGCTGTTGTAAATAAAGAGTTCAGGCTGGCATTTTTTCTGCTGTTTTCTTGGCTACAGGGTACACACCATGGAAGTATGATATTAACTATTGCAGAAAAGATTGTAAATATGCAATAAACTAACACAAATGCTTTACAGATATTGTTTGTTCCCTCACCAATAGGCAGTCCAACTTAGTATGCCACATTACAGTTCAGTTTGTGGCATTCTATTCCATATGGATGGCATGGGCGAACTTGGGCCCTCCAGGTGATTTGGACTCCAACTCCCACCATTCCTAACAGCCTCAGGCCCATCCCCCCCCCCCTCAGCCTCTTAAGTGGCTGAAGGGGGAAAGGAAAGGGCCTGAGGCAGTTAGGAATGGTGGAAGTTGAAGTCCAAAACACCTGGAGGGCCCAAGTTCGCCCATGCCTGCCATATATCCATCTTTCATATTCATCTTTACATCAACTTTTCACATTTTATAATACCTGACTGTGTTTCTGAGATGTTTTGTATTGAAAACTGACTTCTGGTATCCTGGTGGTATGCTCACATGACCCTTGAGTTTCAATGGGCTCTATCTCAGAATTTTGAGCTGTTGTTCTCTGGGGGAAATTAGGAAACATTGAGCATGCGCCTAGGCTAACCTGTAGCATGGTCATCTTGAGACTGGACTACTGTAACGCTCTTTACATTGGCCAGCCCTTGTTGGTGATCCGGAAACTTAAGCTCGTCCAGAATGCCGCTGCTCAACTTCTCACTGGGGCTCCAGTGAGATGTCACATAACACCTATTCTCCAGCAGCTCCACTGGCTTCTGGTCGAGCACCGGATCACCTTCAAGGTGATGGTGTTAACCAAAGGTTTGAAATCCCTTGTATTATATATAAGAAACAGGCGAGAAACAATCAGGGTTGGGGAAGAATGACTCCTCAGGACCATGTTGATGTTCCCAGTGCTTTGCAAAAAGCTCCCCTCTTCATTGTTCTTAGTTTGCAAAAAAATGTATGTTTAAATCAGGAATTAAATGGAAATCGATGCAAAATGGGGAACATTCAAAAATTTGGAAGAATAGTTAAGCATGACCAAAAAAAAGAGGTCTCCCAGATTGCCAGCCAGAGCAATGTGGTCCCCACCAAACCTGGTAATTGCTCACCCCTGGACTAAAAGAACTGCAAGTGCCAAGCATAGGTTACAATTCTACAAGCTGCAAGTCTATTCAATGCTAACCAAGGTGACCAGGGCCATAGCCAGGATTTTGATTCGGGAGGGGCTGAGTTTGATGGGGGGGGGGGGCTGAATCTGAGTGAGAGTGGATCTACCCTAGCAAACCTTTTGTATTTTTATCCCAATATCCCCATGCATATGGGATATATTGCGCATGCTGATCAGATCATGATATGAATACACATAACAGTTTAAATAATGTACCTTCTCACGGACCACCCTGAGAATTTCGGTGGGGGGGCTGAAGCCCCCCAAGGCCCCCCCCCCCGGCTACATGCCTGAAGGTGGCCAATTGCAATATTCACACCAGCCTCGAACGGACAAGAGTTGTTTCTCCCACCCTGGGCATTCCACAGATATATAAACCTCACTTGCCTAGTTTTCAACAGACCTCACACCTCTGAGGATGCCTGCCATAAATGTGGGCAAAATGTCAGGAGAGAATGCTTCTGGAACTTGTGCACAGCAACCCAGTGATTCCAGCATGTAAGCCTTCAACAACACAATTGCTACCTCGTCTACAATTGAACACGAACTTAACCCAGCTGAGAACAACCTTATACAACTGAAAGAATGAGGAAATGGCTGATAAAAGGTTGTAGTCAAATTAAAGACGTAGCAGGTATAACAAGTAATTATGTTGTCCTCAACAGATTCTCATGTCCATAGGAAAAAGAAAAATGCACCTGAGGCATATGAATTCCCTACTGGAAGCCACAAATTATTTTCAGAAGTTTTACTAATTATTTGAATGGCTGTGTCCATGATTTTGTGGCATTTTATTTCAAAAGACACCCAAATGGACAGATAAAATGAACAGCACAGCCCTTACATTAAAAAACACACAATCAAACTGCTGAGCATCACAGAACATGAGCTGCTGCTGCTGCCTCCATTTGTTGGGCTCTTCAGCTCCACGGAGCATATGGGGCATCCCTTGGCTTCAGGGCACATCTCAAAGCACCACAGCAAACCAGCATTTGGGGAGGTTTCAAAATAGAAGCGGCTTACCCGAACAATTTCAATGTAATTGTCTTGTCAAAAAATTGACTACTTGCAAAGAAAAAGCTAAATGTTATAGGCATTTTTATTTTATTTTTTACTAAGAGATGATTTATGTCTCTCTCTAACAGCAATCACATATGCTGACAGGGAAAACGGGTTCAGCAAAACACAGAATGGTGACAAATGAATAAGCTATCAGTGCACTGTGAGGAATCCCGAGGTTTTTGTAAGTGTGGGTGTCGATGTAGATGTGGCTATAAATATATGAGAGGAAAAACCTAAGCAGGGAGGGGGCACCCCAACCCCAAAACAATCAATAAAAGCAAACCATGCTCAGGAGCCACGTAATTCAGACTTCGGAATGGTCAAAGGTTGTCAGAGAGCTGGAAATGGGGGGTCCAATGGGATATCCAAGGCTGCATCTATGATTTGGTAACTGCCATGGTTCAATGCTATGGAATCCTGGGAGTTGTAGTTTGATGAAGCACCAACATTCTTAGGTAGAGAAAGTTAAAGGACTTGTATAACTATAACTCCCACGATCCTATAGTATTGAGTGATGCCACTTAAATTGGTGTCAAACTGCATTAACTCTACAGTGTAGATGCACCCTTAGAAAAGAACCTGGCTGGCTGGATTCCTGAACAAGTCACCGAGAAATCACTGCAGCATTTTGTCATGGGTTCCAACTGTACACTACAAATTAAAAAGCAAGTGTGCCTTAACAAATCAAAGCACAGCCAAGATTATATATATATATATATATATATAGAGAGAGAGAGAGAGAGAGAGAGGTTTACCCTGACATTAAGTCTAGTCATATCCTACTCTGGCGGGTGGTGCTCATCTCCATTTGTAAGCCAATGAGCCGGCGTTGTCTGTAGACACCTCCTAGGTCATGTGGCCAGCATGACTGCATGGAGAGCTGTTACCTTCCCGCCAGAATGGTACCTATTGATCTATTCACATTTCCATGTTTTCGAATTGTTAGGTTGGCAGAAGCTGGGGCTAACAGCGGGAGCTCACCTCTTTCCCCAGATTCGAACCACCAACATTTCAGTCAGCAAGTTCAGCAGCTCAGCAGTTAACCTGCTGCACCATCAGGGGGTTTATATGTGTGTATGTGTACACACACACACACACACACATTCTTTTTCTATACACACATTTTTAGTGCAGCATTACATAGTGAAAATTTCTGACAGTGCAGCAAATATCAAACATACATTCTCTCTTGGCCACAAACAACAACAAGTCCTCCACTGCCCAAGATGGTATTTCCATCTTGTACCAAGTATGAAGAATTGGCACTGCAGACTAATTCCACCAGAGAAGTCAGCCATAGCAGAGCACTTGATGAACTCACCTGGACACAGCATAGTATATGAGAACACAGAAATGCTGGGCCATTTGAACAACCACCATGTCAAACTACATAGAGAAGCCATTGAAATCCACAAGCATGTGGACAATTTCAACAGAAAGGAGGAAACCATGAAAATAAACAAAATTTGACTACCAGTATTAAAAAAGACTTCTAAAATCAGGACAGTAAATAAAAACATTCAAAAAGCAGGGGAATTCTAGACAGGAATCAATCAGGGCCAGCTAACACCTCCCAACAAAGGATTCCCCCAAGTAGCAACCAGCCAGGCTTTCATAAAATCGTGGAATCATAGAGTTGGAAGAGGCCATCCAGTCCAACCCCTTGTCAAGATGCATGATGATCACATTCAAAGCACTCCTGACAGATGGCCATTAAAAGCTACAAGGCTATTAAATGCTTATCAAGGTGACCAACTGCAACACTCACACCTGCCTCATACAGATATGAGTTCTTTCTCTCACCCTGGACATGCCACAGATATATAAACCTCACTTGCCTAGTTTCCAGCAGACCTCACAACCTCTGAGGATACCTGCCATAGATGTGGCCATACAGCCGGAAAACTCACAGCAACCCTATGAAGAATTGCTTAGAATTGCCCCTTTCTATAGAATTAGGTAACCTACGGGTCATCCAGTCTAACATGCTGCCATGAAGAAATGCACAATCAAAGCACTCCAAACAGATGCCCATGCGGCCTCTGTTTAAAAAACCCCAGAGGAGACTTCAACACTTTTCAAGACAGCATATTTCACAAACTGGAAGTTTGTGAAATACTGACAGGAAGTTGTTTCCTAACGCTTAGATGCAGGGCCTTAGCCAGGATTTTGATTCGGGGGGCTGAGTTTGGTTCGAGGGGGGGCTGAGACTGGGTGGAAGAGGGTCTACCCTAGCAAACCTTTTGTATTGTTATCCCAATAACCCCATTAATGTGGGATATAATGAGCATGGTGATCAGATCATGATAAGAATAAACATAACAGTTTAAATAATGTACCAGTAAGGCCTTTTCGCGGACCACCCTGAGAATTTCGGGGCTGAGCCCCCTTAGCCCCCGGCTACATGCCTGCTTAGATGGAATATCCAAGTATCAGAGGCCTCTGATACTTGGACGGACTTAGCAAAACGGGAAGGCCCCGTATATTGTTGTGACTTCACACATCTAAGCCGCCCAGCACCTTGACTCCTCTCTGCAATTCGGCTCTCATCTTCGTCTCTTTTGAAGATGTCCACAGGCGTTTGGACTCAGTTTGATATCCCGGGACCTCCTTCGCAAAACTTTCCTTGAAAACCCACTCTGTTACGGACTATACACTCCTTTTGAACTTACCTATATTAACCCTCTGAAGGGTAGGAGCCCGTCCCGGGCGCTTTATATTCTACATGTATATGATATGTATAATGTTATGTGTAAATGATAATATATCACTTGATTTTTGATACTGAAGTACTAAGAGTGCTCGTTGTGTGTATTGTAACCTGTAGCCATAACAGCTCCAAGTAACAGCTCCATAACAGGGTGCTCTGAGTCTGAGTGCAATTTTCCTACTTCTTGGCAGGGGGTTCTTGTCCCACGAGGTCTCTTCCAAGTTTATGATTCTACAGGTGGCAAGTAGTCAAGGGCAAGGTGGTGAGCAAACCTACTTTTGATAGATTTTCGAAGGCTTTCGTAGCCGGAATCACTGGGTTTGCTGTAAGTTTTTCGGGTTGTATCAGGCATGTAGCCAGGGGGGGCTAGGGGGGGCCTTATTTTAAATTCTCAGGGTGGTCGAAAAGGCCTTACTGGTACATTATTTAAACTGTTATGTTTATTCATATCATGATCTGATCACCATGCTCATTATATCCCACATTAATGGGGTTATTGGGTTAACTATACAAAAGGGTTGCTAGGGTAGACCCTCTTCCCCCCCGTCTCAGCCCCCGAATCAAAATCCTGGCTACGGCCCTGGGTTGTATGGCCATGTTTCTGGAACATGGCCATACAAGCCCGAAAAACTTACAGCAACCCTTTGGATAGATTGCCTTCTCAGACAAAAAATAAATAAATAAATCAGTAGACATGATGATAATAGTCCCAAAATCTAAAGCAAGGAAGGCAAATCAGAAAAGAAGTCTGTGCCTAAGAAGAAGCCCTGTTGAGTGAGTGAATGCCCAAACCTTGGGGGGGCCATAAGGTAGAAAACAGCGCCCTCTTTTGGCCGGACTCGGGAAAGGCGCCAACCAAAAACACGCTTTTAAGATACCTTCGCCCAGGCTTTGGGCAAACTTTGGCCCTCCAGGTGTTTTGGACTACAACTCCCACAATTCCTAGCAGCCTACCGGCTGCTAGGAATTGTGGGAGTTGTAGTCCAAAACCCCTGGAGGGCCAAAGTTTGCCCCTGGCTGCCTTAAAGGGCCATGCCTTCCTTACCTTCCGCAGCATGCCGCGTGCGGGGCTGCGGGAGGAAGCCGAGGCGAAGGCCACCTGCCCGGCTGCCGCTGCCCGTTCTTCCTCGGCGCCCTCCTCGTCGTCGCCTTCCTCGTCCCTCCGGAGGGGCCATTCCCCAGCTGCTGCGCGGCTCCTCCTCCTCCTCCTCTCTTGCTGGGAGACTTGGCCAGCCCCAGGAGCGCACATTTCATGCCCGCCGAGGCCACGGCTTCCAGCCCGGAGCCCAGGCACAGCGGGGCGCCCCCGAGAGCCAGGGCTGCCTCGCTTGGGAAGGGGGAAAGGGAGAAGCGGAGGAGCCTCCAGCGGGGAGAGGAGCAGCTGCAGCAGATGGATCCGCACGCGCGGGCTTCTATAGCCGAGGAAGAGAGAGAGAGAGAGATGCAGAGGGGAGGGAGGGGCTCCCGCAGCCCCCTCCTCTGCTCTGCTCTCCCTCCTCCCCTCTCTATTTTTTTCCCTCCGAGCGCGAGCGCCTCACGCGCACATCCAGAGCCCAGGCAGGCGCGCGCGCCCCCGGGAGCCAATTGCCCGCGCGGAAGAGGCAGCTGCATAGCTGCCTGGGCGCCTCGACGGAGCCTATAGCCCAGCGTTTCTCAACCTGGGGGTCGGGACCCCTAGAGGGGTCACGAGGGGCTGTCAAAGGGGTCGCCAAAGACCACCAGAAAACACAGTATTTTCTATTGGTCGTGTGTTTGGGGGGGGGGTTTCTGTGTGAGAAGTTTGGCCCAGTTCTATCATTTGTAGGGTTCAGAATGCTCTTTGATTGTAAATCCCAGCAACGACAGCTCTCAAATGTCAAGGTCTATTTTCCCCAAACTCCACCAGTTTGGGCAGATTGAGTATTCCTGCCAAGTTTGGTCCAGATCCATCACTGTTTGAGTCCACAGTGCTCTCTGGATGTAGGTGAACTACAACTCCAAAACTCAAGGTCAATGCCCATCAAACCCTTCCATTATTTTCAGTTGGTTGTGGGAGTTCTGTGTGCATTCTGAACTCCACCAATGATGGAATGGAATCAAACTTCCCACACAGAACTACCATAACCAAGAAAAAAAATACTATAAGAGTTTGGTGGGCATTGACCTTGAGTTTTGGAGTTGTAGTTCACCTATATCCAGAGAGCACTGTGGAGGGAAGGGGCAGTAGCGCCCCGTTCGGTCACGTCTTCCTCCCTCCCCCTCCAGCAGAAGCAGCGTGAGCAAAGCAAGGCAAAGCGAGCATGGGCTGGGAAGAAGGCCCAGTGGAGAAGAAAAAGCGTTTGTCAGGAGGGGGGAAGAAAGGGTATTGGTGGTTCCAATTTCCCACGGCAGACCTGATGATGGCTCACGGCCCACTTGTGTGCCACGGCACACTGGTTGGGAAACACTGAACTACAACTCCAAAACTCAAAGTCAATGCCCATCAAACCCTTCCATTATTTTCAGTTGGTTGTGGGAGTTCTGTGTGCCAAGTCTGGTTCAATTCCATCATTGGTGGAGTTCAGAGTGCTCTTTGATTGTAGGTGAACTATAAATCCCAGCAACTACAGCTCCCAAATTAAAAAATCAAACCCACCCCACCCCCAACCCCTCCAGTATTCAAACTTGTACCTAACTAGGTCCAGGGAATGAAAATACATCCTGTATAGGCATGTAGCCGGGGGGGCTAAGGGGGCTTCAGCCCCCCCGAAATTCTCAGGGTGGTCCGCAAAAAGGCCTTACTGGTACATTATTTAAACTGTTATGTTTATTCATATCATGATCTGATCACCATGCTCATTATATCCCACATTAATGGGGTTATTGGGGTAACAATACAAAAGGTTTGCTAGGGTAGACCCTCTTCCACCCAGTCTCCCCCCCCCCCCAAACTCAGCCCCCCCCCCCAAATCAAACTCCTGGCTACGGCCCTGATCCTGTATATCAGATATTTACATTAAGATTCATAACAGTAGCAAAATTACAATTGTGAAGTAGAAACAAAAATAATTTCATGGTTGCGGGTCACACCAACATGAGGAAGGTTGAGAACCACTGCTATAGCCAAAGAGCTCCATTCCCACCCAACGCATACACACACACGCACATGACACATACACTACAGCAGTGTTTCCCAACCTTTTTTGAGCCGCGGCACACTTTTTACATTTACAAAATCCTGGGGCACACCACCAACCAAAAGGACACAAAATGACACTCTAACACAGTAATACATATAGTTAATATGTTTATAAATGTATTTATACACTCAATGTGAAACCTGGGCCTGTTTCGATGAACACAACATAGATATCCTGGCAGGAATGGCAGAAAGACACACAGGAAGGTCTTGCTCAACAGCTGGGAGTTATAGTTCACCCGCAATCAAAGAGCATTCTGAACTCCACCAATGATGGAATGGAATCAAACTTCCCACACAGAATTACCATAACCAAGAAAAAAAATACTATAAGAGTTTGGTGGGCATTGACCTTGAGTTTTGCAGTTGTAGTTCACCTATATCCAGAGAGCACTGTGGAGGGAAGAAGGGCAGCGCGCCCGGGTCACGTCTTCCTCCCTCCCCTCCAGCAGAAGCAGCAGCGTGAGCAAAGCAAGGCAAAGCGAGCAGAGCGAGGCTGGGGAAGAAGGGAGCCCGAGTGGAGAAGAAAAGCGTTTGTCAGGAGGGGGAAGAAAGGGTATTGGAGGTTCCAATTTCCCACGGCACACCTGATGATTGCTCACGGCACACTAGTGTGCCACGGCACACTGGTTGGGAAACACTGAACTACAACTCCAAAACTCAAGGTCAATGCCCATCAAACCCTTCCATTATTTTCAGTTGGTTGTGGGAGTTCTGTGTGCCAAGTCTGGTTCAATTCCATCATTGGTGGAGTTCAGAGTGCTCTTTGATTGTAGGTGAACTATAAATCCCAGCAACTACAGCTCCCAAATTAAAAAATCAAACCCACCCCACCCCCCAACCCTTCCAGTATTCAAACTTGTACCTAACTAGGTCCAGGGAATGAAAATACATCCTGTACAGGCATGTAGCCGGGGGGGGCAGGCTTCAGCCCCGAAATTCTCAGGGTGGTCCGCGAAAAGGCCTTACTGGTACATTATTTAAACTGTTATGTTTATTCATATCATGATCTGATCACCATGCTCATTATATCCCACATTAATGGGGTTATTGGGGTAACAATACAAAGGTTTGCTAGGGTAGACCCTCTTCCACCCAGTCTCAGCCCCCAGAACCAAACTCAGCCCCGAATCAAAATCCTGGCTACGGCCCTGATCCTGTATATCAGATATTTACATTAAGATTCATAACAGTAGCAAAATTACAATTGTGAAGTAGAAACAAAAATAATTTCATGGTTGCGGGTCACCCCAACATGAGGAAGGTTGAGAACCACTGCTATAGCCAAAGAGCTCCATTCCCACCCAACGCATACACACACACGCACATGACACATACACTACAGCAGTGTTTCCCAACCTTTTGAGCTGCTGCACTTTTTTACATTTACAAAATCCTGGGGCACACCACCAACCAAAAGGACACAAAATGACACTCTAACACAGTAATACATATAGTTAATATGTTTATAAATGTATTTATACACTCAATGTGAAACCTGGGCCTGTTTCGATGAACACAACATAGATATCCTGGCAGGAATGGCAGAAAGACACACAGGAAGGTCTTGCTCAACAGCTGGGAGTTATAGTTCACCCGCAATCAAAGAGCATTCTGAACTCCACCAATGATGGAATGGAATCAAACTACCCACACAGAACTACCATAACCAAGAAAAAAAATACTATAAGAGTTTGGTGGGCATTGACCTTGAGTTTTGGAGTTGTAGTTCACCTATATCCAGAGAGCACTGTGGAGGGAAGGGGCAGTAGCGCCCACACGGGTCACGTCTTCCTCCCCCCCCGCCAGCGGCAGCGGCAGCGTGAGCAAAGCAAGGCAAAGCGAGCAGAGCGAGGCTGGGAAGAAGGGAGCCCGAGTGGAGAGAAAAAGCGTTTGTCAGAGGAGGGGGAAGAAAGGGTATTGGAGGTTCCAATTTCCCACGGCACACCTGATGATGGCTCACGGCACACTAGTGTGCCACGGCACACTGGTTGGGAAACACTGAACTACAACTCCAAAACTCAAAGTCAATGCCCATCAAACCCTTCCATTATTTTCAGTTGGTTGTGGGAGTTCTGTGTGCCAAGTCTGGTTCAATTCCATCATTGGTGGAGTTCAGAGTGCTCTTTGATTGTAGGTGAACTATAAATCCCAGCAACTACAACTCCCAAATTAAAAAATCAACACCCCCCCCCCAACCCCTCCAGTATTCAAACTAGTACCTAACTAGGTCCAGGGAATGAAAATACATCCTGTATATCAGATATTTACATTAAGATTCATAACAGTAGCAAAATTACAATTGTGAAGTAGAAACAAAAATAATTTCATGGTTGCGGGTCACCCCAACATGAGGAACTGTATTAAGGGGTCACGGCATTAGGAAGGTTGAGAACCACTGCTATAGCCAAAGAGCTCCATTCCCACCCAACACATACATACACACACACACATGACACATACACTACAGCAGTGTTTCCCAACCTTTTTTGAGCTGCGGCACACTTTTTACATTTGCAAAATCCTGGGGCACACCACCAACCAAAATGACACAAAATTACACTCTTAACACAGTAATACATATAGTTAATATGTTTTAAAATGTATTTATACACTCAGTGTGAAACCTGGGCCTGTTTCGATGAACTCAACATAGATATGCTGGCAGTAATGGCAGAAAGACACAAACTTCCCACACAGAACTCCCATAGCCAAGAGAAAATGCTATAAGAGTTTGGTGGGCATTGACCTTGAGTTTTGGAGTTGTAGTTCACCTACATCCAAGGAGCACTGTGGACTCAAACAATGATAGATCTGGATCAAACTTGACACAAATACTCAATATGTCCAAATGTGAACACTGATGGAGTTTGGGGAAAATAGGCCTTGATATTTGGGAATTGTAGTTGCTCGGGTTTATAGTTCACCTACAACCAAAGAGCTTTCTGAACTCCACCAACAATGGAATTGAACCAAACTTCGCACACAGAACTCTCATGACCAACAGAAAATACTGGTAGGGTTTGGTGGGCATTGACCTTGAGTTTTGGAGTTGTAGTTCACCTACATCCAGAGAGCATTGTGGACTCAAACAATGGTAGATCTGGACCAAACTTGGCACAAATAGTCAAGATGCCCATAGGTGAACACCGGTGGAGTTTGGGGAAAATAGACCTTGACATTTGGGAGTTGTAGTTGCTGGGATTTATAGTTCACCTACAACCAAGCATTCTGTACCCCACCGACGATAGAATTGGGCCAAACTTCCCATACAGAAACCCCATGACCAATAGAAAATAATGTGTTTACTGATGGTCTTTGGCGACCCCTCTGACATCCCCTCATGACCCCCATAGGGGTCCCAACCCCCAGGTTGAGAAACACTGCAATAGCCAAAGAGCTCCATTCCCATCCAACACACACATGACATATACACCACAGAGCAAAGGAGCAGTTAGGTTGGCAGAAGCTGGGCCTAATGGACTGGGTAGACCTGCCAGAGGAGATTTATTTATTTACTTATTTACTTTGCTTCTAGACCGCCTCTCTCAGCCCGAAGGCGACTGGAGGCGGTGTACAAATGGCAAGAACTGCCCAAGACAAACATATCAACAACAACAACAACAACAAAACTTTATTACGGCCACTGACCAGCACAAAGCGGGCACAAGCGCCCTAAGAGGAGAAGGACAACTCCCCAGTAAACAGTTATTTAAAATTAGATTAGAAATCAGTATAAAAATATATTTTAAAAGACAGGATATTGTTGCCTTACGGTGTCAATCATCATCCGTCTAATATTAAGAGCAGCAGCACAGAACTTAGCAACACTGTAAGTTATTGTAGTGTTAGAGTCCGAAAGCAGCAGGGTGGAGTAATATTTTTCACTGCGCCCCGGGTACTTTAAAAGCCATGGTCCAATAAGATTGGATCTAAGATCTCTATAGAACATGCATTGAACAAGCACGTGCTCAGTTGTTTCCACATGACCAGACCCACAGGGGCATAGTCTCTGCTTGAAGGGGGTCTTCTGATACCTCCCCTCCAATACAGCTGATGGGAGGGCATGGCATCTTGCCAGGGTAAAAGCCCTTCGGTATTTGGGCACCTCCAGGTCTGTTAGGTATGCCATGGGGGCAGTGAGGTATCTAGTGGCTTCCCTAACAATGAAGGCTGGGGAACAGGCTAGGTCGGATTGGCGCTCTATGTCCAGGATCCGTTGCTTAATGAGATCCTTTGCTTGGTCCCATCTCTTGCTTAGCAATTGTCCTTGGGAGAAACCTAGCGTTGCGAACTTTGCTGCTACTGTTTTAATCCATGTGGACTGGAAGTCATCTCTCATGATGAGAGCGGCAAGACCACACGGGGAGAAGCAATTATCAACACAATTCCATCATATACAAAATTAGCACTTAACGTTAAAAACACAATATCAGCGTCTCATTATTAAATCGGTATCCAATTGCATCATCGTCGTTCGGTAGGTCTCAATTTGGTAATCATACTACATCTGCAAATGCCCGGTCAAATAGCCAGGTCTTGACCTTCTTGCGAAATGTCAAGAGGGAGGGGGCTCATCTGACGTCGTAAGGAAGGTCATTCCAAAGCCGAGGAGCCACCACTGAAAAGGCCCTGTCTCTCGTCCCCACCAATCGTGCCTGCGAAGCAGGCAGGACTGAGAGCAGGGCCTCTCCGGATGATCTTAAGCATCTTGAAGGTTCGTAGGGGGAGATGCATTCGGACATGTAAGTTGGACCAGAACCGTTAAGGGCTTTAAAGGCTAAAACCAGCACTTTGAATTGTGCCCGGTAGCAAACTGGTAGCCAGTGGAGCTGGCGCAACAGAGGTGTTGTGCGCTCCCTGAGGGGCGCTCCTGTTATCAACCTGGCTGCTGTCCGTTGAACCAGTTGAAGCTTCTGAACAGTCTTCAAAGGCAGTCCCATGTAGAGGGCGTTGCAGTAATCTATACGGGATGTAACCAGAGCATGGACCACCGTGGCCAAGTCAGACTTCCCAAGGTACGGGCGCAGTTGGCGCACAAGTTTTAACTGTGCGAATGCTCCCCTGGTCACCGCCGAAACCTGGGGTTCCAGGCTCAGAGATAGGTGTTTAAATTAAAATTCTGACAGCTAAACTTGCTTGCTCTTCACTGGCCTTGACCATTTAGATGGGGACCCATTTATTTATTTATTTATTTATTTATTAGCTAACTTTATTTCAGGAAGAAAGTAAAATCGTGGTTGTGGGACCAGGCCTTCGCACAGTAACTGCGGCACTTTATTTGGAACGAACTGTTTTATTTGTTTGTTTGTTTATTTATTTATTAGATTTATTGGCCGCCACTCCCAGTGGCTCGGGGCAGCTTACATCACACACCACAATGAAATAGCAATCTACAATAGCATTAAAACCACAGAATAAAAACAACTCCTAAAAGAAAACATAGTCTTAAAAGATAGCATATCACAGCTCAAAGGCCTGCCGGAATAGGACCACCTTGCAGGCTTTCAGATTGCGCAAGGCCCTAACCTCCGGAGGCAATGCATTCCAGAGGACTGGGGTGATGATGGAGAACGCCCTTCTCCGTGTTGAAGTTAGATGGTATTGTTTAACATTGGGCACGGCTAAAAGGTTCCACTCTTCAGATCTAAGTGTTCTCGTGGGACAGTATGGGGTTAGGCGGTCCCTCAGGTACACTGGCCCCAGACCATGCAAGGCCTTGAAAGTCAAAACTAGCACTTTGAAGGTGATCCGGTATTCAATGGGGAGCCAGTGCAGTTCCCGCAGAATAGGTGTAATGTGGCAGCTCGCAGGAACCGAGCTGCCACAGGAACCGAGTTGCGGCGTTCTGCACCAGCTTGAGTTTCCGGGTCACGGACAAAGGCAGGCCAATGTAGAGAGTGTTACAGTAGTCTAGCCTTGAGATGACCGTAGCTTGGATCACCGTGGCCAAGTCATGCCGAGACAAATAAGAGGCCAGCCTCCAAGCCTGACGAAGATGGAAAAACGCCACTCTGCTGACAGTGGAGATTTGAGCCTCCATTGACAGCAGAGGGTCCAGAAGAACTCCAAGGCTCTTTAATGAAGACGACGGACATGAAACACGGCTTCCGCCATTGATTGATTATTTGAATGTGCATTGTCTAGATAGAATTTTAAATGAACTGGATAGCTAATGTTTTAATGTTTATGTTTTAATCTTGTTGTATTAGTGTTTTATATTGTATATTGTTGCCGGCATCTTATTGTGCCTTGTAAGCCGCCCTGAGTCCCCCAGGTTGAGAAGGGCAGGTTAGAAATACAGTAAATAAATAAATAAATAAATAATATTCATACCCCACACCCATCTCCCAAGAGGACTCAGGGGTGGGGCTTACATGAGGCCAAGCCCAATAATACATAATAACAAAACATAGCAATTATTTTTAAAAAAACAATACAGTCAATAAAATTCAACACATGCAATAACAGACAATTTAAAACCATTTCGGGCGAACCAAGTGTGAATGTTAAAAATGTTAAAATAAATAAACACTGGATGCAGACAGAGGTAGTTTGCATATAGTTGGAAGGCTTCCAGGATATTATGATGCAGACATACAACAGGTAATTAAAGTGCTTCTAATGACTTTGCAAAGAATGAACACGGCAGGGCGTCATTTACTTCATTCAGGGAAGGCACATTGGAACAGCCACGTCTTCAGGCTCCTCCTAAAGACTGCCAAAGTGGGGGCAAGTCTGATATCCTTGGGAGGGCGCATTCCAGAGTCGGGGCGCCACTATAGAGAAGGCCCTCTCCCTCTAAGACCCATTTTAGACATCCTGCCCTCAAAGCCCTGCACTTGGAAATATTTTCCTTTTCTCCCTCCCTACAGCAAAACCACCCCAGAATGCAAAGCTCTGTCCAAGAGGCACAGGGTGAATCTACACACTGTAGAATGAATGCCATTTAACACCCCTTTAATTGCGCTGGCTCAATGCTATGGAGCCCCCCATGGTGCAATGGGTTAAACCCTTGTGTCAGCAGGACTGCTGACTGACAGGTCAGCAGTTTGAATCTGGGGAGAGCGGGTTGAGCTCCCTCTGTCAGCTCCAGCTTCCCATGTGGGGACATGAGAGAAGCCTTCCACAAGGATGGTAAAACATCAAAAACATCCGGGCATCCCCTGGGCAATTCTCTCACACCAGAAGCAACTTGCAGTTTCTCAAGTTGCTCCTGATATGAAAAAAATTGCTATGGAATCCTAGGAGTTTGTAGTTTGGAGAGGTACCAGCACTGTTGGGCAGAGAAGGCAAAATACCACGATTCCATAGCACTGAGCCATGACAGTTAATATGGTCTCAACTTGTATTTATTCTACAGTGTAGATGCACCCAGCCTGAATGCTGGTCACGCATATTTGGGACTTTCTCTATGTTAGAGACTTGGTGGTTTGTAATGGGGAATACAAAGGCTGGAGAGCCCTCATTCGCTACGCCCCTTTGTCGCTTTCTTTTCCTCCTCACCAAAAGGTCTCATATAAATAGCTCAAAAAAAGGCTGCCAATCTGTTTAACATGCCCCTGCGGCGTGTGGAAAAGCTCTTTCCGCTGGCCTTGTTGTGGAAGAATAAAATGTTCCCCTATATTCACCCAAATCAGGTGCATTTACACCATTTATTTTGGTAAATAAATCCACAGTTCCCTATAATAAGCACTTATCCCAATCTCCAGTAATAAAGGTACAGCTATCTAAATTATTTTGCTATATATAAATCCATAAAATAGTCCCATCTTTTGGGGGGAAATACTGTATATGCAATAGTAAAGAATGAAATGGGCATCAAATTGGCTCTCCTCCCTTTCATCTGTGGCTTCAGCCAGCAGCCTCCATCATCCGGGGAGCACTGGGATATTATCCAGGCTGCATCCTGCAATTCAGAACTGGGCTTTGAAATTCAAAATTCGAGATGTAATGAGCCCTAGCCTACAATGGAACATTGCTTTTGTTTGTTGGCCCTGGCAGGACTGATGCCAGGCAGAGAACCTGGGATTTTGTTCCAACAAGTGTCAGAATATCACATTAGGATTCACACAGTAACAAAGCAGCAAGTGCATCTAAGGCCTCTTCCACATTGCCATGTAAAAGCCAAATTATCTGCTTTGAACTGGATTATATGACAGCGTAGAAGGGGCCTAAGTGTGTGTCATTTTTTTTCTTTATTCACTGTTCAGCCTGTGTGTGTTCTTGTGTGTTTGAATACTTGCACTTTCTCACTAGCTATGATTGGAGTTCTTGTCTCTGCTAGTTTATACACTGAGCACCATTACATTAATATGGATGCATCTAACCCTGTAGATTTAATACAGTGGTACTGTTCTATTATTCAGGCAGCGGTCACAAGGGGATGCCAGACACAAAAGGATAGTCTATCTGGGTTGGGGTGGGGTGGGGGGTTGAAGGAGTTAAACAGTTTTCCTGTTGTTCCCCTCACACATGTTGCCTCTTTGAAACCAATACGGTTTGACACTACTTTAACTGCCTTGGCTCAATGCTATGGAATCCTGGGATTTGGAGTTTGGAGAGGAACCAGCACTTTTTGACAGAGGACCCCAACTCCTATGGTTCCACCATGGCATAGAGCTGTGGCAGTTAATGCAGTGTCAGGAGCAATGCAGGTCGCTTCTTGTGTGAGAATTAGTCGTCTGCAAGGACATTGCCCAGGGGACGCTCAGATGTTTTACCATCCTATGGGAGGCTTCTCTCATGTCCCCGCATGAGAAGCTGGAGCTGACAGATGGGAGCTTACACCTCTCCCCAGAGTTGAACTGTCGACCTTCCGGTCTGCAGTCCTGCTGGCACAAGGGTTTAACCCATTTTGTCACCGGGGGTCCTAAACTTACTCATTCAAGATGCATCCTACGTCTCTATTTCTAGTCCAGATATATTGTGCTACTTCTGCTTAACAGGTCTGAGGGGAGGGGGCAAAATATAAAAGCTATGTAGGCTGTGGCTATGTAGGAGCCACCAGTGGTGCAGTGGGTTAAAGAGCTGAGCTGCTGAACTTGCTGACCGAAAGGTTGCAAATCCGAGGAGCAGCATATACTCCCGCTGTTAGCCCCAGCTTCTGCCAATCTAGTAGTTCGAAAACATGCAAATGTGAGTAGATCAATAGGTACCACTCCGGCTGGAAGGTAATGACATTCGATGCAGTCATGCCGGCCATATGAACTTGGAGGTGTCTATGGACAGCGCCAGCTCTTCAGCTTAGAAATGGAGATAAGCACCAACATGACTAGACTTAATGTCAGGGGGAAATCTTTACCTCGGCTGTGGCAGTGGGACAACAGACACAATGGGAGCCAAAATGGTTTAGTGGTTTCAGTGTTTACCTATTACCTGGGGAGACAAGGGTTCAGATCCCTATTCATCCATACAAAGGCATTGGGTTTCCTTGTTCAAGTCACACTTTCTCACACTTAGATGAAGGCAATGGCTAATATCAGCATAAACTTAGAAAACTCTGATAGATTTGCTCTATTATTGACCATTGACTCTCAGTTAAGGAAAGTCAGACATGTGAAATAAGACATTCTCAGAAACAATCCAAAACGTTTTGTTTCCAAAAGCAATGGAAAATAAGACGCTACTCCACACTCCCTCATTCTACGTATGTACAATAGACAACCAGACACACAACTGTTTCTTATTGTACACTTGTCCCTCCAGGTTTGCAGTTTTAACTATTGCAGATTTGTTAATTGCTGTGAGTTTTCCGGGCTGTCTGGCCATGTTCCTGACATTTCACCCACATTTATGGCAGGCATCCTCAGAGGTTGTGAGGTCTGTTGGAAACTAGGCAGGTGAGGTTTATATATGTATGGAATGCCCAGGGTGGGAGAAAGAACTCTTGTCTGCTTGAGGCAAGTGTGAATGTTGCAATTAGCCATCTTGATGATGATGATTATTATTATTATTAGACTTGAATAGATTAGCATGTAATGGCCATGTATCTTTAAAGCATGGCTGCTTCCTGCCTGGGGGAATCCTTTGTTGGGAGGTGTTAGCTGGCCCTGATTGTTTTCTGTCAGGAATTCCCCTGGTTTTTTTAAGTGTTCCTCTTTATTTACTGTCCTGATTTTAGAGTTTTTTAAAATACTGGTAGCCAGATTTTGTTCATTTTCATGGTTTCCTCCTTCCTGTTGAAATTGTCCACATGCTTGTGGATTTCAATGGCTTCTCTGTGTAGTCTAATGTGATTTGATTATTCACAGATTTGATTAAAAATATTCTCTCTAGGGATCTCTAGGTCCTTCAGGTCCTTTATATTCAACGTCCTTTGATCATGTTGCAGAACCTAGAGATTTGTAGAGCCTGTAAACATGCCCCTGTAAGATTAACAGCTATAACACTAAGATGTTTATTGCAAACTGGTACTGACTGCTTCCTTGTATTTCTCTTGCATAATAGATATCAACCAGGCCCGTCTTCCTAACTTGGATGGTCAATACATGTACCAATATTCCCATTTTGTTTTATACTGACTAGAGCAAAAAGGGCTTTGTTGCCATGGTAATTTTTATTTTATTTTTTGGTTGCATTGCTGCTTTAAAGAGTGTCTAATGCCCTTGAGTTTATTTTTCCCGCCCCTGTTAGTTGGAGATAACATAACATATCCATAGTGCTGAAGCTGTTACTAGGAAAACATGTAATTTTCATACAAATATGACTCTTGCACAGCTTGATCTTATACATTCTGTGAGTCTTAACCCAGGAAAATATGCACTTTTGTATAGTCTGCAAAATGTATACAGTAAGACTCCCTTATCTTCATGAGATATGTTCCTGAGTTTGCTGTGAAAACAGGAAAGCGTGCATAAGAGCAAATCTTATTAAAATGAATGCCTTCCACCTGAAGTCAATGTTATTATACAATTAACAAAGACAGACCATACATAAACAGAGGTAAAGGCTTCCAATATTTTTCCATCTCCGGCATCTGGAGGCTATGCTCGACTCCGGCCATGTGTGTGTGTGTGTGTGCTGTTGTTCCATCATCCATGCTGGAGCCTCCAGTGGCGCAATAGGTTAAGTCCTTGTGCCAGCAGGACTGCTGACTGACAGGTCAGCGATTCAAATCCGGGGAGAGCGGGTTGAACTCCCATCTGTCAGTTCCATCTCCCCATGCAGAGACATGAGAGAAGCCTCCCATAAGGATGCTAAAAACATCAAACATCCGGGCATTCCCTGGGCAACGTCCTTGCAGAAGGCCAATTCTCTAAGACACGAAGCGACTTACAGTTTCTCAAGACATGAAAAAAAATCTTCCATGCCGAGGAGTTTTGTTGTCCTTAAACTCTCTACCTATCAAATTGTCAGCATGTCCACATGCTTTTATTGCCTCCCTGTCAAAGTAGTACCTATTTATCTACTCACATTGCTGTTTTCAAACTGCTAGATGAGCAGAAGCTGGACTGACAGTTGGGAGCTTACCTCAACCCGGGCTTGAACTGTTGACCTTTCGATCTTCAAAATTTTCTGCAGCTGGAGGCTTAACCAGTCCCTCAGTATATATGGTGAAGAATTCTCCTATTTTTGCAAGCCTTTTCAGTGCAAGCTTGCTATCTATTTTACGAGTAATGTCTACAAAATATCTTACATACTCTGTGTGTGTGTATTGCAGTGGATTGTTTTGAATTTTTCAAATGAAGTGTTTTATAAATATTTTCAGAGATAAACTAAATAACAGAAATATATTCTCCTTTCCACAGCACTGGAATATAAAGTAATATTAAGACCACACAGAATTCGTGATCATGCATTGACGTTATTGATCAGAGGTTTCTATATAGGTTCACTATTTGTAGTTGTAACAGGAATTGAGAGTCTGTAACTCTTGTTTCCCACAACAATAATTCTTCACCTGTTTGAAATAACAAAATAGCATTAATTTGGATTATTTTTAAGGTTTATATCCAATTAAACTTTTTCTTTTTGGACTTATGGAAGAACAGTTGGAAAGGTAACATAAAAAGATACTTTAGGTAGCAGCAAGATGGTTATATGCAGAGAGATGGAAGATTTCAGATTATTATGTTGGTACTTGTTTGCTGGATGAAACATTAATAACGATCAATATGCAGGTGATACCACTTTGATGGCTGAAAGCGAGGAGGAACTGAGGAGCTTTATAACCAAGGTGAACGAGGTAAAGGTAAAGGTTATTCCCTGAAATTAACTCCAGTTGTGTCAGACTCTGGGGGTTGGTGCTCATCTCCATTTCTAAGCCGAAGAGCCGGCGTTGTCCATAGACACCTCCAAGGTGATGTAGCCAGCATGACTGCATGGAGTGCAGTGAAAGAAGAAAGTGCAAAAGCTGGGTTGCAGTTAAACACAGACACAAAATAACCCAAGATTATGGCAACCAGATTGATTGATAACTGGCAAATAGAGGGAGAAAACGTGGTGACAGTGACAGACTTTGTATTTCCAGGCGCGAAGATTACTGCAGACGCAGACTTCAGCCAGGAAATCAGAAGATGTTTGCTCCTTGGGAGGAGAGCAATGATCAATTTCGATAAATAGTGAAGAATAGAGACATCACACTGACAACATAGGTCCGCATAGTTAAAGCAGCGGTATTCCCTGTAGTAACCTATGGATGCTAGAGCTAGACCATAAGGAAGTCTGAGCGAAGGAAGATAGACACTTTTTGAACTGTGGTGTTGGAGGAAAATTCTGAGAGTGCCTTGGACCATGAGAAGATCAAACCAGTCCATAGTTCAGGAAATAAAACCTGACTGCTCACTTAGAGGCAAAGATGAAGTACGTACTTTGGCCACATAATGAGAAGACAGGAAAGCTTGGAGAAGATAATGATGCTGGAGAAAATGGAAGGAAAAAGGAAGAGGGACTGACCAAGGGCAAGATGGATGAATGGTATCCTTGAAGTGACTGGCTTGACCTTGAAGGAGCTGGGGGTGGCCACAGCCGACAGGGAGCTCAGGCGTGGGCTGGTCCATGAGGTCACGAAGAGTCGGAAGTGACTGAATGTGGTGTTCCAGCCTAGCCAGCCCAGTGGTCAGTCAGGCACGGGGGGGGGGGGGGGTTTCCAGCTGATCAGGATCAGATCCCAGCTGATCAGGGGCAGTTTGGAGATGACGAATGGCCAGATGGGCATGGGTCTCCAAATGAGAGTTTACAGTGGGATGATGAATGGCTAGAGGGATATAGGGCTGCAGATGAGTTTACTGAGGATTCCATGGAAGAGGATTCTGCACCAGACTATGAGAAGCCCGGTAGCCTTGGTTCCCAAGAGAGAGTTTCTACTCCCTTCCCAGATGAGCATTCCGGAGGAGTTTCCTGCTTCTCACTCTGATAGTGGTGCAGCTGGGCCTGCTAACGAGTCAGTGTTTGATAGAAGGGCGAACATCAGAGATTCTAGGAAATCGTGGAATCTAAGGAAGGGGGTGAGATGGGCCCATCGAGACTAGCTTCCTTATTAGCCTGTGCTCCCGGGTTTCTAGTCAGTCCTGAAGCCACGTTCAGCTTGATTAAGTCTCCCGCTCCAGTCTCCAAGCTCACGCCGATTGCCGGAGTGATTCGGATCCAAGTTCATGTTGACTGCCGTTGCGGTTTGCCTCAAGTACCATGCTTGACCGCCGGAGCAGTCTGCCTTGCTTTGGAACTTTGCTTCCTTTGGGATTTAAGCCACTTGGGCTTGCAGCTACAGAACTTAATTGAACTATTTTGGATTGCTTTTCTTACTTCCTTGGACTATTCTTTATCCTTTATTCTAAATAAAAGAACATTTATTGCATCTGCCTGTGTGGGTGTGATCTAGGGGGGCTGTCCGAGTTCTGAGGTGCAACACTGAACAGATAATCAATAAAAAATTGTTTGGTTTATTGAGGCATTTAATGTTTGCCTTTTTGTATGTTGGAATCTGCTCAGAGTCCTCCCAGGGAAATAGGGTGGAATATAAATAAAGTATTATTATTATTATTTCAATGTTGTCAACAACAGAAGACTGGAATTTGCCACATTTAAACCCACCACCACAATTACCACCACCATATAAAATCACAATTTAATTCTCCCATAATTTTTGCAGTATGATTAAACATCCATGATACATTTTGACAGCAAGAGCCAATGTCCATATGCTGGGCGATGAACCAACAATGTTCTTAATATTCCTGTAATTTTGCTGAGTTGCACTTTCTAGAAGTCCTTATTCAATCAATTTGTATTAGCCTGATGTAGTGCACGCATGCTCCCAAGGCTATATGTGGCTCTAAGCATTATTAGCCAAATGTACTTTTTTCTGAAAACATCTGGGGAAAGGAAGTGCATTTCCTTAGGGACTTTTGTTTTGTGTTTAGTAAATAAAGTATTTATGACCAGGCACATTCCATTTACCTGCACCTACTGCTGCAGCAGCAACCATTACAATATATGTATTTCTTTACAATGTGGAAAGCTCATCTCCTTTGATCAGACCTAACAGGACCACAATTGAGGATGGATAGTAACAATCTGGAATGTTCCTAAAGGAGGGTGACCAAGACAGTATAAAGCTTTATAACCAAGCTTTATAAGGAATCACAGAAGGTGCTGGGCATGTTTCACCTTGAGATAAGAACACTGGGAGATAATATGATAACTCCATTCAAATATCTAAAGGACTGCCATGTGAAAGATGGACAATACTTTTCCAGGGAGTAGGTCCTGAATCAATGGGTCCAAATTACAAGAAATTAGATTGGACGTAACTCTTGATGGTAATCATTCTTCAACAATTTGCTTGGAAGGTGTTATGTATCACCTTTTAAAATAAATTACATTCATGGAAACTTCTTAAACAGTTCTCAGGGATTCTTAAACTATGGATTTCTGTTCCAGCAGAGGGTTGGATTAGAGACGGATCTTGGGATCAGTGGCAGACTAGATCTAAAAATATTGGTTGCCAGGAGACAAACTCACAACTAGAAGACTGTAATTTTAAAAAGAAATAAATGAAAATTGTAAAAAAGATAAGGTAAAGGCTTCCCCTGTGTCGTGTCCAACTCTGGGGGCGGTGCTCATCTCCATTTCTAAGCCGAAGAGCCAGCGTTATCCATAGACACATCCAAGGTCATGTGGCCAGCATGACTGCATGGAGCGCCGTTACCTTCCCACAGAAGCAGTACCTATTGATCTACTCACATTTGCATGTTTCGAACTGCTAGGTTGGCAGAAGCTGGGCCTAACAGCGGGAGCTCACCCTGCTCCCTTGATTTCGAACTGCCAACTGTTCAGTCATTAAGTTCAGCAGCTCAGTGGTTTAACCCGCTGCTCCACCGGGGGACCATAAAAATATATCAGTGGAAAACTATATAAAATAAATGTATTGCTAAATAAAAATAATGTTTTAGTAATTGCAGTGTACACATATTGCACATATTACTGGCAATATACAGTAGATACTAAATGTAAATACAGATTATTATAATTTAATAATAATATTTATATTATTATATTTTTAAGCAACTAAAATGTCATTAAATGTTTTAACATATTGCCTAATGTTTAAAGAGGGCCACTTGTCAGAGACCCTGGCCAGTCTACCACTGCTCAGGATTCCTTCAACTCTAGTATTCTACAATTTTAGGAAAATACACATTAACAAGGAATCTAACAATCATGCTACGGCAATTTAACACACACACCATAATGTTTATTTGTATGTTAAAATTTAAATACTTAGGAGTCAAGTAATTTGACAAAATAAAGAAGGATGAAGTGGCTAATGGATATATAATGGCTAATGAGGAGAAGTGTTACTCAAAGTTGTGTCCCAAAAACCAGTGCCAGTCCCAATCCTCACAGCTCCACTGGCTGCCAATTACCTTCCGAGCACAATTCAACGTGCTGGTATTGACCTACAAAACCCTATACGGTTCCAGCTCAGTTTACCTGTCTGAACATTTTCTCCTCTACGAAGAGATCTTCTGGAGGGGCCCTGCTCTCAGTCCCACCACAGTCGCAATCGCGGTTGGTGGGGACAAGAGACAGGGCCTTTTCTGTGGTGGCCCCTCAGCTGTGGAACTCCCCTCCCAACTGAGATTAGATCTGCCCCCTCACTCCTGACCTTCAGGAAGCTATTGAAATCCTGGATCTGGAAAGAAACATTCCCAGAATAATGGTTGAGTTTTAATAATAGACTTAAGTATCGATGATGTATGCGGACTGAAATTGGACATGTTTTTTTTATCTTGGCAACCTGGTTTATATGTATTTATTCTACTTGTATTTTAATCTTTTATTGTTTTTATGATGTTTTAAATTGTAATTTGGCATTAAATCCTTGCTGTTAACTGGCCTGCGTCCCTCTGCAGAGGTAGAGAAGATCAGCATATAAAAGTTTTAAATAAATAAATAGATAAATATTTTTTTTAATAAATAGTTCCTGGAATGTATTCAGGAAAGAAATAAACTTATAACCATGGGCACAAGTATGGAATTGACAACCCCACACTGAGTGTAAAGGATTCTCAGTGTTGATAGATAAATGGAGGTAGAAATATCATAAAATGTGTAGTAAGTGATTTGTGCACTGGGGCATTTACTTCTAGGGCAGAGAGTCTAGCCACTTACACCATTGACTACTTCCACCTTGGTGAGAATTCATTTCTGTCTTCATTCAGATAGAGAAAAAAATGGGAGAAGACAGTACATGGAAGGTCCTTCTGGCATGATCACAAGACATCAACTGGCTCAATACACAGGAAAGATACACACATTACCTTTAAATGGCATTGTGAATACATGTCGGCTATCAGAGCAGCAAAATTATAACACTTTGGGCAATATAAAGCAAAATTCTAGAGGAGTATTTTAGGTGGCAGAAGTCATTATTTTGGAGAGCATAAATGAAAATGGGATTGAGTCCCATTAACAGAAGCTAAAACCATGTGCAATCCATGTCTCTAGCAGCTAATCACTAACAGGCACAGCAAAACAAATAATATGCATGAACAGCTGAGGAGGGACAATTATATTATCTCTTATGAGCATAAATCTGCGGCAGTTAAAACCACAAATTAATTTGACCTTAGCAACTTTATGTTTAATTGTCTCTTTGAGCCTTTTATTTATTTGTTTATTTGTTTATTTATTTTACGACATTTATATGCCGCCCTTCTCACCCCAAAGGGGACTCAGAGCGGCTTACAAGTCATATGCACATAAACATACTATATTATTAGCACAGTACTAATTCATCTGTAGCTGTACAACAGCAGATTCTTCACCATGCTAATATATACAGTATATAGATAGATAGATAGATAGATAGATAGATAGATAGATATAGATAGATATAGCAACTGTTGGCCCTGTTACCAGACATCCAAAAAACTGAAATCCTTCTTTCAAATAGGTTGTTTTGAATAAATAAGTTGGAGAGATGTTTTTTTCTGAAGCAGCACAAAACACCCATAACACTGTTCAAAAAATTAGAAAAAGTAGCGGAAATCAATGTAATGATCTATAAATTCCCCCCTTCTTTAAACTAATTGTCTGAAGAGGAACAAGGAAATTGCGGTAGAGTAGCAACCGCGAGCTGTGCACTGTAAGCATTGCAGTGGTATCATTATCTACTCTTTGTGTCTATGTATGTGTTAATAGCACAAAAATTGCTTGCAATTTCCTTTTAGAAAAATGTAAACAGGGTATTCACAGTGCTCATTCACACAGGGGAGTAGCTGTACAACAGCAGATTCTTCACCATGCTAAAATAATTATAATAGGAAACACAGGAGAGCTGTATTTACTGAACGTATTATGTTTACCTCTGAAGAAAGATCAGCAAGGAAGAAATTGTTCCACTCCACTCTTCTCATGTTTTTGGCAGAAAACAGGAACACAAAGAGAGGAGCAGTACATGTGACCTTCCATAGATGCTTAATGGACTGCAATTCCTATCAGTCCCACCCAGAAAAGCCAACGCTGGGGCTGTAAGGATTGAAATCTTCCACCATCTGAAGGGCATAGTATTTTCTGCCCCAGGATAAAACTCAGCTTAATGTTTATTCTCCTAGAGCAGTGTTTCTCAATGCACCTAATGCCGCAACCCCTTAATACAGTTACTCATTTTGTGGTGACCCCCAACCGTAACATTATTTCCATTGCTACTTCATAACTATAATTTTGCTACTGTTATCAACTGTAATGTAAATATCTGATATGCAGGATGTATTTTCATTCACTGGACCAAATTTGGCACAAGTACCCAATCTGCCCAAATTTTAATACTGGTGGGGTTTGGGGGGTGGGGTGGGGTTGATTTTGTCATTTGGGAGTTGAAGTTGCTGGGATTTATAGTTCACTTATAATCAAAGAGCACTCTGAGCTCCACAAACAATGGAATTGAACCAAACCTGGCACACAGAACTCCCATGACCAACAGAAAATACTGGAATGGTTTGGTGGGCACTGACCTTGAGTTTTGGAGTTGTAGTTCACCTGCATCCAGAGAGCACTGTAGACTCAAACAATGTTAGATCTGGACAAAACCTTGCACAAATCACCAATATGCCCAAATGTGAACACTGAGAGTTTGGGGAAAATAGACCTTGTCATTTGTGAGTTGTAGTTGCTGGGATTTATAGTTCACCTACAATCAAACAGTATTCTGAACTCCACCAATGATAGAATTGGGCTAAACTTCCCACACAGAACCCCCTGCCTTGAAGGGACTCGCAAGTGCAAGCTTCACTCCAGCCTCGCACTATCTACTTTACCTGTGTTGGACTCCAGGCCAGGAAACCCTCTGACGTCAAACACCCCATAGCTGAGTGAAATAGCAAGCAGTTTATTGAAGATAATTAAATGCAGTAGAAGTAAAAAGTAATCCACAATAAAAGGTAATTCCAATTAAGTAGGAAAGGTAGATAGGAACAGATAATCCAGAAAAATAGTCCCAAAGGGTCCGTGAAAACAGATACTGGAACTTCCGAAATACTTGAACATGAATCAAACAAGGCACTTCAATATGAATAACAAGGCACTTAATATAGGAATCAATCCAAGGCGAGACATCCAGAAACCTGGGACGAGATCTTGACCTAATTCCAACATTGCTTCATCTGGCTAGATTCTATACTTGACACTTTTATCCCTGCTATCTCTGCTACTGTGGTTCCCAAGCAGCCAAGAAAGAAGTATTTCTCAGCCTTGGATTCCCTGTCAGCCTTTGCTATAATCTGGTTGAGCGCCTGAGAGCCTGATTTGTTTGTCTTTGCTGACTGAAACACTTCTTCTGTTCAGAGGTTCATTAACTACTGCACCTGGACCTTGAGAATCCTCTTGTAACAATTCAGGCCCAGGGAACAGACCATCATCCCCAATCCTTTCAGGAACATTCCCTTCAGAAGAGTCACTTTGAACATGAACCACATTGTCATTCCCTGCATCCACAGCAACCTGATCATCAGACACATGAACCTCATTGTCACTCCCATCATCCAGAGTTCTCTGATCATTAGACACAATCACAGGCTGAACTCCAACAACCTGCATATGTGCACTGCCATGCACGCCTGCTCTCCCCTCCCCGCTTGGAGTCTCAGAAACAGCACTCCCCTTGGCTGAGAGGTCGGCCAATCACAACAGAGGAAGGCTTGGGTGGGAAGATTCACCATCCGTTTCCAAAAAGGAAGAGAAGGACAGGCGGAGATATCTTCAGCCTTCCCTGCCAAAGCATCCTTGGGGTTTTCTTAGACAACAAAGACTTTGAGTTAGTTTGTCATTTCCTCTGAAATACAGCGGACAGCATCCGGTATTCTTTGGTGGTTCTCTATCCAATTACTAACCAGGCCAGACCCTGCTTAGCTTTCAAGATGAGACAAAATCTGATGTGACAGTTTTGAAAATATATTTCCATAGTTTGCTAGCTGTCCTATGAGCTTAAGAAAAAATAATACAAATTGAAACAAATAGACAGTAGTCTTGATGGGTTAAGCAGTTCTCCTTGACAAGAAGGTGCTTAGGAACTTTTCGGAAACAATTCTGCTATAGTGACTGTTTTAATTTTGGGATCCTTGTAAAGAAAAAGTACAGAAGAGTTGAAAAAGGCTGGATGAATTGAAAAACAGAAACAAAAATTGCATATAAATAACTTTTGCACACAATATATATAAGGCTATTACTCTCACATGCACACCTTCTGTTCAGTTTGAATTTTAGCTCATCTGTTTAACAAGCCTCCTGGGCAAATAGTGGCACACAATATTTTATACCTGGTTTATACTGTTTAATTATACAGTGAAATTAAATTCATGCTGGAACATTTGGACAGAAGAAAAATAAATCACCGTGGAGCAATACAGTGTTAGTTAAGAGAAGGGTTGCCAAGTCAGGAGCCTCTCAAGCCCTGAGACATAGGTGTAGCCCTTAGAGATACTGAAGAAGGGGAGAAATAGAGAAATAAGTGCGGACTCTGGAGAGTCTACACCAGCTGTGTATGTTTAGCTTGGAGAAAGAAAAGCTGAAAGGAGACATGATAGCCATGTTTAAATATTTGAAAGGATGTCACACTGTGGAGAGGGCAGGGTTGTTTTGTGCCGTTCTAGAGACTAGGACAGGGGTGCTCAGACATTTTCAGCATGCAAGCTACTTATAAAACAACCAAGTCAAAATGATCTACCTACCCATTACTCAGAGAGCCATAAAAGC
This sequence comes from Anolis apletophallus, assembly GCA_030556195.1. Classification (NCBI taxonomy): domain Eukaryota; kingdom Metazoa; phylum Chordata; class Lepidosauria; order Squamata; family Anolidae; genus Anolis; species Anolis apletophallus. The sequence goes on from JARBWK010000009.1 coordinate 89,180,511, forward strand.
AAAATATTTGGAAATTTATTTCAGTGAGAGCCATATATTTTAAGACTGAATTCAACTAAATGTAAGTATAATAAGCCCCTGGATTTATTCATAATAATGATGATGATGATATTCATTCAGTCTCTGCTAATAATAATAATAATAATAATAAGAATAACAATAGGTTCCTAGAGTAGAAGGAGACCTCCAAGGGCCACCCAGTCCAACCTCCTTCTGCCATAAGGGAAAAACACAATCAAAGCATTCCTCACAGATGGCCATTCAGCCTCTGATAATAATAATAACAACAATGGGTTCCTAAAATAAGAGATCTCCAAGGGCCATCTAGTCCAACCTCCTTCTGCACCTGGGCGGCGTCAGGAGCCTGCGGAGCGGGACTGAGCCTTCCTCTCGCCCTGCCTGCAATCTACCAGGACGCCCTACGCGATCTACCAGTAGATCGCGATCTACTCAATGAGCACCCCTGGACTAGGACATGGAGCAATGGATTCAAATTACAAGAAAAAGAGATTCCACCTAGATATTTTGAAGAACTTCCTGATGGAAAAATTTCCACACTTTTAAAAAGCCCAGCAGTGGAATAAACTGTCTTGGAGAACAATGGAGTCTCCTTCTCTGGAGGTTTTAAAGCAGAGGTTGCTTTGATTCTGTGTTCTGGCGTGGCAGAATGGGGTTGGGCTGGATAGTCCTTGTGGTCTCTTCCAACCCTATGCTCCTATGATTTCAAGGCATGGCAAACCGTAATAAATATGTAACACGGTAGCACACATTTTCAAAGCATTGCTCTTGTCCTGAGATTCCTCCTCCCTCTTTCTTGTCGAGACATACTTTAAAGTTGTAAACATTTCATCATACAACGAACTATAAAAGGGTGGGGCTAAATCTTGTTGCATTGCTGTGAGTTTTCCGGACTGACGTTTCACCCACATCTATGGCAGGCATCCTCAGAGATTGTCTGAACCTCTGAGGATGCCTACTGTAGATGTGGGTAAAACGTCAGAAGAGAATGCTTCTGGAACATGGCCATACAGCCCAGAAAACTCACAGGAACCCAGCCATGAAAGCCTCCAATACACTAGGTCTTATTATTGGAAATCTTAAATCTACTGTTAAGTATTAGTTTTGCCTCTTGGGGCGCATCACCTTCCTTCCAAAGATGATCAATTAATCAATTGGCCAGTAAATCGCTGTGGTGCTGCGCCCAACACAGAACCCTCTTCTCATGTTTTGTCTCACTTGTCATAAAATACCACAGTCTGAATTGGCGACACAAGCTTTGAGTGCTCATTAGATGATTCATCCAGTTTAATGAAAAGAGATTAAAATCCTATCTACAAAGACTGATGAGCCACCCCCCTTTAATAACCTTCTTAGCAATCTCTGTATTCATATCTTCCTTCTATTATTATACCCAATGCTATTTATGGAATATATCATTTCACAAATGAGAGGACAGTAAGATGCAGAAAGCAAGTCACACCTAATATTTTAAAACTATGAAATAGGAATTTATAACCCATCTGATTTTTATACCTTTAAAAATCAATGCCTAAGTCAACTTTGGAGTTTTGAGGCACTTTGATACATTTGTCTTAATTGTACAGAAATCTTAATGATCAAGTCTGATAAATACAAAGCAAGGTAGTACTGTTTCAAAGTGTTCCCAAATCGTGAATACATTAGGGATTCATATGCAAGTCATTATTTTCCCAGCTCAACTTGCAATAGGGATAACACTGCCCTATTTTTTTACATTTGTTTGAAATCTCTCTCTCTCTCTCTCTCTCTCTCTCTCTCTCTCTTTCTCTATCTATCTATCTATCTATCTATATATCAGAATACATGAAAGTGGAAAATACTAGCATGTTTAATTTTTCCTCCACGGAGGGACAGTCATGAAAATTGTAATGACACCATTTATTTGGACAACAATGTGGTGTTTCCAAGTTAATAATCATTATATCACTTCCTTCTGCCGGCTGAACTTGCTGACCAACAAGTTGGCAGTTCGAATCCGGGGAGAGGGGTGAGCTCCCGTCTATCAGTTCCAGCTCCCCATGCGGGGACATGAGAGAAGCCTCCCACAGGATGGTAAACCATCAAACATCCGGGTGTCCCCTGGACAATGTCCTTGGAGACGGACAATTCTCTCACACCAGAAGCAACTTGCAGTTTCTCAAGTCACTCCTGAAATGGAAAAAAAACACCTCCCTACTTTAAACAGCAAAGATGCATATAGTTCACTCTTTCTTTTTTCAAAAAGAATTGTGCCATTTTAGTCTTTCCCTGGACTCAATTGAATAAAATATTTTATTTGATAAACAACCGAAAACCAAAGTATATATAACTATTTTTAGAAATATGTTGTTTAATACTTTTTAAAAAAAAAATGAGCATTAAAAATCTCTAGCTTCACTGCCACTAGCATTTAAAATTTATCTGGCAGATTGATCTGCTTATTTTATCAAATTTCTATCATTTGATATCACATCCTTCCATCAAGGAGTTGTCGGTAGTACTTGTTTTAAAATATATGTGTGCTATTTTGTCTTCAAGACATTTGTCATCCACATTTAATTGCTACTGAAGTAGACACCCCTAAATAGCTTCTTAATTGCTTTTAATATGATTGTACTTGGCAAGATGACAATTTTGGGAGATGTTTGAAGAATTACAGCTGTGTGTATGGTAAGGGATGCGCTGTGGCTATTCATTGAAATTCATGAATGAATACTGAGTGAACCTGGCTTTGAAATTCCATGACACAGCAGCATTTGGGTAAGGCTTCTGCCAATAGAGCCATCATCATTCTTCTTTTGGCTATATATAGTACTTCGTGGCAATTTATTTCAGATTTTGTTTCGTTATATTTATGCAACACGGCTGCCAGTTTCATTAGAAGATACAACATAATCCAGGCATATAAATTAAGCACTTATATAAACTGAATAAGCTTCCAACTAAAAGGATCATTTGATCAAAACCATCTGTGATGATGGCATGGGAAAACAGAACATAGGGCAGGGAAGCACTTCCATGTTGTAACTGTTAACTCATGAAAGCTTTCTCCAAATAATGCAATGTTGAAGACTTCTTAAGGCTTATGGCTGAAATAGTTTAAATAAATTGATCGTGTCAATACCTATCCTGAGCCTTCAAGGAAAAACTAATATCTATACATTTAAATGAACAGACTCCATCAGCTCCATACAATGTGACCTGAATGCTATTGGTTAGTCCCAAGTAAGACACAACCTCATTTTTTTCAGTGATTCAATATCCATGGTTTCAGTTACCCACATTCCAAAAAAAAAGTATCAACTTCCCTCCTCCAATATTTGTGGGTCTCTCCAGGTCCCCCTGTAAATACCATAGTGCAATTCTATTATATTCTTCTGGCTCAAGTATAACGAAAACATAGGAATCACTGTTATCCACAATTTCGCCTATTTGTTATGCGTCTTGGAACATATAGTTAAAATATAAGTTGTGCTATTATCCATGTGCTATGGTGGTAGGGGTCTTGGAACATATTTCCCACAGATACAGGGGTACAGTTGACTATAGAATCTCAACACAGGGAAATCCCACTAATTCCATACGTTTACTCTTAATAAAACAAAGGGATTCAAGCCATTAATTGCATAAGTTGTCAAAATGTCCCTTCAACAAAAAATGGTCAAATCATTGGAATAGTTTTAACTGATCAGTAGCCTACTACCTTCATCAGATAAGACTCTTCCCCCCCCCAAGGACCCCATATCACATTTACCATCCCCCAAGAAGGCCAAGGATGTGTTTTGTTTTTACCCTCCCCATTTTGTATTCAATCTGTATCTAAATAACTTTGTGTCCGGTGGGATGGGGGGGGGAGCAGGGGGGTATAACAAGGGCTGAAACGCAATGGAGAGAGTTGGGGGGGGGGGGGAAGAAGGGGTCTACATCGTTAATTGCAGCAATGTTTCACGCTTATATCTATGCTTGATGTTTTTATAATTTTAATGGTTATTTTCTACAGTTATATGTTATTGATTTGGATATGTGATATTTTTGTATATACGTGAGGCATTGAATTTGCCATTTATTATGTTGTAAACTGCTTTGAGTCCCCCCAGGGGTGAGAAAAGCGGTATAGAAATGCAGATAATAAATAAATAAATAAAACTGACAGGGCGGGGGAAGCACACGAAAGTATTATGTTTAGTTCAAACATATACGCACTATTTTAATCTCATAGAAAAAGGAGGAGCATGCTATATGTGCCGTGTTAATCATGTATTTGAGAGGACTTAAAAAAAAATCTGCACTTTAAAAAACTTTGCTTATTAAGAATTCTAAAAACAAATAACACTTTTCTACATAATCTACCTTCTATTGCGATTCATTTTTCCCCAGCATCACATCAATTTTCTAATGCCATCAGCAAAAAATGTGTTTGGCTAAGCATGGAGCCACTGATACACTGCTGCTTTCTTCCTCTTAAAGCTTCTTTGAATGGTCCTATAAATTGGAATCCAATTGGCCTATAAGCTGGAAATCAATTAGGAAAGTTGGTGCTAAATCCAGACTGTAAACTGGGTATTCCATAAATTCACACTTCAATTGTCTGAGGGTTTCCAATGTGTGAGCTGTACACACATTCAGCTTTCCTGCAACCTGTTTGTAACGCTTCCATTGTCACGAATCAGTTCCAGGGTTCTTTCTTCGTTCTTCATGGTTGTGGCAGTAGCTAGATATCTGTAACACCCTGCATCTGTCACAACAATATGGAAAATTTTCATTTCATGTTTTTTCAGTTTGTTGTAAGCCGCTCCGGCAATATTGTTATATGTACACTGTAAGCCACTCTGGCAGTATTGTTGTTTGCTGTAAGCCCTCTGAGTCCCCTTCGGGGTTGAGAAGGGTGGCATATAAAAATAGTAAATAAATAAATAGACAACTCATACAATCGTAATTGGAAGAGACTGCACAGACCATCAGTCCAACCCCCTGCCATGCAAGAAAAGCACATTCAAAGTACCCCTGACAGATAGCCATCCAGCCTCTATTTAAAGGCCTCCAAGGAAGGAGCCTCCACTAACTCTCTGAGGCAGACTGTATGAGAGATAACTTAATCACCATACTGAGTGCACATGTGAAGATCAATTTGTGCTTCCAGCACACATTCTGCCCAAAGAAAGCATACAACAGAACACTGTTTCTTTTTTTGGTGCAATTCACAAGTTTTGCAGCCATCTTCACTACACTGTGACAATTCTTATACTAAACTGCAAGGTCAGCCAACTTGCCAAACAGACGAGTCACATGACACTCTTGGACACGACCAATTACTCCTCCCCTTGCCCTCACAGTTTCCAACAAAAATATAAGCACATGGAAACTTTTGTTGTTTTACATGTTCTAGTATCATAATTCTGGTTCACCTTGTGTCATTGGAAGGGTGACTACATTATTCCATTATTGCATGTGTGAACAGCTGTAAAACCATAAAGTTAGCCATAAGTAAATAATCTGTACAAGTGAAGCTATATGCTTTCAGCCTCAGAAGAAGGCAATAGTGAACACTCCAAATAAATCTTGTTTTTAAAAAATTCTGATAGGGTTGCCATTGGTCAAAATTGACTTGGAAGTGTGTAACAGCAGTGAATCTACAATAGAGAATCTGCATAACAGGTTCAATCTATTCAGGGGAAAATATGTAGGCACTAAAATTTAAATCTAGTATAATGGATGCAAGGCCACACCAAAACCTGCCTGAGGCCTTAATAATAATAATAATTGCTAACACTGCAAAAATAAGTGCTATTCTTAAGCACGTCTCTCTTCATATGACAATACACTGTATGCTGGGACTGGAAGTGGCATAAATGGAGTTTGGTCATATCCAGGTTTCCCCATGGTCTGGCCAGCAACTTCTGACACAGAAACAAGGGTCTTACTGCATTCTGCTTCTAGCCATCCACAATTCCATGCTTCTTTAAAAATAAATATTTATGACTGCAAAAGGCTTTTGATCAAAGGCTTTTATTTTAAATACAGAAGAAAGATACAGTTCATACTGTATGTTTGGTTCTTTGCAAATCATCACATCACTTCATTTGCTAGGTGTAGAAGGTGGGACCCACTCTTGTATCTTCTTGCGGGTGGTAGAGTAGGGCACATATTGTCCAGGAGTACCACTCAGATTGAATTTATGATTCTCCCAAATGAATTTTCGACTCACTGGTGGATGCGTCGTTGGTGGATCTTCTGTCATACAGTGAAGCCAACGATGCCTTAAAAATAAAAACAAAGTAATAAAAATATCCTAATAACCACTGCAGCAGGCACAGCTTCAGAGGCAAAACCTGTTGATAAATCACTACATTTTAAGTAACTTAGTGGCTGCATCTCATGTTTTTGCTTCACAGGACCAAGTGCAAATACAGAAGCCATTTGTTAATCAGAATATAAGTAATCCATTACAGGTAAACAGTTGTCACAAAAGGAGGTTACAAAAAAGTTATTACAAGAATAGGTACAATCTATTTATGGACACATAAAAAGTGTTACAGGAATGACTCTTATCACAGCGTGAGTGATTCTTCTTGACATCTTCTAGTAGGTGAGGAAACCAAACCCAGAAGTTGCCCTGTCTTTCCTTCACCTGCCTTCCAAAATAGGACAATGGCACTATGACATGTTCATCTGATTTAACCATGTTTAATACTGCATGCAAGAGTCATATGAAGAGCGCTTCTGCAAATAGTTCATTATACAGAAGTAATTACAAGAATTGTTCTGTCTTGTTTCCAATAATTATCTAAACATCAGTATAAAGAATTAAATCCATTTAAAATTTAATTGGAAAGTTAAATGAAATGCTCCAAGATCAGATGTTATATCTGGCTAACTTTTAAAATTATTATTTACTACTACATGCAAATCCAATAGTCAATATACACATAATCTTTCTTACTGTTGAATAAGCAGCATAGGATGATACCATTTTCTATTGAGGCTACAGGATGAGGAAACGGCAAGACTGGAAGCTCTGTTATTATTTTTTCATTGTAACTAAATCGATTTTCATCAACTGTAATAATGTATTGGAAGCTTTACAGATATGTTCTTACTAAAACTTAGGGCGGCTAAAGTAATTTGAAAAAATGTAAAAAGGTGATTTCCTGAAAATATCTGAGCCACGTTAATTAGGGTAGAAACTACTATGCACTAAGTTCTAATTAAAGCAAAGAGAGGCTAATGAAGAGTACTGGGAAATAAATGTAGCTAACTGCAATGTTACCAGAACTTTATGTAGTGAATACCCACTGCCACTGTCTGCTCATATAATCCAAAATCAATGCATTTTAAAGGGTGGCTCTGTTATCCATTTATAGCAGGAAAGGGCAACTGTCAGAGTCCTGTAGGACCCTATGCTCCTACAAATCCCCTGCAATCCAAGAAGGGAAGAGCCTTAAAATACACTAAAATAGCCAATAACACCCCAAACATTTAGGGGAGAAATTCTACTCTTGATTTCATCATGTGTGGGTATTTGGGCCTGCAAAACCTTTTTTCAGCTCTCTAAAGTGTTTTGACTTACAAAAGCCCTTCTTCTCAAAAAGGAAGTGACCAAAGTGTCAGGTCGAATCACTTTTTGATTTTAATGATGAGTGAGATCAAACTATGGAAAAATAGAAAATATGACCCCCACTAGGCATTAGGGGGCAAACAGAAATTCAGCCCCTGCCCTCCCTACTAAAATGGGAGTGGGAGAACGAGGACCTTTGGGTGACTACTTCAAAAATGACCTTATGGCCACATAGGGTTCAAGGGCTATGTTTCAAGCTTCTTTTGTAGCTTAGAAATCTGAATTTTGATTTTGATAATTATTGTAGTGTATTTTGTAAGTCACTCTGCAGCTGCCAGTGAGAATATCCCACTGATTTGGAGAACAGAACATAAATTCAAAATACAGTGTGCCCAGACTGAATAGGGATCTGCACCTGTGATTTCTGTCAGTGCTCTCTCTACTAAACAGTATTCCCTATCTCCTATTGTTAACACTCACAATTGTACAACTTTTAGAAAAAAATAGAAATGGTGCTTCTGGAGTGTCCTGGTGTGCAATCTGCCCTACTCATTTAACTGTATCATCAAGACATTTCATACCTCTGTCATCAAGCTCCCAAGGAGGCAACAGGCCTTGGCCATTCCAAATCACTTCGTTGTGCAAGTCAGATGATCGGCTAGCACTAGCAAATCACTCTGACAAACCTGAACTGAAATACTTAAGTAGAATGAAAGGGAGGAATCCCATTCTATTCATATATAGTTATATATTTTTTCCAATTACATTGTACAGTTCTGTACTGCACTAACCTAGGGATTTATGGAGTTTATGCCAGAGGATCCTAAGATTTTATTAATTATATCAAGAGAAGATAATTTCAAATAATCTACTGGTGGAACAGAACCTTGAAAATAAACTCAAACACAGGATAGGTTTACTAGTGAAACCTATGAGACATCACTGTGCATATAAAGACAGAAGCTATGATAAAAAGGAAAAGCTACACTTAATAAATATATAATAGTCATATTGTATCAGGCCAAAGGCCAATCCACTTGAGCAATTAGTTCTCAGTAACCAACCAGATGCTTACAGAAAGTTCAAAAACAGGTCATGAGTGTAACAGCACCCTCCCACTTGTTTGTGCCATTAATTCCTACACTGGCATGTTGCCTTTGATTCTGTAGGTATGATGCTGCTATAATGACTAGTAGCCGTTAATAGCTTATCCTCCTACTATTTATCTTATCCACTTTTAAAGCTGTTCACCTTGGTATTTCATTACTGTATTCCGTGGCAATTTAAAGCAGCAACTATACTTTATGAGACAAGGATGGTGGGGAAAGCGTGGGAAGGGAATCACAGCATCTTGTGACGTGGCATTCTCAATGTAATGCTGCTGTATCTTTGAACAACCAAATTATGATAGCAAGTGCTTAATTTTGATATTTTATTTTTGCACCAATTAATTTTGATTTTTACACTAATGGGACACAGCTGAATAGCTCTACCATTTATATAAAAATGGATAAAACTGGCAATATACCTTTAGAATCTCATTTAAATCTCCTGGAATCCTATTGATTATTTTTGTCTTTTTCAAGATTTCAGAACTTATCACTGTCACATTCACAGAATCATTAAATAAACCAAAGAGCAAGAAAAAGTGATGTATAGTATGTATACAAAGGACAAGGAATGGTTGCACTTTCATTAATGGAGAATGAAATCACTATCTGTATACTTTTCTTCTTGTTTGCTATAAGTAAGATCAACCCAGAGGACAAGTATCAACATTTGCACAACAGCTGAAATACATATGGAAAAGATCCTTGGAGAGTTGAGAACCACCACATATGTACTAGACCAGATGTTTTTGGCCTTCAACTCCCAGAAATCCTAACAGCTGGTAAATTGGCTGGGATCTGCACTGGCTGCCTATTGAGCACCGGGTCGCCTTCAAAGTGCTGGTTCTTACCTTTAAGGCCATCCACGGCCTGGGGCCAGCGTATCTGAGGGACCGTCTCGCCCTATATTGCCCATCGAGATCACTGCGGTCTGAAGAGGCCAACTTGTTGGCAGTTCCATCTGCTAAATTAGCCCGTTTAACATCTACCGCCGGAGGGCGTTCTCAGTGATAGCTCCTACGCTATGGAACGCCCTCCCGGCTGAGGCCAGAGCCCTGAGGGACTTACTCCCCTTCAGACGGGCCTGCAAAACTTATCTGTTTAGGCAGGCCTTTGGGGAGTAGGCCCCTGCACCGCTGCTGTTTTAATCTGCCACTTTTAACCTGTTTTAGCGTTTTAATTGTATTACTTGCTTTTAAATTGTATTACTTGTGCTCTATGTTTTGTGCTGTTCCTCTGGCGCTGAGCCAGTAGCATGTGAGCCGCCGAGCCCCTGGGAGTCGGCAGCGCAGAACTCGCAATAACTAAATAATAAATAATAAAAATGTAATCTGCATTGTCCCAATCATGATACCTCAAATTTATAATGTAACATTAATTTATAAATGAATGATCCACCTATATGGCATAGCTCTCCCAGACAACCTGTGCAGTTGACAGATGAAATAAATAAGGAGGATGAAATAAGATTAAGAAGGCTGTTGGAATTTTGGCGTTCAGTTTTGAGTAGTAAGTGGTGACAGGGCTTGATTTCTTTTACACACCTTGGTTAGGGGAGTAGGAATAGGAAGGAAGCAACTACAATCTTGACAATGCTGGAGGGAAAGATTTTCTTTGCCTACTTTGAAGGAGGACTGTAAGAGGGAAGAAGAAACCTTGCTAATGTTTTGAAGAAGAGGTTTTTGTCAGATTAAAGGGGGTGCATAAAGGCGAGGAAGACACTAGAACCTCGGGAGTTTTGATGTAGCTGGAAGGATTATCTCCTGAATGCCTAGGTGTATATGTTGTGGGGAGGAGTAAGCAAATGGAGTCTTATCATCTTGAAGGAGAGATTTCGCTCATGTATGCTCTGATGTTTTAAGCTCTAAATCTCTTTAAATTTAATACTGAATTAAGTAAAACCACTAATTTTGTAAACTGCTTTGGGGGTCTGAACTCATCCACTGGTTGCCCTCATTTGCATTAGTTCTAGTTTAATTGTAAGTTCAAGAATACAATCCCATGTAAATCAAAACCTGGCTGTAAAGAAAACATTCTGAGTTCCGTATTATTAATTACTGCTGTTGCAGAGATGCAGGAGCAGCAGTGGGAAAACACTTGATGTTACATCCTTTACTACACTAAGCAAACAGAGGAAGAAAAGATTTCCAGTTTTCTGCAGGAAATGGGAAGTTACCATAGTACTTTCGCATACAGCTGCAGTGCCTGATTTGTTTTCTGTCCTGTAAATGGTGAACACGGCTTCCTGACAGAAGATTAGGGGATGATGGACTACTAAGAGGCTTAAATTTTCATTTACTTGTTTTTGCATGTTGGCGTCAGACAAATTGACTCGTTCTAAGGTTAATTGTTTCACAAGGTTACTAAAACATCTAAACAGAGAAATGAATGAAATAAACTACTTTACCATTCAGGAGGCACCATACTTCCATCCACTTCCCAGAATGTGTTCTTACCATTCATTTCTTCAGTGTATATAACCCACCTATGACGACCTTAAAATAGAAAAACAAATCAATACACTGAAATGTATTACAATGAACGATACATTATGCTTTAGAAATAACTAGCAGGATCTTTGCATGCTCCAAAATTTAAATTCTGTGAAGTTATGCTAAGATTAAAATTGGGTTAATTATTCTGTTTTCAAAAGATTGGTTTTCAACAAATGTCCTGTTTGAACTGATTTGACACAAGGTGGGGTGATGGGTGGGTGGGGTTAAGTCAGTGAAAATTATTCAAAAGACACAGAATTAAAACTATTTATTTGTTGTTGACAGTGGTCATCAAGCAGACTTTGCTTTATGGAGAGGCCTCCAAGTCATCAATAGCCCTGGTTAGGTCTGGCAAACCCAGAGCTGTGGCTTTCTCGACTGAGTCTTCCCCTATAACGCAGTCTTCCTCTTTTCATACTGTTTTCCACCTTCCGAAGCATTACTGTCTTCTCTAATGAGTCATGTCTTCTCATGATATTTCCTAAGTATGGCAGTTTTGTCCTTTTAGCTTCAAGAGAGAGTTCGGGTTTGATTTGTGTTAAGACCTGTTCTCTATTTAGAGGTTCATGGTAACTGCATCTATTTCAACAGAGTTAATTCTGTTCATAGAAGTTTCACGTATACTCAAAAGGAATATATGATGAAGTACTTTTTCTTATGAAGTATTTGTTTTGGTGTATGAACCAGAACAGCAGACTACCTGATGAATGGCTGTACTTTTAACACAGTCAGTTCTCTGAGTGAACAGATTCAACTATCCATGATTTTTTCCCTTTAAATCCAAAAATCAAACCTTGAAATTGCCAATATATTTAAAAGACAGTATTTTCCTACAACACTGCACATAATAGGACCTGAGCACCCAAGTTTTGATATCCCCTGGGAGTCCTAAACCAACCCACAAAAATAGCAAAAGTCTACTGCACTTAGTAACTTGGACACTTTACATAAATGCTTCTGTTAGCACAGAAGTGCAAAGAGGAGGTCAAAGATGGGCACAAGCTACTAAGCAATGCAGGGCGTGTCAACTGCAGCAGCGTTTGTCATTTATTTTATCTGAATATAGCCAGATGCTCACCTAACAACACCCTAAGAAATTTAGGGCCCACCATAAGCTGCCAGGTGACTTGAAGGCATAAGAACATATAGACACAGTGACCTAAATCCAACTGTCAGCTCCAATTAGAACAAGCTCACTGAAACAATGGAATTCACCTAACTATTTTTCACTAAATTAATTAGGCTTATTTTAGACGAAAGCAACAACTAGATTCAGCCATAATGCAAACACTGCCATATTATTATGCAAGACACCAGAGAGTATAAACTACTCACTATTTCTTTGTGAGCCAGTTTGAATTTACTACCATCCATAAGCCATAATGGATTGCCTATGGTTCAAATATTAGGAGGAAAACCAATCACGTTTTTGGCATACATATAATAAAACAAGGTTATATATTATACTATTTCCCCTTTGCTAAGAAATTAATGTGCTATGAAAGTAGGAAAGGCAAGATGAATCAGGAGTCTTATCTGCAAATTGAAATCTCTGAACAACGCATAAAATACCACCCCAAGTCACTTTGGGGAGATGGAGGCGGGGTATAAAAATTAAGTTATTATCATATAATTACAATATTACCCAACCCCCCCCCCCTATTTTTTCATAACTTTGTGACAAACTATTGTGAAGCCACAATTGTTTATAGGCACTTCTTGTGATCAAAGGAGACTCTACCTCGCATTAAACTTAATTAGGGTACAACTAACAGAAACACACAAAGAATCATCTTTGCTCAAAATTCTTTATCACATCTTTACCCAAATTTCTCAAATGCACACACTCACCAAAAAAGTATCTTTTATCTTCATAGTATTTGTTCCCATACTTATCAACACCAACTAGTGGGCCGGTCTTGAAATCACTCACTCTGAAAAATGCCAAAAAGAATAGTATTGAAACATTACAAAACTTTAACTATATTCTGCTCTGACACAGCACATGGCACTTTATTTGAAAAGTTTTGTGAACCTTCAGCTGCTCCAAAATGGTGCAGCTAGAATACTCAATGGGGCCAGTTTCAAGGAACACAATATAACTGCAATCATTTAATTGGTAACCCATCTTTTTGTAGTGCAGTTCAAAGCACTGGAAGTATGACCTATAAAGTGATATATGACATGGGGTCAAGCTATCTGAAAAAACCCATTCTCCAATCCAAGCCTGCTTAGCCATTGAGAACTTTGATAGGATCCTTGTAGGCCAGGGTTTCTCAAACTGTGCTTCGTGGAACCCTTGGGGCTCCGTGCGTTATAGTAAGGGACTTTGTGGCTCCATGCTGCTTCCTGTCGCCTCCTCTGTTCTCCTCCTGAGAAATGCAGCAAAATTAAAGTTTTGAACTGCTGGAAACAACAGCAGCAGCATCCTGGGACACAGCCCCGCTCCCCTCCCTCACTCCCCAGACACTTTTCCTTGCCATCCAGACTCTGCGACCCCCCAACCCACCCTTTCAAAACCCTATTTCCCTCCCGCCACACAGAGGGTGCTTTGATTGTGTTTTTCTTGCATGGCAGAAGGGGGTTGGACTAGATGCCCTCTGGTGTTTCTGTTATTATTATTATTATATAAATAGTTTTAACTTCTACTCTATGTCTAACTTTTATTTCGTGTATTTTAATACGTATTTTATGGAAATATGTTTTAATATGTGTATTCTACAGAGTGTTTGAAATTATTGTGTTTGATTATGTGTTTTAGCAATATTGTAACCTGCCATGAGGTAAGTAATAAAATAATATTTATTATTATTACAAAAACTGGATGGCTATCTGAGAGGTACTTTTATTGTGTTTTTCCTGCATGTCAGAAAGGGGTTGGACTGGATGGGTCTTTCACTGGATGGGTCCTTCACTGAAATACTGTTAAATGTATGTTGGTAAAAAATATTATTGAATTGTTCTTTCCTCTCTTTTTTGCACTGTGTGAATTAGTTCACACAAACACTCTCCATTCATCTGCCACTGGCCCGACCCATGCTTAAGAACAGGGGCGAATATTGACGGTATGGTAAGTAAACGGCTGCATATGGGCGCCACGTGGCCAGGGGCGTACCTGGCCACGTGGTGCGAACCGGCACGCAGGTGCGACTCCAGGTGGATAGTGACGCAAAACGCACTCCACGGGGCCAAAAAGGAGGGCGTTTTGCAGCCGGGGCGGAGCCTCCCACCTCCGGCTGCGAAACGTCCTCCTTTTCGGTCTCCTGTAGTGTGTTTTGCGTCACCATCCACTTGGTGTCGTGCCCGTGCAAATGGCGCATGCACGGAACTAGCTAGCCCTGTGCATGCACGCATGCGCGGATCTGGCCCTGCGCATGCGCAGAACTAGCTGGCCTGCGCATACCGGCGCGCATGCGCACAGAGAGCGAGGGGGTGCCAAAAGAAGGTTTGCGTACCATTTTAAATTACCTTTGTCTGGTCCTGCTTGAGGGGGAGATAGATACATAAACACACACACATATATACATACATACTCTCTCTCTCTCTCTCTCTATATATATATATATTACTATATAATAAACACACATACATTCTCTCTCTATATATATATTACTATATAATATACATACATACATTCTCTCTATATATATATTACTATATAATATACACACATACATTCTCTCTCTCTCTCTATATATATATATATTACTATATAATATACACACATACATTCTCTCTCTCACGGCAGCGTTTGACACGGTCGACCACAATCTATTGATCCACCGCCTGGCCATGGCTGGAGTGAGGGGGACTGCCCTTAAATGGCTGACCTCCTTCCTCCGCCAGCGGTCTCAGCGTGTGAGGAGGGGCGAGGTGGTCTCCGAGAGCTCCCCATTAGTTTGCGGAGTTCCTCAGGGGGCCATTCTCTCCCCGCTGTTATTTAACATCTACATGCAGCCGCTTGCACAGCTGGTGCGGAGTTATGGGCTGGTTTGTCACCAGTACGCTGATGACACCCAGCTCATTCTGAGGTTGGGGGCAGGCCGGAGTCCGTCCCCGATAATTTCCAGCACTGCCTCGGCCGTTACTGGATGGCTGCGAGCCAGTAGGTTGAGGGTGAATCCGGCGAAGACGGAGATCTTGTGGCTGGGTCGCCCTGGCGGGGTGGGTGCCCGGCTTCCGACCCTGGACGGTGCGGCGCTGTGCCCAGCGCCGTCTGTGAAGAGCCTGGGGGTCCATTTGGACTCCCAGCTGACAGAGTCTCTGTGGTCAGCAAGGCTGCTTTTTTCCACCTCCGCCAGGCAAGGAGGCTGGCCCCCTACCTCTCCCGGAACGACCTGGCCACGGTGATCCAAGCCACGGTCATCGCGAGGCTAGATTACTGTAACGCTCTACGTTGGCCTTCCTCTGTCGCCGATCCGAAGCTCAAGCTGGTGCAGAACACTGCCGCCCGGCTCCTGTCTGGTACGCCAGCAGGTAGCCGTATAACACCTGTTTTGCAGGATCTGCACTGGCTACCTATTGAGCACCGGATCGCCTTCAAAGTGTTGGTTCTTACCTTCAAGGCTTTATACGGTCTGGGGCCAGCGTATCTGAGGCACCGCCTCACCCCCTACTGCCCATCGAGATCACTACGGTCTGAGGATGCCAACTTCCTGGAAATACCATCTGCAAAGTCGGCTCACCTGACATCTACCCGCCGGAGGCGTTCTCCGTCATAGCCCCCACGCTGTGGAAACGCCCTCCGGCGAAACCAGAGCCCTGAGGGATTTACTTCCATTTAGGCGGGCCTGCAAAACCCATCTGTATAGGCAGGCCTTTGGAGAGTAGCCCCGTACTCTGGGTTTTGTGTAGTGGCAACTGTTTGCTGCTTGCTGTTTTACTGCCTGCTTTGCTATTGTTCTGCTACTATTTTAATTGTTCACTTGTTTTATGTTTTTAATCTTTGTTTTATGCCTATGGCTCTTGTGAGCCGCCGCGAGCCTCCGGGAGTCGGCGGCATAGAAGCCTCAATAATTATATATATATATCTATATAATATACACACATACATTCTCTCTCTCTCTCTCTATATATATATATATATATATAACTATATAATATACACACATACATTCTCTCTCTCACAATCATTTTTTAGGCTCCATCAGAAAATTTTCCTTCAAAATGGGCTCCATGGCTTAAAAAGTTTGAGAACCTCTGATCTAGGCTCAGGAAACCCAAACAAAGGGGAGCTTAATCGGACCCTGTGCGTGTTGTCTTCTCCCCAACAAGCAAACCCTTTTTATTCAAGCAGTCTTTTCACAACTGGCCAGTTAAGTTAAAGTACAGTGTTTCAAAAAATATTAATTTAAAATATATATATATATATATCATGGTATATTCGCTGTTTTGTGGGTTTTTTCCGCCGCCACCGCCCTCCAACCCTCCCTCCAGCCCTAAAGGGCCTTCCCTTCCCTTCCTTCACTTTATTTTAAGTTTATAAAGGCTTTAGATAGTGTATAACTACTAAAATGATGTATAAATCTGTATATATAATAATGCGGAATGTTTGTATGTATGTGTGCAGAGGGCGGAAGGAAGGATATGTGGCAGTGTTCTGATTGGCAGCCACTTTCACAGGCCACAGCGACCACCGCAGGTGATGGACCTGCACCAAACTTGGTACACATAACCCCCCCTAACCCCCTTTACATCCTGGTGCGGTTTGGGGGACATGACCCACGGATTATGGGATTTGTAGTACTTTCAAACACTTTGGTTCCCACAGACCACTGAGGCCACCAAAAAGGAACAATACACACCACACTTGGCACACACAGCCCCCATGACCCACTCTACGTCCTGGTGCAGTTCGGAGGAGGGTGGACCATGGATGATGGTACTTGAAGTACCTCTACTCACTTCCCAAGTCCGCTGCGACCCTCATCCAATTACTGATCGAGATCAAACTTGGCACACATAACCCCCGTGACTGCCTTCACGTCCTGGTGAAGTTCGGGGGAGGACTGACAATAGATGATGGGATCTGTAGTACTTTCACACCCCTCTGTTCCCACAGACCACTGTGGCCCCCAACAAACACTGATAAAGACCACAGAGCCCCCATGACCCACTCTACATCCTGCTGCAGTTGGGAGGGGGGCAGACCATGGATGATGGGACTTGCAGTACCTTCCCTCACTTGCCAAGACTGCTACAAACCTAATCCAATGACTGATCAACACCAAATCTGGCACACAGACCCCTCATGACCCACTCAACATCCTGGTGCAGTTTTGTGTGACACGGACCACGGATGATGGGACTTGAACTACCTTCACTGACTTCCTAATAACAATGCAACCCTCATCCATTCACCAATACAGACCAAACTTAGGACACAGAGCCCCCATGACCCAATCTACATCCTACTTCACTTTGAGGGAGGGTGGACCACAGATGATGGGACTTGCACTACCTTCAGTATTTTTATGATACCACTGCAACTCCCAATAATAATGGATCAAGACCAAACTTGGCACACAGAGCCCCCATGACCCACTCTACATCCTGCTGCATTTCTCAAATCCCCCGGGCACCGCCGGGTCCACAAGCTAGTATTAAAATAAATAAGAGCATTCCCTACTTCGCGGGTTTTCACTTATTGCAGGAGGTGCTGGCACCTAACCCCCAGCAATACGTGAGGGAACACTGTGGTATCAACCCACATTATTATTATTATTCTACAGCAGGCCTGGGCAAACTTGGGCCTTCCCTCCAGGTGTTTTGGACTTCAACTCCCATAATTCCTAACAGCCTCAGGCCCTTTCCTTTCCCCCTTCAGCCGCTTAAGCCTTATCTCCTCCTTTGATCTTCAAAATGCGTATTGCTTAAGCGGCTGAGGGGGGAAAGGAAGGGGCCTGAGGCTGTTAGGAATGATGGGAGTTGAAGTCCAAAACACCTGGAGGGAAGGCCCAAGTTTGCCCAGGCCTGCTCTAAGCTTAAGCGGCTGAGGGGGGAAAGGAAGGGGCCTGAGGCTGTTAGGAATGATGGGAGTTGAAGTCCAAAACACCTGGAGGGAAGGCCCAAGTTTGCCCAGGCCTGCTCTAAGCTTAAGCGGTTGAGGGGGAAAGGAAGGGGCCTGAGGCTGTTAGGAATGATGGGAGTTGAAGTCCAAAACACCTGGAGGGGAAGGCCCAAGTTTGCCCAGGCCTGCTCTAAGCTTAAGCGGCTGAGGGGGGGAAAGGAAGGGGCCTGAGGCTGTTAGGAATGATGGGAGTTGAAGTCCAAAACACCTGAGGGAAGGCCCAAGTTTGCCCAGGCCTGCTCTAAGCTTAAGCGGCTGAGGGGGGAAAGGAAGGGGCCTGAGGCTGTTAGGAATGATGGGAGTTGAAGTCCAAAACACCTGGAGGGAAGGCCCAAGTTTGCCCAGGCCTGCTCTAAGCTTAAGCGGCTGAGGGGGGAAAGGAAGGGGCCTGAGGCTGTTAGGAATGATGGGAGTTGAAGTCCAAAACACCTGGAGGAAGGCCCAAGTTTGCCCAGGACTGCTCTAAGCTTAAGCGGCTGAGGGGGAAAGGAAGGGCCTGAGGCTGTTAGGAATGATGCTTAAGCGGCTGAGGGGTGAAAGGAAGGGGCCTGAGGCTGTTAGGAATGATGGGAGTTGAAGTCCAAAACACCTGGAGGGAAGGCCCAAGTTTGCCCAGGCCTGTTCTACAGCGTAGAAGCCGCCTGAGCGAGCACAGACTCGGGGAGGCCTTCCCTCTGGGCGCCAACTCCCGCCTTCCTGTCACTTTACCTCAGGCTTCCAGGGCCCAGGGTTCCCTCAGGCCCAGAAAGAGGCGCCTCGCCTTCGTTGACTTCCAAGGTGACCCACCCCAAGGGCGGACACTCCACCCCCCCCAGCCCCCCTGTCACTTTCCCTGCGGCTTCCCAGAGAAGCCCGGAGCCTCCTGACCTGAGCAGCCGCAGCAGCGCCCCGCGGATCCCGCCGTGGCCGCCGAGTTGCTGCAGCGCCCTCTTGGCCACCTGCAGGTACTCCGCCATCTTGCCGGAGGCGGCAGGGGGCCACTGCGCAGGCGCGGATTCCCCAGCCCGCCAGCCAGCCAATCACAGCCCCGCCTTCTCTGTCAATCAGACCCTCCCCTTCCAGCATGTGTTCCGTCCTCCAGCTGTGTTGTTCTTGTTGTGCGCGAGCCGCACCACGTGGTTTACCTTGGCACAATGTGTTTCCTTTGAGGCTGAGAGAGTGCGGCTTGGCCAGGGGTGAGTCTACACTAACACTGCAGGGGGAATTAATGCAGTTTGACACCATTTGAGCTTCCCATGGGCTAAAGCTATTCAATCCTGGGATTTGTAGTTTGGCACAGAAGGCTAAAGATGTTGTAAAACTACAACTGCCACGATTCTATAGCATTTGAGCCATGGCAGCTGAAGTAGTGTCAAACCCGCATTCATTCTGCAGTGTAGATGCACCCTGAGAGTGTGCCTTCCCTAATGTATATGTGTTTGGGTCAAGAAAACACATTTTCCAAGGCTGAGTGTTGGACTCCTTGATCCAGGCTGAAACCTCACTGTATTTATTTATTTATTACTTGCTGTGCCCTTTTTCGTAGATGCGAGAAAGTCCAATCATCCACGGTGTGCCCTCCTCTAAACTGCAGTTGGATGGAGTGTGGGTCATGGGGGGCATGGTGTGCCAAGTTGGGTCTTTATTGGTCTTGGTTCTGGGCCACAGTGGTCTGTGGGGAATGATGGGTTTTGAAGTACTACAAATCCCGTTTTCCATGGTGGTACTTCAAGTCCCATCATGCATGGTCGGGGCTCTGTGTTCCAAGGTAGTGTAGCGGTATCTGGAGTCCCAGAACTCCGAAGGCAATACCTTTTGTGCTAGGCTGCAGTTGCTAGCGAGTGCAAGGACTGATGACGCGACAATTTTACTGCGATTCAGGAAACCAGCTTTATTTGCATGACATCAGCTGATGGGCCTGCCTCCTTTGCGGAACAATGCAGCTGGAAGACAGAGCCACGATCTTTCCCAGTAAACAGATTTTATACAAACAATGGCGACAATATTTCAGTCCCTCCTTCTTCATGCATTGTTACTGGCTAGCATTCATGAACCCATATTACTCTACCCAATTAAACAAAGCATTCTTAGCATCTCAATCCTATTTGCTGACAAACATTGCGCAGTGTAAATTTCCACCTTTCTTCTATGTTATTTGCCCTACGTGCAGACTGTACTTGAATCGATACATTTGCATTTAGTTACTGTAAATTCAGGCCATACACAATGTCCCATGAGCTGAGGCCTAGTTAGGAACAGCAAGTTAATGAAGCCTTACTGTCAATTCAGGCCATACACAATGTCCAATGAGGTGAGGCCTAGTCGGGAGAATCAAGTAAATGAAGTCTTACTGTCAATTCAGAGTGTAAACAGCTTCCCAGTAAGTGAGGGCTAGTTAGGGAAATCTAGTTAATGAAGCCTTACTGTCAATTTTGGGCGTGCTCTGTGATTTTTGGGGTGTAAATTTTTCGGTTGGAAGTGATTTGGGTGTTTGTGTTGGGGATTGGCTCAGGCCTTTTCCTTATTCTATTTTGGCAGTTTATTATGGATCGGAATTTTCATGTTGGCTGGCCAGTGCAGCAGTTATGCAAATCCGCCCTTATTGGCAGCCAATCATGTTGTTCAGAATGTAGAGGCTGGGTGAGTCTTTGGCTGCCCCGGAGGATGCTGGTAAATGTAGTTTTATTTTTATTCGTTATTTTGGGGGCCTTTTAGGTTTTGGGGGGGAAGTTTCTTTGCTACAAACGTACCTTGCTTGAGGCCTATTTCTGTTGGCAAGTATTGTTTTTCTGCGTTGTATGGTTTCTTTGTTTGAGGTATACATCACATGACGTGAACCCATTTATATAATAGATTTCATTTGGGAGGGAATTCCACAGCCGGGGGGGCACCACAGAAAAGGCCCTGTCCCTCGTCCCCACCAGACGCGCCTGCAAAGGTGGTGGGACCGAGAGCAGGGCCTCTCCAGACAATCTTAGCACTCTTGACGGTTCATAGGGGAGAATACGTTCGGACAGGTAAACTGGGCCAGAACCGTATAGGGTTTTGTAGGCCAACACCAGCACTTTGAATTGTGCTCGGAAGCTAATTGGCAGCCAGTGGAGCTGGCGCAACAGGGGAGTCGTGCGCTCCTTGTACCCCGCTCCCCTTAGTAGTCTGGCTGCTGCGCACTGGACTAATTGCAGCTTCCGGGCAATCTTCATAGGCAACCCGACATAGAGAGCGTTGCAGTAGTCTATACGGGATGTAACCAGAGCGTGGACCACTGTGGCCAAGTCTGACTTCCCAAATATGGGCGCACCTGGCGCACAAGCCTGAGCTGTGCAAAAGCTCCCCTGGCCACCGCCGAGACCTGGGGTTCCAGGCTCAGCGATGAGAGCAGGATCACTCTCAGACTGGTAGATGACAGATGGTAGGTTCAGACAGCAGGGACATCGAGGAGATTTTGTTCTTCTGACCGAAGTGATCTCTGGGGAACGTATGGGGAAAGGCGGGCCCTCAGGTACACCAGCCCTAGACCATACAAGGCCTTAAAGGTTAACACCAACACTTTGAAAGTAATCCGGTATTCCACTGGCAGCCAGTGCAATTGCTGCAAGATTGGCGTGATGTGACATCTTGCTGGTGCTCCAGCAAGCAAACAAGCAGCAGCATTTGAGTTTCCAGATCACAGACAAAGGAAGGTCAATGTAGAGGGCGTTACAGTAGTCTAGCCTCGAGATAACCGTTGCCTGGATCACCATAGCTAGGACGCTCCTAGATAGGTAAGGTGCCAGCTGCCTAGCCTGTCGCAGATGAAAAAATGCAGATCTGCTCACAGTGGAGACCTGAACCTCCATTGTTAGCAGCGGGTCCAATTGAACCCCAGACTTTTTACTAAGGATGATGGGCATAGCACTTTGCTGTCCAAGGTAGGCAGCCGGCATTCTCCCCCACCCAGGCAGCCCAGCCATAGGATCTCCATCTTCGATGGGTTCACCCTCAACCGGCTGGCCTGTAGCCATCCAGTCACAGCCTTGAGGCACAGATGGAAATTATCGGGTACGGCCTTCCATCCACAGCACAAGCTGGGTGTCATCAGCGTACTGATGACACTCCAGACCAAAACCTTGCACCAGTCAGGCAAGTGGGCACATATAGATGTTAAATAATAGAGGGGAGAGGGTAGCCCCCTGAAGGACCCCACAGTTTATAAAGATCCTCTCAGAGACTGCCCTTCCCCCCACCACCCGTTGTCCCCGGTCTCGGAGAAAGGAGGACACCCATTTAATATATAGGTATCATGTCTCTGGCATTACTTCACGAACGAAGATTCTTAGGAAGGACTCATCCCACACTTTTTACAAGTACGTTGATGACTAAAAAGGCCAATCTGAGATAGGCAAGTTCGGTTGCAGAAAGCACACCAGAAAGTCTCCTTGGGTGATGTTGTTTCCAAGTTGTGGTTCTTTCTGCATTGTCGCTTCTCTTCAAGACTCGTTCGGCGTGACTTCTCGAAAGAGGCCGCAGCATTGTGGATAGTGCTTCTCTACGCCTCCTGATGTGAGGCCAGGGTGGACCATTGTTGGTGATCAATCAGGCCAAGTCTGAGATGTTGTTTCAGGGAGTCCTTGTATCTCTTTTTTGGGGCACCTCTCTTGCACTGACCCATGGCAAGTTCACCGTAGAGTAGTATCTTAGGGAGGCGGTGGTCCTCCATCCTAGAGATGTGCCTTGCCAAAGCGCAGCTGTGTTTTCAATAGAATGGCCTCAATGCTGGTTGGATGTGTCCTTCGAGCCTATGCAGTGGACCTTTCTGGTGGAGCGCAGCGTGCCCAGAACTGGCCTCACCCTTTAAACCAAAGGTACATCTGCCGGGACCTAGCAAGCTTGGATGGTGGCAGCGAGGTCCTCAGGTTGTAGGTTTGGTTTGAGTTTCCTTCTCTAGATGGTTGACCTTACAGGGTTCGACGAGCACCATCTGCCCGGGTTTGAAATTAGAGTTTTGCTTCTCTTAGGATGGTTGCCAAAAGGCTAGAGAGCCCATCCTGCCCTTTGACGCTCTTTGTCAGACCCTTAGGTTGCGGCCTGTCTGGCATGGGAGGCCCTACTGGTGGCTATTATGCCACCGCCAGCATACCTCACAACTTCATTAGGGTACGCAAGCCTCTCCCCCACAACAAGGGGGCACCAACGGAGAGGATATAATATATAGGTATCATGTATATTGCACATCAAGACTGTAAAGGAGATCTAAGATTGTCACAGACCAATGTGCAACACAGGGCAGGGCAGGCCAGGTGTGTTTTCTGCCAGGATTGTTTTCTATCGCTAAGCAGGAATTCAAAGGTCTCATCTACATTGCCATATAATGCAGTTAAGCTGCATTATGTGAGTCTACACTGACTTGTTTAATGCAATTTCAAACTACATTATAGGTCGCTGTAGTTGAAGTCAAAGCACTACACCTTGGTGGGCTGGTATAGTCAGATACTTTGTAGATACCTTAAGTATCCCATATTTGGAATTCAGAAATCCTTCAGAAGTGTCAGTGACACCTTTGGCTTTTGATGGTTTAATATACACAAACGTCCTTTCATGATCAAAATTATTAAAAATATCCAGCATAAATCTACATTAAGGGTATATAATTAAGGTGTCTCCCTGTTGACGCAGCGGGTTAAACTACTGAGCTGCTGAACGTGCTGACCAAAAGGTTGGCAGTTCAAATCCGGGAAGTGGGGTAAACTTCCACAGTTAAGCCCAGCTTCTGCCAACCTAGCAGTTTGAAAACATGCAAATGTGAGTATATCAATTGGTATCGCTTCTGTGGGAAGATAATGGCGCTCCATGTGGTCATGCTGGCCACATGACCTTGGAAGTGTCTGGACGCCAGCTCTTTGGCTTAGAAATGGAGATGAGCAGCACCCCCCAGAGTCAGACATGACCAGACTTCATATCAGGAGAAACCTTTACTTCAATTAAGGTGTAAAGTGTACATGAATTTTGAGTTTAGATATTGGTCCCATCTCCAAGCTATCTTTAAAAATATATAATTTGTATGAATAGTGTGGGGAGCGGGGAGGGATGAAAGAACGGATATAAAGTAGGGATATATTTAACATCCCTATTATTGTGTTCTTCAGTAATTGTCTCATACAAAAAAAAAGGTTTCTATGATGTTTAAAAAATTCCTATCTAAACTAAAATAGACAAAATAGGAAAGTGGGTGTAGACTGAATTAAAGCAAAGAAGATGGAGATTAAGAAAAGACACTTCCTATCCTCTCACTGCTATTTTCTTCATCACCAAAAATCCAAGATACTTCATTATCGATACAGATATATTCCAAAAGCTGGAATACGGTACACTTCTGGACCCAAGCATTTTGGGTAAGAAGTGTGCATCCTGTAAATATTGCCAAGAGTATCTAATGTGTTAAAATTGAGTGCTTCAGCAGATGCCTCCCCCCTCCCCGGGTGTATTTAATGAAAAACCAAATCATGGACATGTTTACTGAGACCAGAGCTGGGGAGTTTGCAGTCTTCCTCAGTCAACATGGACACTGATCAGGAATGGCATACACCACTATGGTATGCTAAATATGATGGCAAATTATTTAAAATAATAGTTTTATGACATAGGTAATTTGTTTTTAGAAATCTTATTTCTGAGTACTGTATATTGACTTGGTTCAAGAGAGAAACCTATGAAAGAACAGATCTAAAATGGTCAATGACAGTGGCTGAAATCTGTACTGTAAAAAAGCACAGCGAATGAAACTGATCCAAAGTATTACCATTTTCTCTTATCAAATTGCTGTAAAACCTAATTTTAAACATAAGTATAGTAGTGTGTTTGATAGTTCATGTTTATGTACAATTCAGAAAAGCTTTGAAAAAAACCCCACATAACAGCATTCTATATTAAAAGTTACAATTTATTTTTAAAAATACAGCCAAAATAGAATTTACACTTCTTCGGGTCTCAATACATTTACAGCATTTATTATACAACAACAAGACAGTACTTAGGACATTTTGATGTACACACTAAAACGGAACCACAAAAATGTATACCAAAGTTTAATGGAATGCAAAAACAATTCATTTCCAGTGATAACAAAAAAAACCCCAAGTTGAACTAGTTTATTGCTGCCACTAAAGAGGTGTACAGATGACTTACTCACAAGATTTAGAACAAATGTATAATTACAAGATCATAGAATACATCATGAAGAAAATATATTACAACTGTGTGTATGATGCATAACTGCACATGTCTAGATAGCACATATGCAGGTAACTTTCTGGACAAAAAAATACATGTTTGCTTCATTATTGTAAAATGTCTCATTTTGAAATATACAACGGGCAACTATTTTCTACTATATCCATTTTAAAAGCCTGGTGCATCTTCAAATTACAGAAGGCTATTTTCATTTCCTAAAAGACTACAGATTGACAACTAGAAGTGGGTAGATTACTGTGATCAATACTTAACATCAGAAAGTAAAGTTTAAAATGGGAATTGCCAAAACCTGTGATATATTATATGGATATTTTGTGTTGATACTAGATTAACAATTACTATACAGCAATTAAAACTCAGCAGCTTTTAAAGAACAACAAAGTGAATTTGGTATAGTGTAGCACATATACTCTGAAAACAAAGGAAGATTCTGCAATCACGACTATTTTGGAAACACTATATGCCATTAGTATCACATATATTCCATATGTGATTTACTTACCTGTTTAGGAACATTTCAGAAACTCTATACAGAACCTGAGACTTAATCTTGAGGGAGGGTCAGAATTGGTGCAGTAAAAGTGGTACCACTGAATATCATCATTGAAAGAAAGGAGCATCTGCCATATTTGAACTATTCTAATCCTTAGCTAAACATAAGGGAATTAACCTTATTCAAATGAGTTTAGTTGGCACTGGTAAACTGATGCACATATGTAAAAAAATCTACTAGGGCTTAAGAAGTAACACTCAATGAGTGTGTGACACAACCAAATGATCTAGAATTCTTTACATCTAAATTATATTAGCAGCCAATATAACTGTGAACTTTACAATGATCAGTGAATCAAATTAACTCAATAAATAGTGAGCAATTATTTTGAGGCACTAACATGAAGGTAAAACAGTTTTACGGCTTTCATAGTTTCTCTTCAATTTTAACAAACATTTGTTTATTAAAATATGTTCTGTTTAAAGCAGTGGAAGATATCCAGAACTATGTAACTATGTCTCATAAGAAATAAAATAGCTTATTCAAGATTTAAAACTTACATCAAAATGACAAAGAGTGCATTTTTAGAAGCAAGACACCAAAACACAACATTGGGAAGAAAGTTGATTTATTTATTTCCTAAATATCACGTTAAAATGTTTTAATGAACTTCCTTTCACCAAAGGCTACATTGTTTTCTGTACATCTGTTCTTTAGTTGTATGTATAGCTAAACTACAAAAATAGGATGAACTATACCTCTTGATTTTGATTCTAAAATAATATACAAAGTTCTTGAAAACCAGTTAAAAGTTAAATCATTCTGCAGCAGTCAAAATATTCCACTGTTTCCAAAATGTATTGGTAAGGAGGAAGTGAACACTTCTTTCAATGTTCTCTTTGTGACTTTACAGGAAAACATGTTATCTCTTGGAGATAATCTATATTTACAAACACCATGATTGCCATGGTATAGAAGAATCTGTGGTTTAGCTTTTATAAAGCATGACCAATTATTTGAGAGTTGTAATCTGCGGTTTCCATTCTTAGAATATATGGTATGATGCTGTCAATCTGAACATTTCCAATTAGTCCTGCAAAGAACAATTCTTCTGTGATAGCAGCACTCATCAGTCGCAGGGCCGGCAATCTGAGAAGCAGCCTAGACAACCTGGAAGATAAGGTTGGACAAAGTAAATAAATAAATATAGTAAATATAAGGGTGGCACAATTTTACATGCAAAAATATACCAAAAATTCTCATCATTTATCTATCCACAAATAAAAATATGGTTTCTCAGTTACAAATTACCAAATATTAACCCACCCAACTGCACACATCTTCCATACACAAAATTGTTAAAATATTGTACATAAAACTACCTTCAGGCTATGTGTATAGTTGTAACAGAAACATAAATTTTGTGTTTAGACCTGGGTCCCATCTCCAAGATGTCTCTGTACAGACACAGTATCTCCTTATGTACGTATGATTATTCCAAAATTTGAAAATACTTCTGGTTCCAAACATTTTGAATAAGATGCTTAAGGACTTTTTTTTACCCTAATACACAAAACTCTACAGAAGTAATGTTGTCTAGAAAGATGATGTTGTGCGCCACCTCGAGCTGCAAGGAGAGGTGGGGAATAATTTTTTTGTTATAAAAGCCCAATTTGGACTCGGAAAAACGAAAAAGCTTGTTGGGCTTCTCAAATCAATACAAATATAAAGAAATTATGGAAGACAAAATCAGTTATTTTTGTTACTTGTACACACCTGTAAGTATCATCTGGATATACTTTTGTAATATAATCCTGGAATTCCATATATGCTTTTTCTTGAAATTTTTCAATCTGCAGCACATTTTCTAAGCCTGGGTGATCTAAAAAATAGAATTAGATTTGTTCCAAACACGATAGCATAAGGTGGCAAAAAACACCTTTTTATCATATTTTCTTATTTCCAAAAATATACAAAAATGATGTTGAAATCGTCACGTATCTACAAAGCATTAGGACTATGCAATTCAAAGTAACTTTATAGGAATAATAGTATTTTATTTAAAGATAGTCTAATACTTCTTGTTCCTGAAAACAAATTCTGCTTCCAAAACAGAGGTTGTGGGGGTGGGGATAGGGAGAAAAATCAAAGATCCCTTTTGCAGATAGCCTAATGAAGCATTAATATCGTACAAGGGAATTTTAGATTTGGGTTGTCTGCATGAACCATTTTCATTCAATAAAAGGTTATTAAAATAATACAATCAAATAGGATTGTCACCCTGTATGGATGGTAGACATGTAGAACAGATTAAGTTGAACATGCAGATGATATAGCCCCAAACTTCTGCTGACTGTACTTTGTGGGGTTGGTATACAACCATATTTGTTAAATAATCCTATAAAACAGATATAAGAGGCATAACCCAGTGTTACAAAATACCACATTCAGAAGTGAAGTTGGGGTTTTTTTTTTCCATGTCAAGAGCCATTTGAGAAACTGCAAGTCGATTCTGGTGTTAAAGAAGTGGCCGTCTGCAAGGACGTTGCCCAGGGGCACCTGGATGTTTAGATGTTTTACCATCCTTGTGGGAGGCTTCTCTCATGTCCCGCATGGGGAGCTGGAGCTGAGGGAGCTCAACTCGCTCTCTCTGGATTCAAACCGCTGAACTGTTGGTCAGTAGTCCTGCCAGCACAAGAGTTTAACCTATTGCACCAAGTGAAAATGATAACTGCTCTTTCTTCTGCAGCTCCCAATGCTACCAGCTTCACCAAAGGGTTCATCAAGAGGGTCCTTTCCCATGAAAAATGGAAACAAGGGGATGTGAGGGCGATCTGACTGCGACATCTATCACCCCATTGATCGCCAGAGTTGATTCGGCTGATCTGGCTGGCCAGGCGGGTGTCCCCTTCCTCCCTCACCGCTCCATGTGCATTCCTCCCAAAGCTGTGTGCTTCTGAAAGTTTACAATCAAAAAATCTCCCCGCTGCTTCTTTATGGTTCTGAAATCTGGGGTGCAAATGATACTCCTCTCTTGGACAAGGCCCAAGCTCAACATCTGAAGTGGTTTCTAGGGGTCGATAGAAGCTCCCCAGCAGCGGCAGTTAGGGCGGAGTTGGGAATAGTCTCTATTAGCACACAATCTAAGATCAGAGCCTTTAACTACTGGCTCAAGGTCATGGAGATGGAGGCGTCTCGCCTCCCAAAATTATGTTTGCTGGAACAATCTAGCAGTTTTTATAAATCGGGGGCTGACCATTTGTTTGATTACATCAGAAGGTGTGGCATTCAGGTAATATTCCCAGTTCACCTATCTGGTCAAGAGCTAAGTAAGCACTTCAAAGAAGTGCGCCAACGAATTAATGACATTGCGGCCCAAACCGATATAGACTCCTTGGGTTCTACTGTTTCCCTGAGATGGTTGAGTGGTTTTAAGAAATCCTTCCAATTAACCACTTACTTACAGCAAGGAAGGCAACACCACCTAAGAAAATTTTTCACTAGAGCCAGGTTTGAGCAATTAGATTCAATGGTGAGATATGGGAGGTTTAAGAAAATTCCCTATGAAGAGCGTATCTGTATTTGTGGTGCCCCTGAAATCGAAGATCTAACTCATCTTCTGCTCTATTGCAAAATCTATCAAAAAGAGAGAAAACAACTGCTAGAGATATTTCTCATGGGAAAAATCATTGGGACTCTCTAGCAAAAGTCTCACTTCTGCTGGCCGGCTCCAACAAGCTGATAACAGATGCTACTGCACGTTTTCTCTGTAAAGCTATGAAACTAAGATCTGATTACATAGATGCAATTGGAATAAATTGTGTTGGAGATGAGGACCTGTGAATTGTTATCACTTACCTTAGATTCCCTCCTGCTGGGCAAAAAGGGGGTCTAACTGATGTAATGGTCTAGAATTCTCCTCAGATTGTTTTTAGAATTATTGCGTTGTGACTGTACTCTGTGTGTATTTGATATGGCTTTTGGCTAATCAATAAATTGTGTTGTTGTTGTGTGCTTGGTGGGACGATATCCCCGGTATAGAAGGAGTGTACCGAGATCTCCAGTCTTCGATCCCGGGTTTATGATAGTTGCACTCCCCTGCTAGAACCTCCAAACAAGCTCTCAAAAATGGAAACAAGGAACTACAGGGGAAGGGGGAATGAACAAAATATCCCTCTTCCTTAATCCTGCCAGTGGAGATGTGTATAGAAGGTGTTGGATTCAGGCCAAATGATTTGTACCTGTGAATTTGTTTAACATGCAGGCAACTTTTCAGCAGACCAGACACTTGTGCACACTTAGAGCAAATCTAAATGATTTAGATTCATATTTTTACATACCAGGACTGAAGAGGACAATAGCTTTCAAATAAGCATATTCATAACCATCAAGGCAAAGCTTCACCATACTGTTGCAGAACTCCTGAAGTTTGAAGATATGCTCCATTACTAGCTTGCCTCTATCGGCTGAAAGCTTATCTAAGTTAACAAAAGAAAGCACACATTTAATTAAGTTGCTTTACCCAGTTTTGGTGTGTGAATATGTAAAAGTCAATTTCAGATTGTTTAAAACCTAGATAAAGTGGGCCTAGAGGCCGAAACTACAGCTCTAATACAACTGCAAATAAATTAAGAAAAAAAGAAAGCACATGTTGCTCTTGAACACTTCTACACACCTATAAAATCAGCATTATTTATACATAGCACTGAACAGGTTAATACAAGTGAGCATAATTACATGTATTTAGGCCTTCACATTTCAATAGCAAACAAGAAATGTGAATGTAGGTCATTGATCCTATTTGCACACTTTTTGAAGATACTGTGAATGAATCTTACCTTGCTGTAAACTATTATGAAGATGATTCACAAATGCAGCTAGTATAGTTGCTACGTTCATTACTTGTGAACACTGTGCAAGACCAAGTATGAAAAGTTCATTCCAGCAGGCTTTCACTAGTGATATGCTGTTATCCTGCCTATTAAAAGGAACACAATTATTTTAAGGAAAGTGCTTGCTATAAAGCATTGTACATAGCTGCAAGTTTTTGGCATCTCCAATATGCATTCAAAAGATATCTCACATGAAACTGATGTTTCTGGCATATCTCACATTAAAAATAATTTGCTCACCTTAAAGTAATTACAGAAACGTAGATTATTGTAGAGTGTCGCTTATCCAACATAAACAGGCCAGCAGAACATTGGATAAGCGAAAATGTTGGATAATGAGGGATTAAGGAAAAAATCTATTAAACATCAAATTATGGCTGGTGCAAGCCGGACGCTATGCCCTATAGCAGGGGTGGGCAATTACCGGCCCTCCAGGTGTTTTGGACTTCAACTCCCAGAAATCCTAACAGCTGGTAAACTGGCTAGGATTTCTGGGAGTTGACGTCCAAAACACCTGGAGGGCCGGTAATTGCCCACCCCTGCCCTATAGGCAAGGGTGTGCCTAGACAGCAATGCGCAGCATGCCTCTCCATGTGCCAGGCACCCACTGGGAGGCATAGCTGGTGCAGGCTGGATGCTGTGCGCAATGGGAAAAGTCTGCGCTGACCGCGTCTTGCGCCTCCTCCCTGTGAGTGCCCGGTGCGGGAGAGGTTGGCTGCGCCGGCCATGTGGCAAGTGTCTGACGCGTGGAGAGGCCCACTGCACCGACCCATTCGATAATCCAGAGAAGGTTGGTTAAACGAGACTCTACTGTATTAACAAATCAAGAAGCAATACTTGAAAACTGTCATAAAAGAGAAATCTGTTAGCATGTGGGAAATAACGCTGCTTCTCTTCAGTCAATCTCTTTCTATCATATCTATCTGAGTTTGAAGAGATCAGCTGAAACTTTAACATATTTACTGATGTCTAGCTTGGTAAGGCTGATAAAAGAGATGCTTGAAATATTTCTGTAAGAGGAAAACAACTGAAGATTTGGACTAGATTAATGGCCTAGACCAACATTTAACCCTTAAGCAGATAATCCAAGCTCATATTCTTTGTTGAAAGCAAATCTCAGTTTTTTCCTGCGACAAATAAGCAGCCATATATGACTAGCACAAACTCATTACTCTTTTGACATAACCCCTTTCTTATGCATATAGCACACAAGAATAATATGTGGGCCAGAATAATTCTTTGTAATGTAACAACAGTGGTGCCATGTTCTGGCACCACAGGTAGGCCTAGGTGGGAATCAGTTCTGATAATTACACTATTAGCACCCACCAGATTAAAATGTTTGCAAGAAGGTCTGGGATTGCCTGAAATTGGCCAAGGTGTCTAAAGCATCTTAACCAGAAAAGATTAAACTATTAAGTCAAGAACTAAATAGAAAATATTTAGTGGGAGAAATTGGAAGCTGCTGCTTGAAAAATGCAGTGATGATTTCAAGTCCTAGCGCATAAAATGCTCCTTACTGAGAGGAATGGGAGAAGTTACATGTTTGCACGAAGGGATGGGAGGAGTTACATGCTGGTACCAAGACTGGTAAGTCCATCATAATTTTTGTTATGTTAGCAAGACCAGCCCAAAAATGTAGGCCTGCTCCCTGTTCCATGCATGTAACAACAACAACAACAAAAACTCAACTGCAGTGAAACGGCTCTTGGCTATATTTATTCAACCCATCCATACTTACCCCAGAGCTTGAAAAGACGAAATAGAACGTGCCCAGTGCATAGATAAAAACAGCAACCTGGAGGCTGATTCACAAATATAATGTACATTCAGGTATTCAGGCATGGGTGAAGGCATGGTGAGCTGTCACAAAAAGTAGTTTTAGAAATCAATTACTTACCATGTTTTATGTTACAATTATGTAAAATGCTAAAACTTTTATAAAAAATATAATATTATAACTTTATAGCTGTACATTTCCATAATATGTTCATATTTTCTCCAATAAGGGTATACAACTTTGGTGGCTCTGGGGAGCAATTCTTTGCCCTGGGGTTTTCTGGAGGCCACACAGGCTGGCACACATTAAAACAATTTAAGCACTTTAAAATGAGTACCAACCAACCATTCAATAGTGGTATACTCTTATTATTTCTTACTAAAAAATCATACAACCAAAATGTTATACCAATATTGACACAAGTTAAATGATTACAAGTACATAAATGCTTACTTACCCTGAAAGCAACATGGACATCACTAAGAAGTGGACCCTCTATTTCAACAATACTCGTGGTTGTTTCTTCACCAAACAGGTGTGCACTGGCTTCCATACTTTCTGCTGAGCTTTGACATGATGCAGTCTCTCCTGGGTTAAATGCTTTCGCGAGAGTATCAAATGCCCTACAAATAATGCATTGAGGATTGTAATGTTAATCAAGCCACAAACAAGTTCCCAAAATTTTAATCAATATAATAATAAACTTTATTTATACCCCGCACCACCATCTCCCCAACGGGGACTCAGGGCGGCTTACATGAGACCAAGCCCAACAATACAACAACCATGGTAAAATCAAACAAACAACATTATCAATTATATAAGACAGGGCTGTCCAACTTCTACTGGACCTGTGGCTGGAATTCCGGTTACTGATGACCTGGGGGGCCGAAGGGTCTGCCTCCGCCCCCTGGCTCTGCCCCCTCCCCGGCTCCACCCCTGCCCCGCCCCCTCCCCAGCTCCGCCCCCTCCCCGGCTCCGCCCCCTCCCCGCCTTGGAGGTGTCTGTGGAGGACACCGGGGCTTTGACTGGGAGATAGAGATGAACAGCAAAATCCCAGTCTCAAGTCCCAGTCCCTGCTTTGAACTGGATTATATTGCAGTGTGGACTCCGGGCCCTTCACACAGCCATATAACCCAGAATATCCAGGCAGGAAACCCCACAAAACCTGCTTTGAACTGGATTATATTGCAGTGTGGACTCAGGGCCCTTCCAGAATACCTGCTTTGAACTGGATTATCGGAGTCCACACACATATAATCTGGTTTAAAGCAAATAACATGGGATTTTATTCAGATGTGTGGAAAGGAAGTCAAATAAGAAGCCAGGGCCCTTCCACACAGGCCTATAACCCTGAATGATAAGGCATAATATTCATTCTGCCTCTGCTAATAACAACAACAACAACAACAACAACAACAGGTTCCTGGAGTAGGGGACCTCCAAGGGCCATCCAGGGCCATCCAGTCCAATCTCCTTCTGCCATAAGGGGAAAATACAATCAAAGCATTCCTCACAGATGACCATTCAGCCTCTGATGATGATGATGATAATAATAATTACAATGGGTTCCTAGAATAGGAGACCTCCAAGGGCCATCCAGTCCAATCTCCTTCTGCCATAAGGGGAAAACACAATCAAAGCATTCCTCACAGTTGACCATTCAGCCTCTGATGATGATGATGATGATAATAATAATATTAATTACAATGGGTTCCTAGAATAGGAGACCTCCAAGGGCCATCCAGTCCAATCTCCTTCTACCATAAGGGGAAAACACAATCAAAGCATTCCTCAGCCATGTTGAATCAAACTTGGCAGATTAAACTCTCATGAGAGCAACAGAAAGTACTGAACCTTGAGTTTGGGAGTTGTAGTTCTCCTCCATCCAGAGAGCACTGTGGACTCAAATAATGATGGACCAGGACCAAACTTGGCACGAATCCTCAGAAGAGGAGGAAGCCGGAAAGGGAATGGATGAGCACCCCCGCGTGCTCCGAACTCGGCCCCGCCCCTTTTTCACTCTGGCCATGCCCCCTCTCGCTCGGTGCACTCTCTCTCTCTCTCTCCTTCCCTCTTTCATTCAGGTGGTGGAAGGGGGAAGGAATGAAAGGGTGAAAGAGAGAGAGAGAAGGAGGGAGGGAGGGAGAGAGGGGAGGAGGAGGAGGAGGAAGGGAGCCTGCTCCTCCTCCCTGCCCTGCCCCGCCCCTCACTCCCCCCCACGAAAAAAATAAATAAAAAATATTCAAAAAATATTTTTTTAATCTTAAAAAGCAGATATCTTGCAGGAGGGTAGGGGGCCGTGGGGGGAAGGGGCTGGGGGGCCGTATACGGCCCCCGGGCCGCCAGTTAGGCAGCCCTGATATAAGACATAAACTGCAAGATACAACAACCAATATAAAAGTACAATAAAATAAAACCATTTATAACATAGGGCAATGAGCGGGCCACATGTATAGATTAAAACTGGGGGAATACAGCTAAAAACAGAGGGAAGAGATAGCTGTAGGGCCAATTATTTGTGAGGGAGAAAACCCTTTAGGAAAGGTTGAGGGAGGACCTTTGTATAAAAGGGGGGAGGGGGTGTAACTCAAGAGATTATATGGCTAATCTCAGAAATGACTTAGAAATGTTCTCAAATATCTCCACAATGCAGAGAAGATAAACTTTAGTGGGCACAGAAGTATACATTAAACAAAATTAAGGAAGTAAAGAGGAAGAAGACGGCAGATAAATGGTTCCAAAAATCCCTAATCTCCACAAACAACTCTGCATATTCTGAAATGACTTAATACAAGTTTTAAAAAGAGACTGGAGAGCTACCTCCTGGGAATGCTTTAGCTGGAGACCCTTCAATAAGAATCAGGTTGGACCTGATGGCTAATTGTATGATTCTGTATGTGCATTTTTGAAATCACAAATTGTTTCGGCTAGATCAAATGTACCTCCATTTTTTTATTTATCGTACCAGGAGCCAATCAATATATTTATTGTATAAGGAGCGAACCAATGCATTCTATTAAATGTCCTTTGACCAGTAGCTAGCCACTTGGAATGCCTCTGGTGTTGCCATAAGAAGGGCCTCCGTTGTGCATGTGGCTCAGAATGCATTGTAGTAGGTGGTCTGTGGTTTGCTCTTCTCCACACTCGCATGTCGTGGACTCCACTTTGTAGCCCCATTTCTTCAGGTTGGCTCTGCATCTTGTGGTGCCAGAGCGCAGTCTGTTCAACACCTTCTATGTTGCCCAGTCTTCTGTGTCTCTTAGTTGGTATCAGCCATGGATTGAGGTGCTGGGTTTTAGCCTGCCATTTTTGGACTCTCACTTGCTAATGTGTTCCTGCAAGTATCTCTGTAGATCTTAAGAAGCTCTATCTTGTTTATAGGTGTTGGCATGCTGGCTGATATCCGACAGAAATGTCACTACCTTGGTCCTTTCATTATTGGCTGCTATTTCTCGGAGGATGTCAGGTGGTGCAATACTGGCTAGACAGTGTAATTTCTCCAGTGGTGTAGGGCGCAGACATGCTGCGATAATGCAGCATGTCTCATTAAGAGCCACATCCACTGTTTTAGTGTGGTGAGATGTGTTCCACATTGGGCATGTGTATTCAGCAGCAGAGTAGCAAAGTGCAAGGACAATATCTTGACTGTATCTGGTTGTGATCCCCAGGTTGTGCCAGTCCGCTTTCATATGATATTGTTTCTAGTGCCCACTTTTTTGTTTGGTATTCAGACAGTGCTACTAGTAGATCAGAGAACGGTCCAGGATAACTCCCAGGTATTTGGATGTACTGCAATGCTCCAGTGGGATTCCTCCCCTGGTAATCCTCAGAGCTTGAGATGCTTGTTTGTTCTTAAGATGAAAAGCACATGTCTATGTCTTGGATGGATTAGGAATCAGCTGGTTTTCCCTGTAATAGGCAGTAAGAGCACCTAAAGCTTCAGAGAGCTTCTGTTCAACCATCTCTAAGCTCCCTGTCTGAGCGGTGATGGCACGATTGTCAGCATAGACAAAACTCTCTGTCCCTTCTGGCAGTGGCTGATCATTTGTGTAAATGTTGAACATTGATGGAGCAAGCACACTCCCCTGAGACAGGCTGTTCTTCTGTTTTCGCCATCTACTGGAATTCAACAATAAAGCTCCTGTTTTGTAGCGGATTACCTATGAAGCACGTGAGGTGGTAGTCCTTTGTGATATAAATTTTCCTCAGGAGAAAGTACCACCAGTATGATTGTAATTCTAATCTCCAATTCCCATTGCTTCTTTATGGGCATGACTGGTAGAACTAAGATTAATGTCACAGGCTTATTATACGACTCTTTCAATCAGCTTCAAAAACATAACCCTACAGTTTCATAAAACACTCGATATTTTCTTTGAAGAAGTTCAAAGAATAATAATTCTGCTGAATAATAATAGTAAGCAACAATTACCAGGACCTTAAACCAGCTTCAATCCTGGTGATTGTGTGTTTCAGTCCTTGTAATCACAAAGACTGGGTTGGAGTATCTATATCTGCTAAATAAGTCAAGATATGTCAAACTAGATGCCCATGCTGGGCATGAACCATTTACACAGCTGATCCAACTGGTTTAAACGATACTATAGTTAAACTTAGGAAAATACTATAGGAAAGTGTCTATTGCACCCATATGTTACTAGTCTTACCTTGTAACATCAGTATGTGTACTCGCATCTTGCTGGAGTTCAGTCAATGAAGCGTCTCCATTGCTTAAGCTTTCTATCATAGACAGATCAGGACTACTTTGAGACACATCTTTGGACTTACTCAGACTTGCTAATGATGTTACCACGTTTGCTAAAGTACTTAAATCCCCTTGACATGTTTCAACCTAAGAAAGAAATAATAATGAGGGAGAGATTTAATGGCAGCAGATATTTACAGATGGATCAGAGGGAATAATACATTATTTAAAAGGTTTCGTTGTTATATTGGAATTAACATTTACAGTAATGACAGAATTATCTTCAGAAACCTTTCAGATGCCACCTTGATATATATACAGTAGTTTGAAGCAGGAGTGGGCAGCTATTGAGGTTACAGAAGTAATCGAGCCACTTTTTTCTACACAGCCCTGAACCTCATAAATTGTACCCATTTGTTTTGAGAAACAATGGGTGCTGCCTATGTATCTGTTAAATTATCTGTTAAATAATTTCAAAATGTTTATGTTCTATTTTATAGTCGGTTTTATTCTTATTTGTATGGTTGATTTGTATTGTTTTTTTTAAATGTTGTGAGCTGCTTTAGGTCTTGTTTAGGGAGAAAAGCAGGATATAAATAATAATAATAATAATAATTACGGTATTATTATTATTATTATTATTATTATGTGCTTCAGCATAAATTCAAGTGAAATACCGCTGATCTCTTCTAGTATGTACTTGGAAGAGAGGAAAGAAATATACACCCATTGTTTTGTTTTTCAAAACGATATATTGGTGTTAACCTTTAAGGCCTTGTATGGTCTTGGGCCAGTGTACTTGAGGGACCGCCTTTCAACATATTGTCCCCAGAGATCCCTACGCTCCGGTGTACAAAATCTTCTCAACGTCCCCTCCATCCGGCAACTCCACCTGTCCTCAACAAGACAAAGAGCATTCTCGGTGGTGGCACCAACCTTATGGAATGCCCTACCTGAGGAAGTCAGAGGTATCAGGGAACTGTCCTCTTTTCGCCGAGCCTGCAAGACGACTCTTTTCCGCCTGGCTTTTCCAGTTGAGTAACTGTTATGCTTTCTATGTAGTTTAGCTTACTTTTAGAATTATTTTAGCGCTAGTAATGTTTTAGATTCAATCATTGCTTATCTGCTTTTACACCGTTGTTCTATAATGTCAGTTCTACGCCTGTTTTTTATCTGTTGTAAACCGCTCCGAGCTTCTAGAGGGAGCGGTCTAGAAGCCGAAAGAATAAATAAATAAATAAATATAAATATTGCCCTACACCTAACATAGTGTTTCCTGTTTGACTGGATCAGATCAAATTTGAAATGCACTGATCAATCGCTATCTCTGCTTTGGCTTTTTGTCACACTTTGCATGATGAGGGGAAAAACAATGCATTAAAAATTCCTCAGTTAGCTATCACAAGCAACAGCCAGGATTCCAAGCAAGATAATCCAGACATGAGGTTAATTACTGAAGCTGACAAAACCAAAAGAGAGAAAAAGGTCAAGCAGCCAAGAGAAGAACAAGACAATGGGTTTCAGGACAATACACAGGCGATGTTTTGTTACGGGCACAATGGCAGCAGACGCAAGCGGAAAATTATAGGAACAAGGGAGGGCAGCAGCCAGTCACTGGGAAACAAAACATAATCACTAATGAACCAATTTAGAGATGGTCCTTGATTTGCAAGGCAGAGTCTGCTGTTCAGGGAGTAGCTTGCTTTCTTGGTGGATCACCATCCAGAACTGTTCACAGTTAGTGGTCCTGACAATTAGGATGATTCTTTAAGTTAAATGTGAAAGCTACAAATCATAGCTATGTACTATTTCCCATTTGAGTGAGGGCTACTGATGTCAATAAAATAGTTCCTTTGGCATATACCTTGTCCGCAGTCATTAAAACCGTAGGCTCATTTTTTACACCAGACTGATGTATATTCACAAACATTCCAGGCTCCAACATTCCTGTTGATCTGAAATAACAGAAGATAAATGTGTCTTATGTCCTTATAAGAAATGCTACCAAGTTACCTAAACCAGAGGAGTATTCACATACCTGGTTGTTTCGTTGTCTGTTACAAAAGTTGGCGTTGCTGTAAGTGGACTCCGTAGATCTTTTCGAATATAAATCTTTTCTGTAGAAGCTGCACAATTTGGAGGCTTTTCTCGGGACACATCAACCGGTTTCCTCTCACACTGAACAGCTACAAAAGGGTGTGGAGCTATCAGTAACAATTCAAAATTCACACACAATTAGCTGTTATACACTAGTGTTGAACTTTCAATTACTACTGTCAGTTTTGCATTTGAAACATTTTTACAATATCAAAACCATCCATTTTAAGCACATTAAAGACATTCAACATTATACCAATTCATAGAGAAGTTTGTAGTTGACACCATTAAGTTTCTGCAAGGGCATTTTTCTTTGTTTAGATTTCCTCTGACAGAAACATTTAAGTTCTCTGCCTTCAAGGAATAATTTCCACAGTCTGACTGCCAAGGTACAAAGGCGTGTTAAAAGACTGTGAGTGTGTGTGCTCAATCTTTCTGTTGTTAAGTGTGCACTCAGTTTTTCTGGAGGGACACTGGACCTCAAAGAGTAACTGGCTTTCTGTAGGTAATTTTGAGTAATGCAAGTGACCCACAAAAAATAACTGTGCAGTCTAAAACACACTTAGTTTTTCAGTTGCATATTACAAAGATAATGCAGTGGAGGATAGACATGCTACATTTCAGAGAGACCTGTTCACTATTACTGATCTTCTGACTGGAGAACCTCGGCAAGTACCAAGCAATTTCAAGGCTTCTTGGAACATATTTTCAAAGCCTCTGTTTTTAGAAACTACTAGCTGTACCCGGCACGCGTTGCTGTGCCCTATTTAGGAGATGCGGGAAGTCTGAGTATATAAGGGTTTGAAATGATGCTACTTATGGTCTTGGTGGGTGTGTGCATGTGTATATGTGTGTATGTAGTGTATATATGTGGGTGTATATGTATATATGTGTATGTGTGTTTATATATGTATGCGTGTGCATGTGTACATACACATGAGGTGGGGAAAGGGGGGGAAGAAGGGGTCTGAGGGTGAGAGAGGAAAAGAAGGGGGCTGAGGGTGAGGGGGAGAAGAGAAGGAGCCTGGGGCTGACGTGGGGGGGGGGTTGGGGCCATAGGCTGATGGGGAGAAGGAAAGGTCCTGAGGCTGATGGAGGAGAAGAAGGGGGCTGAGGAGGGAAAAGAAGGCGGCAGTAGCGACCCCGGTCCTTTCCTCTTCACCCTCTGCCATCCGGAGGGCAGTAGCGGCGAGGGCTGCGTCCCCAGGCCTCGTCCTTCTTCACCCTCCGTCCTCCGGAGGGCAGGCCCGGGGCGGCGTCTTCTCGGAGTAACCAGGAGGTCTCCTTGTGGTAGCCGCTGCTCCGTGGCGGCCGCCATCTTTCCTGGCGGCACCTCGGGCCAGGCGGGGGCGGAACCTCCGGTATGCGGCATCAGTTTTCGGCCGGACCCTTTTTCTGACGGATTGACTTCCGTCGGAGCCTTTTCGGGCGGACCGGAAGTGGTTCGGGCGCCATGTTTTTTTTGTAGTTTTTTGTTGTTTTTTGCAGTGTTGCTTCCCCGGAGAGCCGCAGAAGCGACCGATGCGGCAGAGAGCGGCTGCGCGGTGAAGTTGATGGTGTGTGGGGAGAGAGGGGGACGGAATGGGTTGGGGTTGGGGGAGTCAGAGTGCGCAGTGTGTTTGCTGTCTCTCTGTCCTGCGTTGGGGTGTGGGGGGGGGGTTGTAGTGCGCCTGCGCGATGGCTCTCACTGTGTTCTGCGCTCGTGGCCAGCGCAGACCAGGAGTCAATGGGCGGTTTTGGGGGCGGTTTTTGGGGGTTGCAAGTTAGTGAGGTGGGTTTTTGTGTTATGTCTGTACGTCGTGGTCTGGGGGAATGTGTGTCGTGGGATTTGTGTTTGGGGGGGTTATGGTTTGGCCGTGCATATACGACATCCCACGACCGTGTCTCCTTTATATATATAGATTATTTCTGATTATGTAATATGTTAAATAGGTTCTTCTTAATCTGTACTATATAAAAGCAATGTGATTTCCCCCCAAACATGGCCAATTATGTACAGACATCCCTCTTTAGGTAGTAGGGTAAAGAAGAGGAGAAATCCTCCAGGATTCTGAACTGCTTTCAGATGCAATACACTTTTTTCTGCCTTGGAAGTACATATGCAAAAATATTAGGGAAAGGTTGAGCTTTCAATAAATGCTTAATTATCACACGCATAAAGAGAGTGAAAGCAAATTTATTTTTTATTCCATTTATGCTCACTCTAGAAGCGATCACAGCACCAATAGATCCTTGCTACTAAATTTTTAATATCCCAAATCTGCCTGTAACAGGTAAGATTCAAGTAAATCAATCATTTCTCTAGTGATTCTCCCTTCCCCACAATAAACTTTGTTCAAAGCCCATACTTACAATCTTGTTTCATTCCAAATGCAATACATCTCTGCAGCCTGCAATACTGACATCTGTTTCTATGATGTTTGTTAATCACACAGTCTCTTGTCCCCCGACACGAATACACTAAATTCTTTCGTATACTTCTTTTAAAGAATCCTTTGCATCCTTCACATGTCACTGCTCCATAATGGCGCCCTAGACAGATAATAAAATACATTACTCTATTATTGATAGATTCTGTATTATTTCTCTATACCAAATAAATTACTACAAAACAAAAACAGTCCTTGTACACCTTAACAACTAACAAATTCTATGCAGTGCAAGCTTTCATGGACCACAGCATATTTTATCAGACAGATAACAAAAGAATGAATAGATACAAGCCTAATGGAAGAAAGATAAATATTTAAAAACCAGCAGGGATCACAGTATCCCTAATCTCAAGATAGCCACGCTTGTAAAAAAAATCTCAAAGACAATTCCCAAATGTGAAACAGTTTAATGAGAATTAATGAAATTACTAATTTTTTCTCTCTTGTGGCTTGAAAAGGGATAAGCACTTTTATACCATATATGTTGCAAAACTATGTTACCACCCAACTAATAGTGAATATTGGAATTACAGCTACATAGTGATTTACCTGATGCCTTGTCTCCACAAACAACACAGAGATCAAATACTTTATTCAAGGTCTGTTCTGTGGAAGAACTGTCCGTTAAAATCTGAAAAAATAATAATTTAATTCATCTCTTGCTTTCACTAACTCCTTTTCCTACTATCTCTCTCTCTCTCTCTCTCTCTCTCACACACACACACACACACACACACACACACACACACCAACACATAGAAACAAACAACCTGATAGCAAGTATGACGGCTACTTCATAAAGTGTAGATGCAACAAATACATTGGTCACTTTTCAAAATAACGTCCCAGTCATAAAACACCTTTTCTTGCAGAAGTGACTTTATTAGTTCTGGTTAAGGAACCAGGTATTCAAAAACACAATTGAAATGTCCTTCTGCTTGAACTACAAAACCCATAGAGACTTCTGTTCTTCCCCAAATAAGCAGGAAGGCTTTTATTTCTCTTCTGTTGCAGCAATATACAAAGCATATACAAAATACACAAACTTTACCACATGTTCTTCCTCACTACTCACAGCAGCAATTCCCCAAACCACCATCCGTTCCTCATCAAACTTACTCAGCGTAACTGCAACCTACATACTATTCCCATTGCATTAGCCATTACAACCGAAGTGGCCTAACTCGTTTATAGGTGATTAGGCCAAAGGTATAAACTCTGCTATCACTTAGGCCCCTTCTACACAGCCAGATAATCCAGGCTATCAAAGCAGAAAATTCACATTATCTAATTTGAACTGAAATATCTTAGTCTACACTGCCATATAATCCAATTCAATGCAAATAATGTGATTTTATATAGCAGCGTAGAAGGGGGCTTAGAAAATGCCAGGTAATTTCCAAAACCTGACACACGCTATATTTTAAAAACATACAACTCTGAAGAATTACTATTTCCTCTCCAGCAACAAAGGAGCTATGTCCTGTGATATTCTGGTAATAAAACCAACCAACACATTACCTCCCACCCAAGGTAAAGATGCCAACCATAAGATTCAGACAGGATATTAACCTACTGCAAACAGGTCAAGTTTAACAAGCATACTGTGTCTTGGTTTTAGAAATCATCTGAATAAGAGTTTGGGATGTTTTACCTGAATGTGCTGTGTAGAAATATCTGGAGATGTAAAAAACAGCTGGTTCACCCCCGCAGCATCTGGAGTTGTCAGAAAAAACTTTCCTGGAGTAGTATCTTGTCTTGCAAGGATCACTTTGCTTGGGGTAGAACCATCATGATTTGTTAAAATGAACTGCTTGCCTGTTGCAGACTGATCAAGTGCTGTAACGATCTGAATCTTCTGCCCTGTCTGCTGATCTGTAACAATCTAGTAACAAATTTATCCCAAATTGTTATGGTAGTTTGTGCTTAAAAGCAGGTGTGGTCTAACATCAAGCGTGGGATGAGTCCTTCCTGAATCTTCGTTCGCGAAGTAATGCCGAGAGAGGTCTAACATCATGGTGTTATAAGAATGACTTAATACTGATTACTTTCGGAAGATGTGGCATGTTTTCCACAAATAACTGTTAAACCCATCATGCATGCTTGCTTACGCAAGATTAAGGAATGCCTAATATCTAAAGACATGCAAAGCTAAAATTACTGCTACAATTTTTTTGTGACAGCTCTCAGAGTTGGGAAGTTTTTCCTAATGTTCTGATGGAATTTCTTTTCCTGTAGTTTGAAGCCATTGTTCTGTGTCCTAGTCTCCAGAGCCGCAGAAAACAAGCTTGCTCCCTCCTCCCCATGACTTCCCCTCACATATTTGTGTCTCCTCTCAGCCTTCTCTTCTGCAGGCTAAACATGCCCAGCTCTTTAAGCCGTTCCTTAT
Organism: Anolis apletophallus; assembly: GCA_030556195.1. Lineage (NCBI taxonomy): Eukaryota > Metazoa > Chordata > Lepidosauria > Squamata > Anolidae > Anolis > Anolis apletophallus. Next base: position 89,224,757 of record JARBWK010000009.1, read on the forward strand.
AGCGCTTGTTTTTCAGACCCTTGATCATTTTAGTCACCCTTCTCTGGACACATTCCTGTTTGTCAAGATCTCCCTTCGACTGTGGTGCCCAGAATTAATAATATAATAATATATCCCGCCACCATCTCCCAGAGGGACTCGGAGCGGCTCACAAAACACTCAAGGTGTGACATGCAAAATGTGGACTCATATAATCTAGTTTAAAACAGAAAACCTGGGGTCACATCATAGGATATAGGGCCTGTCTGGAAGGGCCAAAGGTGACCTTGGGCAAATCACACTTTCACATGAAGCCCCCCCCCCCCCCCAACAAATCTTGCCAAAAAAAAATCTTATGACAGGTTTGTATTAGGCCCCTTCTACACTGCCATATAATCCACATTATCAAAGCAGAAAATCCACATTATCTGCTTTGGACTGGATTATATGAGTCTACACTGCCATATAATCCAGTTAAAAGAAGATAATTGGGAAGGGTCCTTTATGCTGCCATGGAAACAATCTGAGGGAACACAACAGCAACAAGGGCTTGTCAAACAACACAATTTACTATACTGTTTATAAAGTATTCATCATATGTTGTCAGTGTATTTAAATGCATTTTGGCTCATTAAGAAAACAGCTATAACATAGCTGAATTGATTTTCTCTCTGAATTCTGTCATTTAACAAATACTTTTCAATTAGTTCAACAAAATATACCTGTATCCGCTGTGGTAAGGAGACACCTGCATCTCCAGGGACAATCTGGATTCTTTGTGCTGTTCCGTCCATTAATGATTGGGTAGCAGATCCTTGCGATTGAGTTATCTGCTACAAAAAAAACAGACACATTAACTCAGTCAATCTAGGACAGGTCACTATGGCTGGCTCTACATATCTTTCTGGCTTACAAATTACTTAGGTGAGATATAATAAATGGTACATCCCATGATGGCCTGCTCTGCTATAAATGAATAAAATGTTGTTGCATTTATTTTCAAAGCACTATTGCTTTAAACCAGTGTTTCTCAACCTGTGGGTCCCCAGATATATTGGCCAACTCCCAGAAATCCTAACAGCTAGTAAACTAGCTGGAATTTCTGGGAGTTGTAGGCTAAAACACCTGGGGACCTACATGTTGAGAAACACTGCTTTAAATGGGCACACAGCAAGATGACTAATGTAGAGAGAAAGGCTATCTAAGAAATGCTTCCCTTGGTAATAAATGTGTTCCTACCTGCTCCAGAAGGTCAATTTTTATTTACCAATCTCACAAGAGTTAATGGCCTAATGAAACAAAATAACCATAAGTTAGCTAATACTGGGTGATAACATATTTTGGGGGAAAGTAACACATACTGAAACAAAGCTTTGACAGTGGTTCTCAACCTGTGTGTCCCCAGATGTTTTGGCCTTCAACTCCCAGAAATCCTAACAGCTGGTAAACTGGCTGGGATTTCTGGGAGTTGTAGGCCAAAACACTTGGGGACCACAGGTTGAGAAACACTGCACCATGAGATGTTGCTCCTAATTATTTCCCCTCTCAAAGAAACAAACAAAAAACAAAACCCCAGCTTATTGCATTATATCCAATTCAGTTCTATGTTCAAAATGTAAGTTATATATTGAATCATCAGAAAGCATAGATGTCACTATTTCAACCATCAATCTCAGCAAATGTTGGCCTACGGATTTTGGATTTCCAGATAAGGGATACTCACAATGAAGCAGTTTTAAAACACATAATTCTCCTTTAAAGTATTTAAAAATACCTCTCCCATTTGCTGTTCAATAATTTGATGGGCCAATTCCTCAATTGTGGCCATGATCTTGAATCACTGGAATTCCTATTACAGAGAGAAATTATTACACGTGAATAATAAAATAGAGTTAGAAGAAACCTAAGTAATGGAAGTCAAGATTTTATTGATTATCCTAGTCTTGCTTTGAAAAATGGGACTGCTCTACCATATAACTGTATAGTAACTCTTCTCATAAATCACGTTCTACTATAGTCAAGATACCACAATTTGGCTATAGCTATTGTGTTCCAATATTATACCCCTTTAATTGGATGAGGAACTCATGGCATGTCTCTGAGGAAATCATGTCCCAAACACAGGAGACAGATGTTTGGAGGAATGTAACACATACTGTAGAAGAGCCAGAGATCATAGTGTCAGTTTCCAGGATCAGACGAACTACATCCAAGAACATCAACAGAACTGGTCTGAGTAATCTCAGAACCAATGGCAAAAATCTTTGAGAATTCCTGGAGAACAAGAGAAGTCCCACATCCCTTCTACACTGCAATATAAAATCCAGATTATCTGCTTTGAACTAGATTATAAAGCAGTGTAGACTCATATAATCCAATTCAAAGCAGATAATATGGATTATCTGCATTTATAGAATGGATTATATGGCAGTGTAGAAGGGCACCCAGTAGATTGGAGGAGAGCAAATGCTATTTCCATTCTCAAAAGGGGGAAAAAGAGGACCCAGTCTTCCTGACATTTATACCAGGAAAGATCCTAGAGCAGTTCATTAAGCTGCTGTAATGACTACAAGTTAACATGGATTTCCGTAAGAAGAAGAAGAAGAAAAAAAAGCAATGCTAAACGAATCTTATCTTTCTTTTTTATATATAAAATTAAGAAACTTGCAAAATGATGAAGAGAATGCTGTAAATGTACCATATCCTGATTTCTACCTGAATATGCCAAATGCCAAAATTGGAAAAATAATGTTAGGGCAACTTAAAACCACCAGCTATTAGAGAACACACTCAATATAAAACAAATGAAATTTATATCTTTCAAATTTTAAAATATCCTAATGCTATTAATAATATTTGAAATGATACAATATGCTTACCCAAGATGTAAATTTTATATTCAGCTTCCTGTATGCATATTCACTTTTTGGATGTTCCTATGAATCAATAGAGAGACTGTTTACCTTTCAAAAAATATTTACATAATGAAAATAACTTATAATTGTCTTACTCTGAAACATATTAGCAATAGTCCTACATTGATAGAAGAGTTAATTCTCTGGTGTGAAAACTTTTTCAGTGGTTCTTTTAAAAAATCAACATATATTAAATGTGGCCGTTATATCCAGAAAATTAAGAACTTTATCTGTACCAGAGATAGCCATCTTAAAACTACATCTGTGGGACTTCAGGCAATCTAAGGTCCCTTCTACGCTGTCATAAAATCCAGATTATCAAAGCAGACAATCAACATTATCTGATTTGAACTAGATTATATGTGTCTATACTGCCATATAATTCAGTTTAAAGCACAACTGGCAATGTAGAAGGGGCCTTCCACACAGCCATATAACCCAGAATATCTGCTGTGAACGGAGTTATCTGAGTCCACATTGCCATATATTCCAATTCAATCAGAAAATGTCAGATTTTATTCAGTTGTGTGGAAGGAGCCTTAGTTTTTCAATAAATTGTATTTTAGTTGTTGGGGAAATTTCTTTTGACTAATGGTCTAGTACTCCACTGTCTTATTATTATTCTATAATGTTGGTTTTTAAAAAATGTAACCAATGATGGTAAGGGCAACACACTCATTCTAGAAATTCTGGAAGATGCCTGAATAGGAGATAAAAACAACATTTTCAGTGCTTACTGGTAGGGATAGGGCTCCACTTTGAGATGGGAATAAATGACATATAGTAGAGGATGGATATATTCCACCCGAGTCAAAATCGTCTTATGGATTTAAATTACCTTAACTCTCAATTATAGTAACATGAGTACTTTTTTTGGAAATTGCATCAGAATATATCAATGCTTCCTACAAAAAAGTTTTGCCAGGTGCCCCCCAGGCTTGCTGGAAGTTTCTTCATACTACTTGGATAGTTAGCTTCACTCTTCCCTTTTTCTGGTTTCCCTCTGCCCTTTCTCTTCTCTGGTCTCCTTTTACACTTCCAAATCTTCGTCTAAATAGTTTATAGGAGTTCAGTGAAGTGATATACCATTCCTATTGACTTAAATTCCCAACTAATAAACAATTATGGGATTGAAATCCACTTGATGGACTATGTTAGTGCTGCTTCAAGTAGTATTTCCTATATAAGTGATCTCTCTGAGTCATTGGCTCCTACTCCCTGTTGCCCGTCATCCCAAACCCCTGCCCATGTTGACTAGGAATGATAGCAGTGAAGTTCAACCACATCTGGAGAGCCACAGGTTATGAATTCCTGAGTCCGATGTATATTACAGCTTGTTGCTGGAGACTTTATAACCCATTGCAATTAATGCTGACAGTTTAAGCCAAGGTGGCAAATGACAGCCCTTCAGTACAATGCCAATACAGTGGTGAGACTACCCATTTCTATAATGACTTCAACAATATATAGATATATTTGAATTAACAATGCAGGTGTGTTCCTGGGCATTACTTATTTGACAGAAACTTTAGTTGAAATATGTGGAAAGAATAGGGTTTGGTTCCTACACCACAAAAAAGAACAATTCAACATGCTTCAGAAAGCTTTTTATTCAATCATAACAGAATGCAGGTTTGAAATTAAATAACCAGTTCAAGTAGACCTTGAATAATTATGCAAAAACATTTTGAATTTTGAAAGTTTCTTCCAAAATGTATCCCAGGATGACTTTTTATTTAGGGAACTCCACTTGTCTTATGATTTTGGTAGTTATACTTATAGATGTATGCTTTTTCAACATGCAAGGATAGCTAGTAAGACAGGTTTATCTATTTTTCCCTTTTCTTTCTGTCTCGCTGTTCACAAATGCTGAGTAACTTATTCTCTAGGCCAGAGTTTCTCAAACCATGCTCCTCCAGATGTTTTGGATTTCAGATCCCAGAATTCCTACCAGAAGGTAAGCTGGCTGGGATTTCTGGAAGTTGAAGTTCAAAACACCTGGAGGAGCACCGTTTGAGAAACACTGCTCTAGGCAACCATTTATCTTACCTTCTGTACATAGGAGTTATAGCTGTAATAGGATCACATATGACCATATTACATGGATTAATTTCTCTGCTTGTCGGCACTGCTAGCAGAGTCTGCAAGGCTACTTCTACCAGGGTTCTGTGCCAGCAGCATCAAGAAGCAAAGATCAGAGGAGTATAGCTGACTCCTCATACAAGTCGAAGCTGTGGATTGCACAGAAATGTGGGATGGGATCCCACAACCACCAAACAGTAAGGGGTCGAAGCTTTGCACTGCACCACGGTTTCCCCCAATGTCCCCTTGCTTCTTGACCTCCATATGATGAGGTCACTAGAGAAGAATCAGTCTTCTCCAGCTCTAGCTTTATTGCATTTTTTACTACACACTGATGCAGCTCAACACTTAAAGCCTCTTTACCATGCTGCCAATGCTGCTCTTTCCCAAAAATGCTTCCAACTTGACAGAAGACAAGAAGGAGCGCCTTTATCAGAGGCTTCGTGAATTCAGGTATGCCTGCAATGATCTGCTTAAACAAAAGAGAATGTGAATATATTTGTCTTCTTTGGTATGTAGCAATTTCTAGTACTACTTTAAAGGAATCAACCAAAAAATAGAGCCACATGATGGATTTTTGCTATGTAAAAGATGCTACTCAACATATCAGAAGAGCTGCTGCCATTAGAAGATAATGAAATGCAGGGAAGTAATCAATACAATACTTATTGTCAGGAAACATGTTTAATTCCAGATCCAGCTGAAACCCCAATTTGAGAGTAGCACACACCCATTGTGGTCCAATAGCCTCTTCATAAAACTATAGAAATGTAAATATCTTACTATCAACAGACACTATTTTAAAACAAGAGTTTTAGAGATCATACACAATGGTTACTTTGAGCTTTATGGGAAATATGAGTGAACCACAAATGTTCATAAGTAACTGAATGGATCATATGATTTTCAGGGACTTAGTAAATAATTTCAAGTATGTTTTCAATGCAAAAGTATTGCAAAACAATTCTAAATTTTAACCAAATCGCCATGCTAAGCCTATGAGAAGCACACATTAATACTTCCTCCAGACCTGCCTGCATGATCTCAACCAAACTTTGAAGATTTATTCACACTATCATTATCTACCTTTCCACCAATTTACATTGCAATAGCAGCAAGAGCCGACATAGTGGAAGTGACCAAGTTTTGACATTGTGGATATTTAATTAATATTTTTGATGTGAAGGCGACATAATCTACGAAAACTGACATCAGAATTTGTAGCTTGGGTGTGCTCCTGGATCTCTCTCTCTAAATATCAGAGATGTTGATGCAACTGTCAGGACTGCTTGTTATCAGCTTTGGCTGATACACCTGTGCATGTGCTGTGCTGGTTGTGCATGTGCTGCTAAGCTCAAGCTTGGACTTCTGCAATGCGCTTTACATTGGGCTACTTTTATACCAAATTCGGAAACTCCGCTTGGTTAAAAAAATGGCAGCCAGGTTTGTTATGGGAAAATCCAGGAGTGAAGATATGACATCTCTCTTAAAGTCGCTCCACTGGCTGGCCAGAGGACCTTTTCATCGGCTGCCCCAAGAAGACTGTGGAATGACCTGCCAGAAGAACTTCCAACAGCTAAGTAAGATGTTGGAATTTTAAACGCAATTGAAGACCCAACTCTTCCAGCAGACCTCCCAGTCAACTCTCAAGGCAGACAGCCCACAATATCCGCTTTGAACTGGATTATCTGAGTCCGCACTGCAATATAATCCACTGTACAAAAGCATTTTTTTTATTTATTTATAGTGTTTTTCCCTCGCCCTTCTCAACCCCCGAGGGGGGACTCAGAGCGGCTAACCAATGCCACCATCAATACAATATAAACCATAAATACAAAGTTAAACAATAGTAGTAAGATTAAAACAATAATCAACAGCAATTAAATCAGAACAATACTCCGTCCACAGTTTCGAATTGATAAGAACAATAAGCCTCAAATCTGTCGCCATCACTAATCCATTCCAGTCAATGTGGATTTATGTTCTATTGCTATGGCAATTTTGTATCTGGGGTTTGGTGCAAGTTTTTAAATATATTTTTGTGTTTTCATCTATGTAATTTATGTACATATTTTACGTCCACGTTTTTGACTGTGTTGTATTTATTTGTTTATTTACAACATGTATATGCTGCCCTTCTCACCCCAAAGGGGACTCAGAGTGGCTTACTATATATATATATATATATATATATATATACACACACACACACACACACACACACACACACACACACACGTACAATATATATTATATTATTACAATCGTGCAATAGCAGTTTTACATATTACTATATTGTACTATACCATTATATTGTAATATTATTAGTAATATTACATGTAATATCCTCTCCGTTGGTGCCCCCTTGTCGTGGGGGAGAGGCTTGCGTACCCTAGTGAAGTTATGAGCTATGCTGGTGGTGGCATAATAGCCACCGGTAGGACCTCCCATGCCAGACAGGTCACAACCAAAGGGTCTGACAAATAGTGTCAAAGGGCAGGATGGGCTCTCTAGCCTTTTGGCAACCATCCTAAGAGAAGGAAAACTCTGATTTCAAACCCGGGCAGATGGTGCTCGTTTAACCCTGTAAGGTCAGCCATCTAAGAAAAGGCAACTTGAACCAAACCTACAACCTGAGGATCTCGCAGCCACCGTCCAAGCTTGCTAGGCCCCGGCAGACGAACCTTTGGTTTAAAGCAGGGGTGCTCACACTTTTTCAGCATGCAAGTTACTTATAAAACAACCAAGTCAAAATGATCTACCTACCCACTACTCAGAGAGCCATACAAGCAAAATATTTGGAAATTTATTTCAGTGAGAGCCATATAATATATTTTAAGACTGAATTCAACTAAATGTGAGTATAATAAGCCCCTGGATTTATTCATAATAATAATGATGATAATATTCATTCAGCTTCTGCTACTACTACTACTAATAATAATAGTAACAACAACAGCAATAGGTTCCTAGAGTAGAAGGAGACCTCCAAGGGCCATCCAGTCCAACCTCCTTCTACCATAAGGGAAAAACACAATCAAAGCATTCCTCACAGATGGTCATTCAGCCTCTGATAATAATAACAACAATGGGTTCCTAGAATAGGAGGAGACCTCCAAGGGCCATCCAGTCCAATCATCCAGTCGGGAGCCTGCGGGGCGGAACTGAGCCTTCCTCCCGCCCTGCCTGCGATCTATCTGGAAGCACTACGCGATGTACCAGTAGATCGTGATCTACCTAATGAGCACCCCTGGTTTAAAGGGTGAGGCCAGTTCTGTGCACGCTGCGCTCCACCAGAAAAATCAATTGCACAGGCTCGAAGGACACATCCAACCTCCGAATCATCAACGCCCTTGTAGAAAGCGTGGGATGAGTCCTTCCTGGATCTTCGTTCGCGAAGAAATGCCAAGACGTGTAATATAAAATATAGAATTATAATATCATAGTATTATTACTGTATTGTACCTCGACTCCCCTCAATAATAGTAATTATTAAACTAATTGCGAATGTTTGCTTATATGTCATTCTCACGGATGGTTTTATTGTTATATATGTGTTTGTTGTGTGTACTGTTTCTAAATTGTTGTGAGCCGCTTTGGGTCGCATTCAGGGAGAAAAGCAGGATATAATAATAACAATTCTCTAAGGCAGGCCTGGGCAAACTTGGGCCCTGCAGGTGTTTTGGACTTCAGCTCCCACCATTCCTAATAGCCTCAGGCCCCTTCCTTTTGCCCCTCAGCCGCTTAAGCGGCTGAGGGGCAAAAGGAAAGGGCCTGAGGCTGTTAGGAATGGTGGGAGTTGAAGTCCAAAACACCTGGAGGAAGGCCCAAGTTGGCCCAGGCCTGCTCTAAGCAAGCGGCTGAGGGGGAACGGAAGGGGCCTGAGGCTGAGAGGAATGGTGGGAGTTGTAGTCCAAAACACCTGGAGGAAGGCCCAAGTTTGCCCAGGCCTGCTTAAGTGTCTGAGGGAGAAAAGGAAAGGGCCTGAGGCTGAGAGGAATGGTGGGAGTTGTAGTCCAAAACACCTGGAGGAAGGCCCAAGTTTGCCCAGGCCTGCTCTAAGCTTAAGCGGCTGAGGGGGGAAAGGAAGGGGCCTGAGGCTGTTAGGAATGATGGGAGTTGAAGTCCAAAACACCTGGAGGGAAGGCCCAAGTTTGCCCAGGCCTCCTCTAAGCTTAAGCGGCTGAGGGGGGAAAGGAAAGGGCCTGAGGCTGTTAGGAATGGTGGGAGTTGAAGTCCAAAACACCTGGAGGAAGGCCCAAGTTTGCCCAGGCCTGCTCTAAGCTTAAGCGGCTGAGGGGGGAACGGAAGGGGCCTGAGGCTGTTAGGAATGGTGGGAGTTGAAGTCCAAAACACCTGGAGGAAGGCCCAAGTTTGCCCAGGCCTGCTCTAAGCTTAAGCGGCTGAGGGGGGAAAGGAAGGGGCCTGAGGCTGTTAGGAATGGTGGGAGTTGAAGTCCAAAACACCTGGAGGGAAGGCCCAAGTTTGCCCAGGCCTGCTCTAAGCTTAAGCGGCTGAGGGGGGAAAGGAAGGGGCCTGAGGCTGTTAGGAATGGTGGGAGTTGAAGTCCAAAACACCTGGAGGAAGGCCCAAGTTTGCCCAGGCCTGCCTGCTTAAGCGGCTGAGGGGGGAAAGGAAGGGGCCTGAGGCTGTTAGGAATGGTGGGAGTTGAAGTCCAAAACACCTGGAGGGAAGGCCCAAGTTTGCCCAGGCCTGCTCTATGCTTAAGCGGCTGAGGGGGGAAAGGAAGGGGCCTGAGGCTGTTAGGAATGGTGGGAGTTGAAGTCCAAAACACCTGGAGGGAAGGCCCAAGTTTGCCCAGGCCTGCTCTAAGCCAAGCGGCTGAGGGGGAAAGGAAGGGGCCTGAGGCTGTTAGGAATGGTGGGAGTTGAAGTCCAAAACACCTGGAGGGAAGGCCCAAGTTTGCCCAGGCCTCCTCTAAGCTTAAGCGGCTGAGGGGGGAAAGGAAGGGGCCTGAGGCTGTTAGGAATGGTGGGAGTTGAAGTCCAAAACACCTGGAGGAAGGCCCAAGTTTGCCCAGGCCTGCTTAAGCGGCTGAGGGGGAAAAGGAAAGGGCCTGAGGCTGAGAGGAATGGTGGGAGTTGTAGTCCAAAACACCTGGAGGAAGGCCCAAGTTTGCCCAGGCCTGCTTAAGTGGCTGAGGGAGAAAAGGAAAGGGCCTGGGGCTGAGAGGAATGGTGGGAGTTGTAGTCCAAAACACCTGGAGGAAGGCCCAAGTTTGCCCAGGCCTGCTCTAAGCTTAAGCGGCTGAGGGGGAAAGGAAGGGGCCTGAGGCTGTTAGGAATGGTGGGAGTTGAAGTCCAAAACACCTGGAGGAAGGCCCAAGTTTGCCCAGGCCTGCTTCAAGCGGCTGAGGGGGAAAAGGAAAGGGCCTGAGGCTGTTAGGAATGGTGGGAGTTGAAATCCAAAACACCTGGAGGAAGGCCCAAGTTTGCCCAGGCCTGCTCTAAGCTTAAGCGGCTGAGGGGGGGGGAAAGGAAGGGGCCTGAGGCTGTTAGGAATGATGGGAGTTGAAGTCCAAAACACCTGGAGGAAGGCCCAAGTTTGCCCAGGCCTGCTCTAAGCTTAAGCGGCTGAGGGGGGAAAGGAAGGGGCCTGAGGCTGTTAGGAATGATGGGAGTTGAAGTCCAAAACACCTGGAGGAAGGCCCAAGTTTGCCCAGGCCTGCTCTAAGCTTAAGCGGCTGAGGGGGGGAACGGAAGGGGCCTGAGGCTGTTAGGAATGGTGGGAGTTGAAGTCCAAAACACCTGGAGGAAGGCCCAAGTTTGCCCAGGCCTGCTCTAAGCTTAAGCGGCTGAGGGGGGAAAGGAAGGGGCCTGAGGCTGTTAGGAATGGTGGGAGTTGAAGTCCAAAACACCTGGAGGGAAGGCCCAAGTTTGCCCAGGCCTGCTCTAAGCTTCCTTTCCTTTCCTTCCTTCCGGGCTGTCACTCAGGGCAGGGCCCCCAACATGGCTGCTGGCGGCCCCATTCCGGCGCCCCTTCCTCCCCAGGAATCCCGGCTGAGCCGCGGAGAGAGAGAGAGAGAGCGAGAGGCGCAGGCCTCGGGGCGCGGCCTGGATCCGGGGAGGGGAGACGCAAGCCTTTCCTGTGGGTGAAAGGTCAGGGGGGCGGCGGCTGCTCGGCTGCCATTGCCAGGCTGAGCGGAGCACGGCGCCGAGGACGCCCTCCGGCGGCTTCCCTCCTTCCGTTTCCCTCAAGGAAAGCAGGGAGGGCCTGGGAAGGCCTGGCCCGCCCGCCCAAAGGCCTCCCTCCCTCCCTCCTCCCGCGGCCCCCGCCCCTGACTGACCTGACAGGCGCGAACCCTCTCAGGGTTTATTTGACGGCGTCGTGGAGGTCAGGGGTCGCGCGGCCTACGCTCACGTTCTCCCCTCGCCGCCCCTCCCTCCTTCCTTCCTTCCTTCCCTCCCCTCAGCCGCCGCCACAACCACCGCCGCCGCTTCAAGGCCCGGTTGCGCTTGCGCACAGCGAGCCCATGGCGGAGGCGGAGCGAGTGTCACCGTGCCTCGCGCGCGGCGGGGGGAAAGGGGGAAGAGAAGGGAGAAGAGCCAGGCGCGTAGTCATGGCGACGGAAATAGGGGGGGGGGAGTAGTAACGGAGGAAGGGAACAGCCTTCTGAATTGTCTGTCTACCTAAGGGTCAGGTTAAACCTTTCTGCGCATGTGCGACGGTGAGCCTCTCTCCTCTCCACAGCCACCTGCTCTAGATGGGCCTTTTCAAGGACTGGACCAAAACCCCTGACAGCCAATGATGCTGCTGGGCAGTTTTCTCCAACATGTTTGTATGTGTGATGGGATGTTTATAAAGGTACTAGCTCAGGTGCCCGGCATTACCCGGGTTATTTTTAAAATATCACATTTTTAATTGTACAAAATGCATAATAAGGTTGTGAATTAACTCTGGACAACTGACATGCCAGGTTAACCTTGAGAAACTCCATCAGTACTTAAAAGTTTGCTGTGTTGGGCAAGTTTGTTTTAGATCAGGGCTGTCCAACTGGCGGCCCCGGGGCCGGATCCGGCCGCGTAGCCTGTTGGACACGGCCCCACCTATGCCCTCAGCCGCCATTTTTAAATTTGAAAAAAAATCGAATTTTTTTTAAAAAAAAACTGGCGGCCGGGGCCGGGGCGGGGGTGGGTGGGCAGGGAGGAGGAAGAGAGCTAGCTCCTTGGCACCGCCTACTCCTCCTTTCGGCGCCCCCTCCCTTCCTAGGGTGGAGGGGCGCCGAAGGAGGAGTAGGCGGCGCCAGAGCCGCCGCGCGTCAGGCCTGGCGTGACGCGCTGCTCCTGGCACCGCCTACTCCTTTCGCGCCCCTCCCTTCCTAGGGCGGAGGGGCGAAAAAGCAGGCGGCGTCAAGAGCAGCGCGTCACAGGCCTGGCGTGACGCGCTGCCCCTGGCGCCGCCTACTCCTTTTCGGCGCCCCCTCCGCCCTAGGAAGGGAGGGGGCGCCGAAAAGGAGGAGTAGGCGGTGCCAAGGGGCAGCACGTCACGCCAGGCCTGTGACGCGCTGCTCTTGACGCCGCCTTCTGCCCTTTTTCAGCCGGTGTAGGAGGGGCGGGGCCTGGGGTTGGGGCGGGGCCTGGGGCGGGGCCTGGGGGGCGGGCCGAGCGGCCCCTAGGTCATCAGTGACCTTTTATCCCGCCCTGGACCCCGTAGAAGTTGGACAGCACTGTTTTAGATGTATCATTGGTGAGGTTTATTTATTTACTAGCTTGGGGACCCGGCGGTGCCCGGGTCATTTGAGAAGTGCAGCAGGATGTAGAGTGGGTCATGGGGGCTGTGTGCCACGTTTGGTCTTGATCCATCATTATTGGGAGTTGCAGTGGTATCATGAAATTACTGAAGGTAGTGCAAGTCCGATCATCTCTGCCCCCAAGTGCAGCAGGATGTAGAGTGGGTCATGGGGGCTCTGTGTGCCAAGTTTGGTCTTGATCCATCATTATTGGGAGTTGCAGTGGTATCATGAAATTACTGAAGGTAGTGCAAGTCCCATCATCTCTGCCCCCAAAGTGTAGTAGGATGTAGATTGGGTCATGGGGACTCTGTGTGCCAAGTTTGGTCTTGATCCATCATTATTGGGAGTTGCAGTGGTATCATGAAATTACTGAAGGTAGTGCAAGTCCCATCATCTCTGCCCCCCCCCCCCAAGTGTAGTAGGATGTAGAGTGGGTCATGGGGGCTCTGTGTGCCAAGTTTGGTCTTGATCCATCATTATTGGAAGTTGCAGTGGTATCATGAAATTACTGAAGGTAGTGCAAGTCCCATCATCTCTGGTCCCCGTCCCCCCAAAAAAAGTATAGTAGGATGTAGATTGGGTCATGGGGGCTCTGTGTGCTAAGTTTGGTCTGTATTGGTGAATGGATGAGGGATGCCTTGTTTTTCGGAAGTGAGTGAAGGTACTTCAAGTCCCATCATCCATGGTCCATCTCACAGAAAACTGCACCAGGCTGTAGAGTGGGTCATGAGGGCTCTGTGTGCCAGATTTGGTGTTGATCAGTCATTGGATTAGGTTTGTAGCAGGTTTGGGAAGTGAGGGAAGGTACTGCAAGTCCCATCATCCATGTTCTTTCCCCCTCCAAACTTCAGTAGGATGTAGAGTGGGTCACTGGGGCTCTGTGTGCCAAGTGTGGACTTTCTCGGTGTTTGTTGGGGGCCGCAGTTGTATGTGGGAACAGAGGGGTGTGAAAATACTACAAATCCCATCATCCATTGTCAGTCCTCCCCCAAACCTCCCTAGGACGTGAAGGCAGTCATGGGGGTTATGTGCGCCAAGTTTGGTCTCAATCAGTAATTGGATGAGGGTCGCAGCAGACTTGGGAAGTGAGTAGAGGTACTTCAAGTCCCATCATCCATGGTGCACCCTCCTCCAAACTGCACCAGGATGTAGAGTGGGTCATGAGGGCTCTGTGTGGCAAGTTTGGTGTTGATCAGTCATAGGATTAGGTTTGTAGCAGTCTTGGAAAGTGAGGGAAGGTATTGCAAGACCCATCATCCATGTTCTTTCCCCCTCCAAACTTCAATAGGATGTGGAGTGGGTCACTGGGGCTCTGTGTGCCAAGTGTGGTCTTTATCGGTGTTTGTTGGGGGCCGCAGTGGTCTGTGGGAACAGAGGGGTGTGAAAATACTACAAATTCCATCATCCATTGTCAGTCCTCCCCCGAACCTCACCAGGACGTGAAGACAGTCATGGGGGTTATGTGTGCCAAGTTTGGTCTCAATCGGTAATTGGATGAGGGTCGCAGCAGACTTGGGAAGTGAGTAGAGGTATTTCAAGTCCCATCATCCATGGTCGACCCTCCTCCAAACTGCACCAGGATGTAGAGTGGGTCATGGGGGCTGTGTGTGCTGAGTGTGGTCTGTATTGGTCCTTTTTGGTGGGCCCAGTGGTCTGTGGGAACCAAAGTGTTGGAAAGTACTACAAATCCCATAATCCGTGGGTCATGTCCCCCGACCCGCGCCAGGACGTAAAGGGGGTTAGGGGGGTTATGTGTACCAAGTTTGGTGCAGGTCCATCACCCTCGCTGGTCGCTGTGGCCTGTGAAAGTGGTTGCTACATATCCGCCCTGGCCTGTGAAAGTGGCTGCCACATATCCGCCCTCCGCATACACACATACATACATACATACAAACATTCCGTTTTATAAAGGTATACAGATTAAGTCCAGTCGTGTCCGACTCTGCAGGTTGATGCTCATCTTCATTTCTAAGCCGAAGAGCCAGCGTTGTCCGCAGACACCTCTAAGGTCATGTGGCCGGTATGACTGCATGGAGCGCCTTTACTTTCCCGAATGGAGCGGTAACTTATTGATCTATGCACATCTACATCTTTTTGAACAGCTAGGTTGGCAGAAGCTGGGGCTGACAGCGGAAGCTCCCCGGATTCGAACCTGCGACCTTTCAGTCAACAAGTTTAGCAGTTCAGCGGTTTAACTCACTATGCTACCGGGGGCTCCCTAATAGGATGTGTATGTATATGTGTGTGTGTATCTCCTCATTTAGAATCACAGAGTTGGGAGAGACCCTGCGGACCAGCTATAATATATTACTATTATTAACAATAAAATAATACCATCTGCCGGAGACAAAGAACTGATAGGATCACAAAAACATCAAACTACTCTGGGACTTCCAAATTCAGACTGACAGAGTTTTGGAGCACAATACTCCTAACCTCACAAACAAGTATGGGTCGTCAATGTTTCAATCCCAGGCAGGATTGAAGAGAAACAGCTGGAAAAGCTGACACAATATGAGAATTTAAAGATCGAACTGCAAAGACTCTGGCACAAACCAGTAAAAGTGGTCCCAGTGGTGATCGGCACACTGGGTGCAGTGCCTAAAGACCTTGACCTGCACTTAAACAGAATCGGCACTGACAAAATTACCATCTGTCAGCTACAAAAGGCCACCCTACTTGGATCTGCACGCATTATCCGCTGTTACATCACACAGTCCTAAGACATTTGGGAAGTGTCCAATGTGTGATCCGATACAATAGCTATCATCATGACCTTGTTTGTTGTGTAATAATTTTGTTGTGTTTCAAATAATAATCTTTATATCCCACCCCCTCTCCCTGAAGGGACTTACAGAAAAACAAACAATACAATAAATACTATAACATAGACAATAATCACATATCAATAAAAAAAATAGCACAATAATGTAAACATAAATAAATGAACAATTTAAAAGACTATAAGGCCCTCTAAAACCAGTATATAATGGCATTTAAAACCAGCCATTCTTATGATCAGGCTATAAATAATAACCATTTAAAATCCTGTCTGATAGAGTGGTAGATACTTCTACTGATTCTTCCACCAGACAGGAACACAACCAAATCACCATCCAGCCTCTGCTGAAAAATCTCCAGAAAATGAGACTCCACAACTAAGGCAATGCATTTCATTTCTGAATATCTCCTACCATTAAGAAACTTCCTAACGTTTAGGTAGAATGTTTCCATTCTCCATTGCGTCCTAGCCTCCGGAGCAGCAGAAAACAAACTTTCCCCCCTTCTCTAGAATATTCCAGTAGATGATCTGAGATGTAAGAATATGAAGGCAAATAATATTTTCTCAAGATGATATAGGCTTTCATAAACTGTCCTGGACTAATCCTTTCCACTGCAGGAAGGTAGCCGTATGCCAACTAAGTACAGAACAGATTTAGTACTGATAAGCTGAGAAATAGAAGAAAAATGGAATTTCTCAGTCTCAATATACTCTTCCCTATACAAAACAGAAACTACTGAAGAAGAAAGGACAGAACCTGGAAAATGTACTTTGTAAGAACACAACTTCTATATTCTCCCAGCCAACATGGCCACTTGCTATGCTTGTTGGGGAATCGGAGTGGGAAGGGGAGAGTGGGATGCAGTGTTACAAAGCAGTACTTTCCCCTAATTTTTGATAGATGGTTGGTGTAGAATACACTCAGGTTGCTAAGGTGAACTGTGATAGACCTGGGTCTTAATCCCAATGGGATCTATTAACACGTTGGCAAAGCCTTTTCGCAATTGAGCCAGGGGGATTAACCGATATAATTGTAGCCCTGATAGAAATACAGTGCAGTAGCAGAAGCTGTCAGGTACCTGGTTATGACTTTTAGCACCTTTTACTTCTGCCAGTCTTAGAACACACGCAAACTGATTTACAGGCCATTCCTCCTGCTGTTTTCTTCCAAAAGTAATTAATAGAGGCACGTTCATTTTGTTCACCATGGGGAAAAGTCAGTATCGCAAGGAAGAAAAAATTAGCAGCCGTCAAAGTATTTTGGATGGACAAGTATGTACTTTCTGTTTTACAATGATGAGGAGGAAGGCACTTGCAAATTGGTTTTTGATAAAAACAACTATTTACAGTCATTTTAAACTCTTTTGATCTGCAGTGTTAAAGGTCTGATTTTTTTCTTTGCTAATTGACAATATAGTGCATTTGATTAAACAATTCCCTTGAGAGTTGGCCCTAATCCATGGCATAAAAATTATGTCCCTGCACTTTACTACTGCACTATTTAAAGTCATAATGTCCCTGTTATAACTGATCTTATCCTTACACTGCTACTGGTTCTATGCACCTTATTGATTAGCCTATTTTTTAACCTGTTTGCACACCAGACCACCCTCCCACAAGACTTGAAGTATGTTCTTGTTTGTTGCTTATGTCTGTTTTATTATTGTTATAATGTTTTATGCTGTTTTATATTGTTATATTTTATATGCTTTTTTAAACTGTGTGATAGGGTAGCTTACATGGGGCCAAGCCCAGACTACCTTCGGGGAGATAGGGCGGGATATAAAAAATAAGTTATTATTATTATTAATACAGTCAACATAAGAAGCACTTGAAAAAAACATGTTAAATATCTCAAGTTCGGTGACACTGATATGTCTTAAGATCTCTATGACCTGTTCATATAATAAAAATAGATTCATTCAATTTGAAATGTTGTAATGCTTGAATAATGTTCACGAGTGCATTTTGCTTATACAAACAGAACATAAAATAAACCAGGAACCTGTTCCATTCTTAGGTGTCTTAATGTACAAAGGATAAACTACAAAAACTATATTACCATTTCCCTCAAAGGTTGGGGAATACAAAATAAGGAATTTTTCTGCACATCTGTCCTGCTTGTGGGATATTTCTTGGCCACTGTCTGAAAGAGAGCAAGACTCGATAGATCCTTGGTCTATACCAGCATGGCTCATGTTCTTGAATGATGAAAATGCTAATTATATATGTCACAGCCCAGATGGTCATTTAGTGACATCCTTGTACAAAGTGCATGTTCCAATTCATATGTTTTCCACTCACCAAACTACTTTTGAAATATTTTGGAGTGGCTCTGTAAATTCAGCTTTTTATCAGGCAGTGAAAAAGGCAATCATCCAGACACAAGCCAAATGGGGTCTTGAACTGTAGCCACATTTTGTTTGCTTCTTTTAAAATCACGGTACTAATCTCTCTATTCATATGTTTCTTTTAGAATATTCTGGAGGCTTCCCTTGGGAGCTGAGAAAGCCTGACACAATTGTCAGATGGTTTTCTATACACTATTTTAAAGAAGTTTAATAAGCTAACTGTAAAGTGACATCTCCACTTGGAACATGTCATGGATTTATTCAGTCAGGATTTGCATCTAAACAACCAACTAAGAACTCTGCTTCTGTCTATTGAGCAGTGAATGCTCATTATGGAAGAAAGTGAGGCAGATGGAAATTACTCATCAATTTACTGCTTAACATTTCATGCATTCAGTTTCATATATTAAATGATCATTGGGGGGAGGTGGAAGTCATGAAAGGGAACTATAATTACGCATGCTTTCAAAGGAAAATATCATGGTTCAGTAGAAGTTCTCAGCTTGTGAGTCATCACATTATTCCAATCACAAGTTATATGGAATGTTATCTATAGTTTTGTCTTCACTAGACATTTTTAAAGCTCCTAGGTGCGGGATGCCTTTCAGCCAAAGCTCTGACTTCCAAAATGTCACTAGAATTATGCTTTCAGTCTAAACTGCTCATGAAAATTTTGTATTACAGTCAATCCTCCTTATTCCCTTGGGCTAGATGCACAGGACCTCACCCCAAAAGTGAACCCCCCCCCCAAATAATTAAAATCCCTTTTTAAAATATGTGAGAACACTTCCCTAGGAACCTCTAGATCAGTGATTCTTGGCTTTTTTTTTGCCCTGCCCCACCTAAGCATCTCTAAAATCCTGACACTGCCCCCCCTACTGTGACATATAATTCTTATTCAAAAAGTGAACTCTTATTATATGTGGAGGAAAACTAAAAGGCCATTAATTTAGTCTAAACAATGAGAAAAATAAGATAACAAATTGATTTGAGTAACCTGCATCAAATTCAGGATAACTTAAGTGACCAACTTCATTTGGTGAGAATATCCTGTCGCCTGATGTTAATTTTCTTGTGGCTGATAATATTTCTTTTATTTTTTTCATACAAAATATTGACTTACCTTTCAAAGTAATAATTGTGCTTTGGATTTTTCACATTTTTATTACATTTATATGCAGAATGAAAAAAAATATTTTAAATATATTTTGTAGAGCTTGTAATGTTAAAAGAACACAGTGATGAGTTGGGTGTTTGGAATGAAAGTGGTCTCCGATTTCTGTGCTCCTGCACTCTCTAGTTAACTCTATGCTCTCTGCACTCCTCTCTATGAGTGAGCTCTCCCCCATCCATTGTCAGCAGCTGACAGCTGTGTACATTCTAATTTTAATTTCAAAAATGTGTATCTCACAATATATATACTGTATATGAGGCCCCTAAGACCATAAGAAAGGCAAAAAAAAATCACTATTAATAATTTGCCAATTTCCGGCAGAAATGTGATGACAGACCTAGAGATTCCTAAAGAGAATGTATTAATCAAATCCACGAATAAGCAAATCTGTAAAAGTAAAACCCACAATGTAGAGGACCTAATGTACTTTGGAGTTAGTTGGGGATATATATTCTATGACACTCTGAGGCAACATCTGCATTCCTTTTAGCAGAACATACAGAATACACTGCAGATAGAGGATGTGTGGATGCTGAGCTATAATCCCATCATCTCTCACCACTGGCTATTCTAGCAAGGTTACAGACATTTACAGTGCACTAAAATCTGAAAGGTCACATATTGTGCAGTCCTGGAACTAGTTCCACCAGTTAAAGGCAGAGGAAAACATTTGAATTGTAGTGAAAGCAATCTATTAGCACATCAAGTTGAGCGACATGGCATTGTTTTCCCCGCACAGTCCACTGTATTTTGTGATCAAAATTATGCAAGCTGCCTTGGAGAAAAAATGAGATACAGAGGAGTGAATAGCAAGAGTAACACCAGCTTTGCATAAAATTTTGAAAAAGCAAACCAAAAATATTTTTCTTCCTTTTTTCTGTATGTAACCTCAAAGTGTGCCAAATTGAAACTAATTCAATAGTACATTTCCATATATTTTCTTTCTACATGAAAGAAAATATATGGAATAAATGATGTATTGAAAATTAGACTGAAGCACAAAATCCTATAGTTGAAGAGTCTCCAATAGGCCATATACTCAAATTCTCTTGTTAATGTAGGAATCAAATAACATTCCTTGTAAATGCCATTTCCTTAACTTGGAGATGGGAATCATGTTGCCCATCAAATTATGTTGGACTGCTGTTCCTAGCAGTCCTAACCAATACAGTCAGTGATGAGGAATCTTTGGAGCTGTGGCCCATCTGAAATGTCACAAGATTTCCATTCGCCTTTAAATACTGTGTATTTTGTTACACCTTGCCAGTTTCAGCAATTATTTTCAAAGATTTCAAAAACATGTTTTCAAGACCTTTGGTGTCATATTCTATATTGTGTACATGAAATGTTGTGTTTGCTTCAGGAGGATTGGGTATAACTAACAGTTCATGCTGAAAGTAAGGATTGTTTGAGTGATCTAGTTCACTATTTTAAAAAAGATATTTTGCATATTCATTTAATCATTTTGGCATTATGACTTACTGTAATATATGCTGTAATGTCACAAGAGGAACAGAAAGATTATCCTTTCAAGCTTTCCTTAAAAACCTCACCAATCGACTCAACTATGGTAATAACCATTCTTTTCCTATCCTGTGGCTTAAATCCATGTTTAGTCCCATCTCAACTGTTGAATATTGATATAATATACATTTAAGTGTGCTCCGTAGATTAAATAGATCTTTAACTGTGATTAACAACTGGATTTAGGTGTATTATGTTCTGTCTCAACATCTTGTGATACTGTAGCAACCCAGTTCCCTTTCGTGCCTGGGGGGCAGGGGGCAGCACCGGGGGTCCCACTTGCATTAGGGCCAGCTGCAGCTGATGAGGACATGGAGGAAGGGGATGACGAGGTAGCTGGGCCTTCCTCTCCCACAGAGAGCTTGGCCTGGGATGATGAATGGCCTGACGGCTATGATAGCTGGAAAAGTCAGGCTGACCCTGAAAGTGCTGACTCAGATCAGTATGAGAAACCAGGTGGTTTCGGTTCGCAGGAAAGGATCAGGGAAACAGTGGAGGATGAGCCCATGGAAGCTGAAAGGGAGTTCGGCTCTCATGAAGATAGTGACCCAGGTGCTGGGAGGCAAGGACGGAGCTTGATAGGAGACGGAGCATTGAGTCGAGTAGGAGAGATTGGCACTGCAGCCTAGAGCGCCAGAGAAGCGCTAGATCCCATAGCACAGATTGGCGCCGCAGCCTAGAGCGTCGGGGCCTCGCCAAGGGAATTAAGTATAGGATCCGTGGGAAAGGATCCTCAGTAGCTCGGCCACTTCTGTTCTGAAGGGAGTGAAGCGAGCGAAGATCCACGGAGCCAGGATTAAGGCTCGTGCCATGCCAAGAAGTTTCTTGGGTTTGCTTCCATGAACTTTGCCTTGTTTGCCTTGCCACGGACCAAGTCTGTTTTTGATCCGCTTTGTTTTGCGGAGCCTTGCCAAGCCTTTGCCTTTGGATTTACTTAAGGACTCTTTACCTATATTGCTATTTCGATATTTTTCATGGACAATTATCATTTTCACCTGTTTTTTATTATTCAATAAATAGTTAGCTGATTACCGTCTCTGTGTGTGTGATTAAGGGGCCGGGCACAGACCCTGCATCGTGACAGATACCAGAATGCCATGCAGGAAATTCATGGACAATTTAAGATTGTGTTTTCTATTTCACTTCAAAAACACTTCCATTAATCATGACTGTTACAGAATTGTTCAGAAATATGGTTTGAACATACATAAACAGTGAAGTAAAAGCAACATTTTAAAAAAGTTTTAAGTGTTTGTAAACCATACCCACCAATATTGTTTCAATGGAATTCAATGTGAATTTCAGAAATGATTTTGACCATTAAATAAAACTGTGGCAGAGTTTAATAAATAACACCTTTTGTATGACAAAAAGACAAGTATACACATTACTTTAAAAATTACTGTGCCTGAACAAAAGAGGCAAAGTCTCCTAACTCTGATGTACAAGCCAGGATTGTATTGGTTCATGTTTACAAAATTCATTGAATCTCCTATAATATGAACTTGTGTCATTTGACATTTTTTTCTTTAGACGAAGGACACCAGCACCCAAGTTACAGTATTGTGGCTTCTTGAAATGCTTCTATCCACCTGTTGAAAAAGAAGAAATATTACTTTCTTGCAACCAAATAATTATAAAAACTTTATTTATATCCTGCCCTATCTCCCCGTGGGGAATAAAATGAAACGACTTTTTGTTTAATACTTTCATTAGCTCGTTCTGTTGCCCCATTCAGTTTATCATTAGTGAGAAATTGTACCATTTAATCAAAACCACATTGCAGGCTGTTATTAAATGGTTTTCAATATTCTCAAGTTAAAATGATGGATATCTATGTGTTTGGAAACATAAAATACAATGCCAACGGAATTATGTCTATATCTCCCACTACAGCTTTTTGTCATGCTAAATACCTATTTTAAAGGGTTTCAGAGCATTCTGAAGTACATTTTAGGTGAACAGAGTATGAGGGATGGGCGACTGCAGATTATGGGGCAAACTGAGATCCAGAAGTACATGACTGGATTCTAGACAAAGATTGTTTGAAACTACATCCTATAGATACATCTCTCTATTTTGTGCTACATCAAAAAATGGGTTTGTGAGATCTTGTTCTATAACTTAATAGGCAATGTGTGAGCCTTTAGATGTTGAAATGCAACATCTCTCGTCTTTATCTAGTTAGACGAATAGATGTTGCATGCAGACCAACAATAGTGGTCATAAGTTGTCTTGTGATTTATACTGACCTGCTTTAATATGGGTTGGAGAAATCATGCTTGTGCAACAACAAAAACTATGCACATAAAGAAAATAACCCAAAACTGCTTGTATATAATCCCAAGACCCCACTGGACATGGAAGGTTTAATCAAAGAATGGGAACTTACTTTTGTGTTGACTGGGGATCGTCTGCTTTGAATATGTAAAACAAAGTATTTTTGTGCATCAGATGGAAAACTTTAGAATCTAAGTGTTCATCTTTGACTTCGGCAACTGTAAATCCCAATAAAGGCTGGCTCTCCAAAGCAGCTACATCCTAATTTTCCAAAATAATCTAGAGTGAGACATGATATAGCTTCGACCACCTGAACAGTAAGCTATAGTTGCAATTGTGTACACACACAAAATCAAACAAACCCAAAACATTTCCTGCAACTTTAATGCATTTTAATGGATCCCAAAGAACGCTTCCATGAGTGGAGGAAATTTCTGGTTTCAACCTTATTTATTTTGCTGCTTATTTAAAACATCTTCTCTATTCAGAGTTGCAAGAACATTGCTTGGATTATAGTCTGAATCCTATCAGACATAAGTAGAGGAAATCAACTGAATGAATTGTTGAATGTTGAGTAGACAGGTAAGTAAATCACACAGATTCAACAATTCTATCATAGTTAGGTTTTGGTTCCAAAAATTCCAGTTTCTGGGAAATTCTGGCTTTGATGTAAAGAGTTAATAACAAGCAAGAACTTTTTAGAGTTCTAAACATTAAATATTTTTTGTTGAAATCTAGCTTACTGTTTTGTGCTGTTAGAGGCACTTTTCATCATATCAGTCTTTGGAAGAAAAAAACTCAGGAGCAACTTTCTTAAAGGCATTATATATGTATCAAAATCTGACCTTAGCTTTTAAGTTTCACCCCAACATTTCTCCCATTTATCTATAAACGTTCTCTATAAGCTTGGCACGCAAGTTTTGATTTCTTACCTCACTAGCAGCATATGTGTATAGCACCTTATTTTTTATCACAAACCACAGGTGTTTCCATGGCTTTTTGCTACCCTTTGATCTGTATAAATAGCCACTCATTGAAGAATCTTCTATACTGGCAGATACCTACAAATAAAGAAAATATGGTACTGTCAGACAGTCGGCTGCCAGTCCTTCGTCAATACATTTTATAATATGCATCTTGCATCTTTTATTATCTGGCATCTTGGTCTGGCCTTTTAAAACTGCAGGAGTGGAGCCAGACACCCGGACTCCAAGCTAGACATCCAAAATAATGTTTCATGTTGTTTGCTCTTTTTAAAAAATGGTATGCACACTGGCAAGTGAATGAATTGTTCCCTGTCTGCTGTATTATCTTTCAGAGTGAAAGCTGTGCATGAGCAAACTGAGCAGTGCTCTGTCTATATTTCTTTCTCTTCCTCTCATAAGTCTAATTCTTATCTCCAGCATCATGCCCAAGGTCACCCAGTGGGTTTTTCGTGGCTAAGGAAGGAGCCAAATCCTGATCTTTTCTATTAAAATGAGAAAGAATAATAGAATCATATGGATATCTACAGAGAACTAAAAATCCACCAACTTCAGTTGAGCTTTCTTCCTGGTTAATGTGCATAGGATGATTACATCCTTTGCCAGCAACCTCCCCCATTGTCTCATAATACTTCTATTTGGCATTTTGGTCTAGTTTAAAACACTTAGATTTTAATACTCGGAGCAGAATGTGGATTTCTAAAATATGGGGGACAATATTGTCAGAGAAACAGAAGGCTTAGTTTCGCAGGAATATATATATATATATATATATATAAAAATATATATAAAGTATTAAAAAGGAAAAAGGGGCTTGCAGGGCACACTTTAGAGAAGATATGTTGTTCATAAATCGGAAGACCGACAGATTTATTAAATATATGGAAATAACTCAGTTATTAATTTTTTAGGCCAGTGTTTCTTCAGTTCCCAGAAATCCCAGCCAACTTACCAGCTGTTAGGAATTGTGGGAGCTAAAGTTCGAAACATCTGGAGGAACACAGTTTGAGAAACTCAGTTTTAGGCACATAATCTCAGTTTCAATCTTCCCAAATCCTCATTGTAATTTCAGGGATAAATCACCCACCTGTTTGTGCCCACTCCAGGTAAATTTGCATCCCAGTATCTGGTAACTTCCTATTTCTCTTTCAACATTGCTCAGTACTTTCTGTTTTCATTGGCCTCTGCTCTATCATTTCTATATTACTATTTTCATCTTTTACATCCTTTTATGATCTCTTCCTATGCGAACCACTGACTTCTCAACAAACTCAGTAAATACATAAAGCACCCCCACCCATTCTTGTACTGGAAGAATATTTCACTGCTCTCAATGAGACTGGAATTCCGAACAACCATTTAATCAGAGCAACTCAAGATTGTAAGTGAAAATAAAGATTAATAGAGTGCTGTACAAGGATGCCATGCTACCCCTCTATTATGCCTTGGTCACACGCTCACACCACAACTGGAATACTGTGTCTAATTCTGGGCACCGCAATTGAAGGGAGATGTTGACAAGCTGGAATGTGTCCAGAGAAGGGCAACTAAAATGATCAAGGGTCTGGAGAACAAGCCCTATGAGGAGTGGCTTAAAGAAGACTGAGAGAAGACATGATGAGGGCCATGTAATAATATGAGAGGGGAAGTTATAGGAAGGAGGGAGCAGGCTTGTTTTCTACTGCCCTGGAGACTAGGACACGGAACAATGGCTTCAAACTACAGGAAAGGAGATTCCACCTGAACATTAGGAAGAACCTCCTAACTGTGAGAGCTGTTCAGCAGTGGAACTCTCTGCCCTGGAGTGTGGTGGAGGCTCCTTCTTTGGAGGCTTTTAAACGAGGAGGGGTGACCATCTGTCGGGGGTGCTTTAATGTGATTTTCCTGCTTCTTGGCAGGGGGTTGGACTGGATGGTTGGACTCTTCCAACTCTATGGTTCTATGATTCTATGCCTGATCAGGGTATTCAGTCCCAGTGCTGCTCAAAGTGGCTGTCCATGGATCAGTGCTGGCCTAAAAACTACTGGCTACTGGTCCATGGAGCTTCCAAGATGAACTTTAATTAATCAAGATCAAAGGATTAATATGACGACCAAACGGAAACTGATTTTAAGATTGTGGAGCTGAGATTGTATTTTGTAGCTTTAATTGTTAATTTATATGGTTTTTTTTATTTATCTTATTATGATGTGTTGTATGTGGGCACTTGCTGCCGCTTGTTCATCGTCTCAAGTCGCCTTCGGGCTGAGAGAGGCGGTAAAGAAGCATAGCAAATAAATAAATAAATAAGAAAGAAACAGTTGTAGTCAATGGCACAAATAAGGTACTGGTCCCTGGCAATCTCGAAGAGGATAACTGTAGTCACCCATATCAGTTAACATGAGAAGCACTGTTCTAAATTTTGTTAAATACACCCTTCTCCCTTCTCCCAATGTAATGGTTCTCAAATGTGTTAAGGCTGCACAATAGCCTTCCCTACTCTGGCACTCTACAACTCTCATCATTCCCATTCACCGAGCATCAACATAAATCACAAACAGCAGATTTTCCTTTAAAAAAAGGATAAAACTGAATTGTAGATATTATTCAGTGTGAGCAGCCTGTTGCTGCATATCTCATTTTCGGTAGGACATTAATATGAAGGTTATTAAAACCAAGAAGTTTGTAAAAAAATGTTCAGTTTAAGCTATCACTGCTAAGAAGGATTGAAGAATTAATTGGCACTAAGCAGGGAGAGCTGAGCTAAACCATAAATTCAACTTTTTGGCATCTATATTCTGTGTAGATAGCATATAGTAGGTACTGCACGTAACATACTTCCCAGAAGACATTAAACAGACATCACAAATTTAAGTAACTCAGGACTTGAAGGCAGCGCTAAGAGGATTCATACAGAAACCACTAGAATATAAACACATTTAAGTTAGATAAATAATTAGTGTCTGGAAATTCTGCAGGATGTCTGCTGTTTTTTTCAGTAATCAGAAATGGAAACAGTTCTAAGATTCCAGAAATGCTTTTCATCAAATTGTATAAAGTAATAATATACAATCTAGTATATTGAACATGAAAATTATTCAACTAAATTGCAAATGAGCAATAAATACCCAGGATTATTTTAACAAAATGGTTGAGTGCCAACTATTTAAATGTTAAATGTGCCTACAGGATCGTATACAGCTTTTAGTGGGTTCTCTTTTTCTCTGCTTACCACAACCTTCTATATTATAAGATCCTCAGAAAACCAGTTTCAGGCACAAAAGGAGTCCGGGGAACTCGATCCCTCATTAAGAATGAAAGTTGACATTCCGCTCAAGAGATAGATAAGAGTTTCAACTGTGATGCTGCTCAGATATTAAGTTCTGAACCAAGGGGGAAAATAGGCAATATAATATAAAGAGCTATAATGGGAGGGAAGGACAAATGTTAGTGAGCATGGAGTGTGCTTAGATTACTTTATAGTAAGTACACACATTCCATAATATTCTATTTTAAAAGGCCAAAATAAAGTATTCTATTCCATTCAAAATCGTCACTGGAGTCTTTTAAGCAGAGGCTGATTTGTCAGGGGTGTTTTGACTGTATGTTCCTGCAAGGCAGAATGGGATTGGACTGGATGGCCCTTGTGATCTTTTCCAACTCAATGATTTAATGAAATTTCCTATCCCCAGCGAAGAAGTTTACTAAAGAGTCACTCTAAAAACTTTTTGCAATGCAAATAACTTAAAAAATATGTAACACATACTTCCTTGAGAGCTGCGGGAATCTTTTTCTGCTTTCTTCCTGAAGGGATGCTATGCAACACTGTGGATAAGGCACTAGATGGAGATCTGTGGTTTACTGGAGAACCATTTTTAGGAGATGTGCAAAAATGATCTAGATTGAAGGGGGGAAAAGTTTCACTTGTTTCATGTTACAAACAGAAATGTCAGCTTTTGGGTTAATGATTGCGAATACCAAAGGCAAACCGCACATTTGTCACACATGATTAATCCCCATTATTAAATATTGTATTACATTATAAATACATATCACATATTATTCTCTTAGTGATCTTATCCAACCTACCTTTACCTTGCCCTTGTGTCTAATAAGTTTACACCCCTCCCCTCCACCCCCTTCCTCAGGAACAGTATTTATCTTATTTCAAATATTAGTTTAATTGAACAATCGTAAAAAGAAAATGGTTCAGCACTTTATATCTTTCTTTTCCTTCAACTTTTTCTATCAGTCTTTCCCATTTCTGAACCCAAGTCTTCTTAAATCGGCATGTTGTGAATTTGACTCTTCTTTTGTAAATATAATCCTGAAGCATATATTCTGCTAAATAATCAGACCATTTCTTAACCTCCCACTTTCTATGATCTTTCCACCCCAAAGCCACAGTTGCATGGGCACCTGCTATCATGTATTTTATAGTTTCCCTCCAGGCTTCGATATTTTCTTTTTTGTCAAATTTCTGTGTGAAAAATTCTATTTTGTTCAAAGGCAGTTTATATCCTATTATTTCTTCCATTTCCTTCATTACCTTGTTATAGAACTCTTGTACTCTATCACATTCCCACCACATGTGGAAATAGGAACCAATTTTCCCACATCTATGCCAACAAAGTTTTATGGTAGTTTTTGTTATAACTATTTTAATTGGGGTTTTGTACCATTTAGTCAGTAATTTTCTTTGTGTTTCTCTAATCTTTATATGCTTAATATTTTTGATTGAATCAATCCAATATTCTACATCTGAAATATTATTATTAACCACGCATTTGTCTTGAACGATATTTTTGTTGTTGTTGTTAACTGCTTTGAAATGTACTTCAGCTTCTATTGAGCCATCTCTTCTCATGTTATGGCCAAAGTACAATAGCCCCAGTTTAGTTGTCTTGGTTTCCAGACAGAGTTCAGGACTCCCTTGTTTGAAGACACATTTATTTGTCTTTTTAACAATCCACGGTATCTGCCAAATTGTGAGCAACTGTGTTGTCAAAGGCTTTCATGGCCGGAATCACTGGGTTGCTGTGAGGTTTCCAGGCTGTATGGCCATGTTCCAGAAGCATTCTCTCCTGACATTTTGCCCACATCTATGGCAGGCATCCTCAGAGGTTGTGAGGTTTATATATCTGTGGAATGTCCAGGGTGGGAGAAATAACTCTTGTCTGTTTGAGGCAGGTGTGAATGTTGCAACTGGCCAGCTTGATTAGAATTTAATGGCCTTGCAGTTTCAAAACCTCACTGATTCCTGCCTAGGGGAAATCCTTTGTTGAGAGGTGTTAGCTGGCCCTGATTATTTCCTCTCAGGAATTCCCATCTTCTGAGTGTTGCTCTTTATTTACTGTCGGCAACTGTTTAAACTGGCTTTGGATCTCCTGAAAAACGGATCTCAAATGGATATAGTTTTTACAAAAATTGTCACCCATATAAATCAAAGAAGTGATTGCAAAATACAACTGAAACTTACATAAGCTGTACTTTTACAAAATATTTTCAACAAGGAAAAATATTTAATCAGCAAGATACATTTTCACCTCAGGAGAACCCCAAAGTTAAGACTAAAATATATGTTACACAGAACATTTTTCCTTTGCGAATTTAATTCTGCTCCACTTAATCCTCAAATAAAGTAAGTTCTGTCTCGGGGATTATAGCCCCTGTAAAGAAATCTGAACTGAAAATAGCAAAAGCTAAAAGCAAGTTAAGCAAAAAATGTACTTACCCTGCTTTTGCAGCTCTTTAAAACAATGATCACATACTCGGGCAGGATGATTTTTCATATAGTCTAACCTATGCTTATTTGAGGAACAAGCTTGGCAGATTACCTGGAAAAAAAGAAACATTTTTCTGAATGGTTCGTTTAGACTACTTAACTGCATGCTTCAATATAATTAGATTTCATGCAACAACTATTTATTCTATTCAGAATAAATATTTATAAATGAGATACAGTACATCAAAAATTATATTCATCTTATGAATATTGATGGTTCAGCATTAGATAGTCGACAGTCTTGGAAATTAAGTATTTCAGAGGTCAGATATGGCGGATATAGTCACAAGGCTTGTCTTTTTATTTCAGTTCTTATTAGAAAATACAATGCATGGTTTGGTTTAGATGCAATAGTAAACGATAGTACTTTGCTACAGTAACAAGCATTGGATTTGCCTAATATTTGATAAACTTTCTGCTTACAGTGACCTCTACTACAAACAACAGATATTTATTCTAGATTCTGAAGCCATTTTGTACATAGTATTTGTTACAGCACATATCATTATATTGCTGTAGCATCCTATCAAAATTTCAGTGCTTGTTAACAGGCTAAAATTAATATTTTCCATGATGGAGATGCAGTATAGCTGTGAAATGTTTCTAACCTTCCCGCATGCTCTGCAGTGGTGTCTTCTCCACGTCAGTGTGAACTCACTAGTACAAATCATACACATAGTAGCTCTTGTATCAGGAATCCAGATTGGAGCCTTTGAACCTACAGGACTATCTTCTTGATCTTTCTCTGGGTCTGCCTAAGAAAGAGGGGAAGAGAAGGTGTCACGATGCACGGACTTGACCGGCCCCTTAATCACACACACAGAGACAGAATAAAGGCTAACTACTTTATTGAGTATAAAAACAGTTCCAAAGAATATAGTCCAATAGAATATGATGTAATCCAAAAGGCTTGAAGTAACAATGTCCAAAACAACGTGGCAAATAGGCAAAAGCTTGGCAAGGCTCCGCAACCGATGCGGATCAGGAAACAGGGCAAGGCTCCGCAAACCAATGCGGATCAGGAAACAGGGCAAGGCTCCGCAAACCAATGCGGATCAGGAACAAGGCAAGGCAAGGCAAGGCTTGATGACCACGGCTAGCTTAGCTAGTGGTCCCACTCCTCTTCACGCCTATTCAGATGAGACGTGGCCGGAGCACTTAGGATCCGTTCCCACGGATCCTATACTTAATCCTTCGGCCGAGGTCCCCGACGCTCTAGGCTTCTGCGCCTCCAATCGCTGCTCACGGACCTCGGCCGGTCTATGCTCTTTGACCATTCCCTTCTGCTAGACTCTATGTTCCGTCTCCTATCAAAGGTTCGACCTTGTCTTTCCCCAGCTGTGTTGCGATCTCTCTGAGAGCTCTCCTCCCTAGCCGTTTCCCATTCGCCTTCTTTCATATCTTCCTCAGGAGGCTCCTGGGAAGATCTTCCTCCCGGATGTTCATAACTCCCCGAATCGCTATCTAACTGCACCTGGTTATCTGAATCATCCCTAGGACCAAAACACATTTCTTCCCAGGCCAAGCTCTCTGTGGGTGAAAGAGGCCCCTGAGGGGAAAGCTGTCCTTCGCCCCAATCATCTAGCTCATCCTCTGAATCAGGTTCTGGGGCTGCTGGTTCTAATGCTAATGGGACCCCAAGTCCTGTCCCCTGCCCTCCAGGCACAAACGAGAACTGCTGTGCTACAGAAGGATTATCAACTTGGGAAAAAAACGTGCATATTTACAGTTTTTTTAAAAAAAAATGTAGTTTTTACGACCATATGTATTATATTCATTTCTTTGTACTATTCATATCCTGCTTTCACTCTCTCAAAGGAGACTCAAAGCGGCTAACATTAAAAATCACACAACGTATAAATTTTTAAACCTAAAGCATATAAACATTAATATGGGACTTTTTCTGCAAGTGTAATATATAACATAAACAGTACCAGAGTATAAAAACATTATCACATAAAAGTTATAAAACAACTACTATTAACACATAAAATAGAATGAAAACACAGTTTACAATGCAGACCATCTGTAGTTAAAACTAGCTGCCTTTAAATCACAACTAAAGTGCCAAAGTGTCAACTTCATATGGGCCTATTTCAGCCTGCTCGAGACCAAAAGCCTGCTTAAAAATCCATGTTTTTAGGCTGGATCAGAAGGAGTCAAGGGTGAGGGCTAATGTAATCTCTTTTGGGAGGATATTCCATAAAGGGGAGCCACTACAGAGAAGATCCCCAACAATCGTGCTTGAGACGGTGGTAAACCCGAGAGAAGGGCCTCTCCTGCTGATCTCAAAGACTGTGCTGGTTCATAGAAAGAGTTGCAGTCTCAAAGATAGGTTGGACCCAAAGGATGACTATAAACAGAGAACAAACATACAGCTATCCATTCCACCTCACAGAAAATTGAAGAATATTGTCTCAGGTTTGGAAAGGACCACAAGGGGTATCTAGTTTAACCTTCTTCCTTGCGGGAATGCAGCACTATAGCAATCCTGAAATAATAGAAATATGAGTACATCTGGTGGGCTGGGCCAGCTGGGTAACTGATCCTGTGAAATGAATATGCAGTCTAAGACATATGGACGAGTATGTTGTAGCTCCAATCATATACATATATAGAGAGAGAAGGAGAGAAATTCTAAAGAAAGAGAGAACCTACCTCTTCCAGACTTTTGCTGGGGTTAAAAGTAATTCTTTTCTTTGTATAGTCTTCAATTGCTTTAGAGATAGCTTCTAACCATTCATCTCTTTCTGTTGCAGAACTGGGGTGGGAGAGAGTAAATGTCCATAAGTTGAGCAGAACATTATGGAGATAGTGTTGTGTTTCTCAAGTAAATATAATTTTATATTTTACCTTGCAGACAGAATAAAGGACCGTTCTACACTTTCAATGTTAAGTTCATTCTGGTAAGCTTCATGGGTTGGTTTTCTAACCTGAAAAAGAAGCAGAATACATAGCTTAGTCAGAAAAGAAAAGGGTTCTCTCAACTAGTTATCTCAAAAAGCTTGGAAAAGGAAAATAAAAAGTACAACACAGCAGCACAATATTTGCAGAAAACAGAGATTACAATGCAGGAAACAAAGGTAAGGTATTAAAAGCGTTGAACTTCTAAGAAAAATGAGGATTTTTTAATCTCAGAGATTAAATAAGAAATGTAATGTAGATCATATCTCTAAGGGGTTTAACTATATCAATCCTAGCACACTGTTTCAGAGCATTTATAAAGCGCTCTCCCTCCCTCCCTCCCTCCCTCCCCCCTCTCTCTCTGGCATAACTTCGCGAATGAAGATTCTTAGGAAGGACTCATCCCACGCTTTCTACAAGCGCGTTGATGACCGAGGTTGGATGTGTCCTTCGAGCCTGTGCAATGGACCTTTCTGATGGAGCGCAGCGTGCACAGAACTGGCCTCATCCTTTAAACCAAAGGTTTGTCTGCCGGGGCTTAGCAAACTTAAACGGTGGCAGCGAGGTCCACAGATCGTAAGTTTGATTTGAGTTTCCTTCTCTAGATGGTTGACCTTACAGGGTTAGACGAGCATCATCTGCCCAGGTTTGAAATCAGAGTTTTCCTTCTCTTAAGATGGTTGCCAAAAGGCTAGAGAGTCCATCCTACCCGTTGACGCTCTTTGTCAGACCCTTCGGTTGTGAACTGTCTGGCATGGGAGGCCCTACCGAGCATAGCCCACAACATCATTAGGGTGTGCAAGCCTCTCCCCCGCAACAAGGGGGTGCCAATGGAGAGGTTATAAAGCTACTATAATAAGGAATGCTGCACATATCCATGCACTTTAAAGCTGAAGCACAGAGAACAGAAGTTGCATGTGTTCAACTCACTACCTTTTCAAACTCTTGTCATGAAATGACTTGTATGTTTGTAATTATCTTTTAGATATCTTGTACAGTAACAAATATATACTATTTATTTACTTATACACTGCCTTTCTCACCTCTGGGGGGACCCATGGCAGTCTACAACATATTAATGGCAAAGATTCAGTGCCAACAGACAGTAAAATAAAGAGACCATAATAACTAATTACTGCATATAACTATGACTTAAAATTATTAAAACCATTAAACATAAGACAGAAACAAAATTTCATCATTCAGACAAATTATTAAAATCATCTTAGTATAAATATTAAAATCATATGATCCAAAAATCATACACCATTCCTATTGTCATTACAAATGTTCCTTAATTATTCTTTGTACTTTTATTATTTTACCCGTCAAAGGCTTGGTCCCACATCCACGTCTTTGTTCTCTTTCTAAAGGTCAGGAGGGAGGGCGCTGATTGAATCTCGCTGGGGAGGAAGTTCCAGAGCTGAGAAGCCACCACTGAGAAGGGCCTGTCTCTTGTCCCTACCAATTGTGCTTTGCTGTGTATTTTACCGTGCTTTTACTGTATTTTTATTGTGCATTATTGTGTTTTATTGCGTTTTTATTGTGTAATACTGTGTTTTTAAACTGTGCTTCCATTGTTGTAAGTCGCCCCGAGCCACACCGGGAGTGGCGACTAACAAGTGTGAATAATAAATAAATAAATAAATAAAAAATATAATAAACTACACTTGCGACGGAGGCGGGACCAAGAGCAGAGCCTCCCCAGAAGATTTTAAACTCTCTGTGGGTTCATAGGGGGAGATACATTCAAACAAGTAAGCTGGGCCAGAACCGTTTAGGGCTTTATAAGCTATAGCCAGCACTTTGGATTGTGCTTGTAGCAGACTGGCAGCCAGTGGAACTGACGTAATGGGGGTTGTGTGCTCCCTGTACCCTGCTCTGGTGAGAAATCTGGCTGCTTCCCATTGGACTACCTGAAGTTTCCAGTCTTCGAAGGCAATCCCACGTAGAGTGCATTGCAGTTATCTATTCTTGATGTAACAAGAGCATGGACTATCATGGCCAAGTCAGACTTCCCAAGGTATGGGCACAACTGGCACACAAGTTTTAATTGTGTGAAAGCTCCCCTGGCCACCGCTGAAACCTGGGGTTCCAGGCTCAGCAGTGAGTCCCAGATCACACCCAAGCTGCAAGCCTTGTGCCTTCAGAGGGAGTATAACCCCATCCAGCACAGGATGTAACCCTATGCCCTGTTCGGCCTTTTGACTGACCAGGAGTAACTTTGTCCATCTATATATGTATGAAATTTTGGTATAGTAGATATTGCTGAGGAAGGAAATATAAAAGGTCAACTTTCCACTAAGATGTAACTTCCTGTGAATACCTGGAGTCAATCTCTTTCTCCCAGTCTGCTCACAGGGTTGCTGTGAGGGTTAAAGAACAGTTAGTGTATTGTGATCCAAGCTCCTAGTGGAAATTTAGGGTACAAATGTAATACAGCAAACTGAATAGCAGATTCTTTCCTTCTTCTCAGATGAAAAGGATAAAAAGCTCCATTAATGTAATATGGACTAAAAACTGTATTCCATGACAAAGACAGATTCGGCACACAATAGCATTTGTTAGAGAACCAATATCAGCACAGGGCAACACATTACAAAATATGATAATGGCAGAAATTTCATTCACTCACTTTCATTCCAGCCAGTGACAGCATGTTGTTGAGTTTATACATTCCAGACTGTACAGGAGTTGTATACAGGAGAGCATCATTAAACTGCAACAGAAATGTTTTGAAAATTAATTTGAAATGTTTGTTTTTGCTATTCTGTGTCTTCAAGTCACTTCTGATTTGTGGAGCCCTATAATGGCGTTTTCTTGGCAAATGGGTTTGCCTTTGTCTTTGTCTTCCTCTGAAGTTGGAGAGTGTGATTTGCCCAAGGTCACCCAAGGCATGCCCAAGGCTGAGGGGTTACTCAAACCCAGGGCTCCTGGTGTCCTAGTCCAACATTCAGGCCACTGAAACATGCTGAAATTACATTGTATTTAACGTACAGTAATGTATACATCAGGGGGCCACAGTGGTGCAGTGGGTTAAACCGCTGAGCTGCTGAACTTGCTGACGGTTTGAATCCATGGGCAGGCTGAGCTCATGTTTTTAGCTCCAGCTTCTGCTAGTCTAGCAAATGTGAGATCAATAGGTACCGCTTCGGCAGGAAGGAAATGGCACTCCATGCAGTTATGCCAGCCACATGACTTTGGAGGGATCTACGGACAACGCCAGCTCTTTCGGCTTAGAAATGGAGATGAGCACCAACCCCCCAGAGTCGGACACAACTAGATTTAATGTCAAAGGGAAACCTTTACCTTTACTAATGTGTAGTCACGTAAAGCTTTCTGTCTGTACAAAAGAGGATAGAGGAAATTACAGATGGTGGCCTATTTACCATTCAGCCTCAATTTTCTCTCTGCCATGATACTGTTTTTATGATGTTGCTTTGAGATTGTGATATGTTTTTATTTGATTGCTGCTATTGATTTTATTTTAATTTGTTTGTTTTATTTATAATATTCGGGCTTGCCCCTTTATAAGCCGCCCCGAGTCCCCTTGAGGAGATGGTGGCAAGATATAAAAAATAAAGTTGTTATGTCAACCCATGTTTGTTTTCTGCCTCAATAGCATCATGGGACACATCCTCTTGAAGGCTCCCATCCCTATGTTGGTTATTGCCAGTTGCTAAATTATATTTGTAGTATACTGGCTGAATTATTATGAAATCACTCTCGTGTTAGGGATATAAAAATGTTCATGGCAACTTACCAAAAAGAACATTCGTGGTTGCATAACTTTCCTGGACAGCTTCATCAATGTTCCTTCTTTTAAGAAAACCTAGATGTTCAAGCAGCAGATATGTAAATGTCAGAATCGGCTCTTTTTACAAGAGATGGGCTTATTTAAAAAGTTTAGATCCTAATCAGGTCCTAACCAAAAAGCCCTTGGAGGCAGGGATAAGCCTGACAAGTACGTAAAAATTGCCATGAAAGAGGCAGCTATCATTAGCTTGGATAACTATGGTTGTGCTATTGTTAAGTCAAGAGAGGAGGAGGAATCTGCTAATTCCACACGTAGTACTGCACGGGGAAGAAGAAACTCGGTTTCAGGCATCAGAGTTTAGCAAAACCAGCTAAAACATAAGGAGTGAGACAAGGTCTGTATGTGTCTGTCTAGGCCACAGTGCAGTGATAAAGTGCTTTCCCCCTTTCTACAATGACTGCATCAGTCTACAGTTCAAAAAGATTGTACACTTTAATTACAATATCTTCTCTCTTTTCTTTAGATCTGTGATTCCCAACCTTTGGTCCTCTAGGTGTTTAGGATTCCGTTCCCAGAAATCCCAGCCATCTTACCAGCTGTTGGGAATTGTGGGAGCTGAAGTCCAAAACACCTGGAGCATGAAAAGTTGGGAATCACTCATTTAGATTACATTGACATATTAGATAATCACAAAAAGCAAACGTGAAGCTCTATTCTTCCTGTAACCTCTTATCATACCCCATCAGTGAACTTACCCTTCCTGGCTGCACAATCTCATGGTGGCCATTTAAACTGTACTGTATTTGCATAAGCTTCTGAAAGTTATCCTAGAGAGTGAAAATATAAAGTCATTGTAAACAAAGAAGCATAGGAAGTATTGCATAGATAAAGTCCTAGCCGAACAAAAGACAGTCAGATGGTTCACTGAATGGACTATGGGAAATACTTTCACATTCTGTGTATTAGTATGTACTACTGGAGCCAATATTCAAGGAAGGGATGTTTTTATGAAACCTGATATACAGTAAGAGTTACTACAAGCTAGGAATGTAATAATAATAATAATACACTTTATTTATATTCCACTCTTCTCACCCCAAAGGGGACTCAGAGCGGATTACAGGTATACATACTTAGCAGACGATTCCTGCCGTTACCACATACAACATATAGATGAACAGAGGCAAACTCTGGCCACCAGGGGGAGCTGACACACTCCTCATCTCTCAGCGTTCCCAGCGTCCCTTGTTGTTCCTTCTGCATTCTCAGTGTCCCTGGAGTTTTTTAATGGCCTCATAATTCCGTCAAAATTTGCCTCCCCACTTAATGTGGTACCTTTATCACCTACTTGACAGATGCAACTATCTTTCGGGCTGCAAAGGTCGACAGCAGGCTACACTTAAAGGTCAAGCACCCACCTTGACCCAGGCAGGCCTCGATCTCATGACCTATTGGTCAGAGAGATCTTATGCAGCTGACACTTAGCCAGCTGTGCCACATTCCAAATTAGGGTTTGAAAACACAATTAATTATATATGTATTTTCAAAATTGCATCTATTTACAGTATTTATACCCGAACTTTTCACCCCAGAGGGGACTCAAAGCAGCTTACAGAACACACATTTGGCAAACATTCAATGCTGATTATACAATTAACAAGGACAGACAACACAAACTGAGGTAAAAGGAGTTTTTCCCATCTTATTTCCAATATTTTAAAGACTGTGCTCGACTCCAGACACTTTTGGGGGGCATGCTGTTGCTCCATCTTCCATGCCAAGGCGCTTCCTTCGATTGATGTACTTTTAAGGGCACTTTTTTTATTACTTCCCAACTAAAAGTGGCACCTATTTTATCTGTTCGCATTTCTGCTTTCAAACAGCTAGGTGGACAGGTGAGCTGGTGTCACTAAATGTATTGATATATTTTGAAATATTGCCTTTGTGTAATATTGTTCATTAGGAACCCTTGCTCCTATTTACTTGCTTTGTTGTTGAGCTGGGGCTAACGGCAGGTGTTCACCCTGCCCAGGCTCAGACGGCTGACCTTCCAATTGGCAGGATTTTTCTGCAGCACAGTGGTTTAGCCTGCTGTGCTAAGCCTGGCCCCATATTATACAAATGATACAATATTACTTGGAGAATCCACTTGCAAAACTAGACTTTAGAAACATTTTGAAAGTGAGAATTGAATGAACCAGCTGTATGCTCCTCGGAAAGTGGTTCCACAAAGAAGAATTCTGAAAAGTGGTTTTCAACCTGGTTCTGATTGCAACTGTATGAATTTTCAGATAAAAGAAGAATCTAAAATGGTTTCTATACAACAAGATTCAAATGTAATTGGGATACATACGCAGGGAGAAAAGTATCTCAAACAGTTCTAAAATATTAACACTGCTACGCTTATACCGGTAGGTTTAAAATCAAGGTAGAGTACATAGTTAAGATCATACTTACACCATGTTTCATAATGTCATTGGCATGATTAGCTACCTCGATGACAATAGCAAGAGCACCTTAAAAACAAAACAGAATTGTGGATTCATATCAATACACATTGGTTTTAAGGATAACACATATTAATACACAGCAGTACTAAGGATAACACATGGCTATACTAAAATATCATTATAAGCATAGTTCTTTTGAATTCTTTAGAAATTTGGGTATTGTAAATAAATAAATCTGCTGGAGCATCTGTATTAATTCCTCCCAACTTGAGCCCTCCTTCCAGAAGAAGTAGCAAAACAAGTCAAAGTCCACTATCTGTTATTTTTGTAACATGACATCCAAAATTGTATGTCTGACTTATGATTCTTTGTTGTTAGAAGTAGAACATATCGGAGCTCCTGGTTTGGAAGTCACATTAAACAAACCAAAAACGGGGAGTTCCTGGCTTGTTTACCTACACCTTCTGTATGAATGAAGCCATAGTGAATTAGTGTCATGTACAAGTGTTTTATTTTCTTACAGTAAGCTGGAGTTCAAAAGAAATCTAACATACCATAATATACAAATTTAGAGCAATCCTATACTATAAAGGCAAGATAGAGGGAAAGGATCAGGGTGGTAGTTTACTGATGGGGAAAAAAAGACAAGAAATGGTTTTAATCTAATTTTGAAAACTCAGTTCTCAAAAACATAAATAAAGTAGTGGCAACTAATGTATTTATTTATTTATTTACCCTATTTATACCCCATGTTTCTCAACCCCATAGGGGACTCAAGGAAGCTAACATGTATAGGCAACAATTCGATGCCATGTAAACATACAGATATAGTAAAATATATTAAAACTATCATTAAAACCCAACACATCAAACTTTAAAACACTATTTAAAACACATTTTTATCCGAAATCAGAGTCCATGGCCATTCTAAATCGTCATGCACTATTCCACACTTCTCTAGTGGGTTACTAACTGAACGCTTGATCCCACATCCACGTCTTTAACCTTTTCCTGAAGATCAAGAGGGAGGGGCTGATCTAATTCCATTTGGGAGGGAGTTGCAAAACTGAGAGGCCATCACTGAGAAGGCCCTGTCTCTCATTCCCACCAACTACACCGCATGAGAGTAGGGCCTCCCCAGACAATCTTAACCTCCTTGCTGGCTCATAGAAAGAGATACATTCTGACAGGTAAACTAACAGCTGTTGGAAGATGTGAGACTACCAGGCACATGAAATTAAATATAGGTTTCCTAGCTGCCATCTCTATAAAAGCAGATGGAGTGGGGACACACTTTTATAGAAAAGGACATTAAATATAAGGGAAAATTGTTTGGGCAGGGAATTACTTGAAGTGGAAGAATGAATGTGTGCCTAAGATATATTGCACTGTTGCCGTAAAAGTCTTTTCAATTACTTTAACTTCTTCAATCTATTGTGGATGGCAAAATATATACAACCCCAGACTTGCTTATTTGCCACTTTGCAGAAAAAGGACGTCTGCTATGGCTCCCAAAATAAACAAGTTTTAGTTTATTTGTTTAAATAGCTCCTATAGTTCTGCTTCCAAAAACATTCTGACCTTTGCTCCCAGAGGCCCCTTTTACACTGCCACATAGAATCCAGACTATCTGCTTTGAACTGGATTATATGGCAGTGTAGACTCATATAATACAGTTCAAAGAAGGTAATGTGGGTAATCTGCTTTAATAATCTGTGTTATATGGCAGTGTAGATCCAGTCTGAGTCAGTTTTCAGATCCTCCAATTACACACCACCTTCAGGTTTTCAAGAAAAGAGAGAACCAAAAGTAGAACTTCCCTTAACCTTGGATCTAACCCCATGTCGGAAATGCCTACCAAATATAACAAATTAGGTTTGAAAAAGAATGGCATTTCCATTTATCTAGATATATAACTATAGAGCAATTACCTTGTGTGTCTCTGAAATCTGCTGAATCTTCCAAAAGATTTTTCAAATAATCTGTGAGAGAAAAAAACAGAAGAACTAAGCAAAGTAATCTCATTACAATGAACAAGCATACTACATTGGTGTGGTCTTAAATAAGTATCCAACACAGTAGAACCTCAGTATCTTCAAGAGTTTGGTTCCATCACTTCCCATTGAGATCTACAGTGGAAGTACTCTGTGGCATTGGGACCTTTTGCATTCTTCAATTAGAGTGGATTTTCCGCATTTGCTGGGTTTAAGTGTGCAAGACTCCGACAAAGGGGGGGGGGGGGGCTGTAAAAAAGCCTTTTTTAAAACACAAGAAAATACTTCTCCAGGAAGCTGACCCTAGAATTGTGCTGGAAGACCTACAAATAACTAAAGAACTGGTTTCCTTGTAATTTCACTGGGGTCAGAGAAAACTCCACAGCTTATTAAACTGAATTTTCTTTTTAAAATCATGTTACATGATAGAGTCAGATCTAAGTTTCACTGTGTTCAGTAAGGCTTATATCAAATTACCTAGTTTTGCTGCTATGGGCTCTTATTCAAAGCCCTTCATTTATATAATTGTATAGGACACTCTAACAAAACAAAAAACAAACCCGGCAACTATAACACTATATGTCACAATTTTTGTTCCTGGGTTATACATGTCATTTCTTAATTGGTTCCATTATAAAAACATGGGAAAAGTTTATTAAACTGCAAAAATGTTGTTTTTGCGGGACATCCTATAGCACATTTTCCTATATAGTTTTTCAATGAATATCTCATAGTCTCTCAAGCAATCCAACATAATTTGTGGCAGCAACAAAAAGAAGTTTCTGGAGTATAACTTCTTTCGAAATAAGTACCACACCATTAAACAGGAAATAATACTCTCAAAAAACTCAAAAATCAGGACAGTAAATAAAGAACAACACTCAAAAATCAGGGGAATACCAGACAGGAAGAAATCAGGGCCAGCTAACACCTGCCAACAAAGGATTTCCTCATGCAGGAAGCAGCCAGGCTTTGAAGCTGCAAGGCCATTGAATGCTAATCAAGGTGGCCAATTGCAACATTCACACTTGCCTCCAGCACTTGCTCTCCCACCCTGGACATTCCACAGATAAATAAACCCCACTTGCCTAGTTTCCAACAGACCCCACAACCTCTGTGGGTGCCTGCCATAGATGTGAATGAAACATCATGAGATAATGCTTCTGGAACATGGCCATACAGCCTGGAAAACTCACAGCAACCCAGAACATTTTTCAAATTTTGTTACATAGTGTAACTGCTTTATGATCCAGTTTGCTCTTGGCCACTAGATGGCCCAAATGAACCATCATAATATTCCAACCATCCAAATTGCTAAAATGTTCAATTATATAAACACACAACTCAGGCACACTTCTTTCAAAAGGAACATAGAAGTGCTTACTGTAGCAGGGCTGAGTCCAAGTTCTACCATTCTGAAACGTGCTTTTAAACACTGAATCCAAGGAAGGCTTGACCACATACGGCATACCGTCTTGAAATGAGAAGCTTGTTTCCAAATTCCAAAATATTCAAAGCCTCAAAAACTCTTCAACACCGAGGCCCAAACCAAAACTTATTCCATACACCAACATCAAGGTTCATCAGCAGAGATTCGGGCTATAAGGATTTCACGAATGTTGCTTCCAGGACTATAACTGAACCAGCTTCCAGCTACTTATGCCGTTTTCCCAAGTTATCCTACCAGTTGGTCCTCCTCTCAGCCAACCCACTGGATACTCTCAGTTGAATGTCATCGATTCTTAAATGCAGCCTAGCTGTAATATTTAGTTCCTGATTTGCTTCCTGTAGCCCTGATCCTGTCCTGACCCTATATCCTTATCTCCTTGGGGCTGCTGCTCCTGCTCTGCAGACGTGGGTTTCTCAGTGTCAGACTGCTCGTGCTGCTGATCTAGCAAATAAACCCTTCCCCTTAGTCCTCAGCATAGTAATAATCTCTCTCTCTCTCTCTCTCTCTCGGCATTACTTCGCGAACGAAGATTCAGGAAGGACTCATCCCACGCTTTTTACAAGCGCGTTGATGACTAAAAAGGCCAATCTGAGATAGGCAAGTTCGGTTGCAGAAAGCGCAGCAGAAAGTCTCCTTGGGTGATGTTTTTCCAAGTTGCGGTTCTTTCTGCGTTGTCGTTTCTCTTCGAGACCCATTCGGCGTGTCTTCTCGAAAGAGGCCGCAGCATTGTGGATAGTGCTTCTCCATGCCTCCCGATGTGAGGCCAGGGTGGACCATTGTTGGTGATCAATCTGGCCAAGTCTGAGATGTTGTTTCAGGGAGTCCTTATATCTCTTTTGGGGGGCGCCTCTCTTGCGCTGACCCGTGGCGAGTTCACCGTAGAGTAGTATCTTTGGGAGGCGGTGGTCCTCCATCCTAGAGACGTGCCCTGCCCAGCGCAGCTGTGTTCTCAATAGCATGGCCTCAATGCTGGTGATCCCTGCTTGCTCAAGGACAGCAACATTCGTCACATAGTCGGTCCAGTGTATATTTAGGATTGTGCGAAGACAGCGCTGATGAAAGCGCTCGAGGAGTCGTAGGTGTTGGCGATAGGTGACCCATGTTTCAGACCCATAGAGGAGAATGGACAGTATGATAGCTCTGTACACACTGATTTTGGTGCTTTGTCTCAGGTGCTTGTTGCTCCAGACTCTTTTGTGAAGCCTTCCGAATGCACTATATGCCTTTGATAATCTGTGATCTATCTCTTTGTCAATCTTGGCGTCTGAAGAGATGATGCTTCCCAGGTAGGTGAACTGCTGAACGGACTTAAGCACAGATGTGCCTATGCTGACGTGAGGATGGTGGTGTTCTTCCTGTGGTGCGGGCTGGTAGAGGACTTCTGTTTTCTTCAGGCTGACTTCCAGCCCAAACAGCTCTGCAGCTGTTTCAAAGCAGGATGTGAGGCGCTGCAGGGCTGCTTCTGAATGGGCGACAAGGGCAGCATCGTCAGCAAAAAGTAGCTCACGGACTAGATAGTTTAGAGTCTTAGTGCGAGCCCTCAGACGGCTTAAGCTGAACAAGCTACCATCAGTACGATAGCGTATATATATGCCGTCTTCTTCTTGTAGGTCTGCCATAGCCCTTTGGAGCATCATGCTGAAGAAGATTGTAAATAGGGTTGGTGCAAGAACACAACCTTGTTTCACTCCATTAGTTATGAGAAAGGGCTCCGAGAGAGCATCGCCATATCTGACTTGACCGTGCTGGCCCTCATGTAACAGGACAATCATTTTGAGGAACTTGGGGGGACATCCTAGACGTTCCAGGATCTGCCACAGACCTTTCCTGCTCACAGTGTCGAAGGCTTTGGTGAGGTCGACAAATGTTACATAGAGTCCTTTGTTCTGCTCTCTACATTTCTCTTGCAGTTGTCTAAGGGCAAAAACCATATCTGTGGTGCTCCTATTTGCTCTGAAGCCGCATTGGCTTCCAGGGAGAAGTTCTTCTGCAATAGCCGGAACTAATCTGTTCAGGAGTATCCTTGCAAGGATTTTTCCAGCAATGGAGAGCAGTGTTATACCTCGATAGTTTGAGCAATCGGATTTTGTTCCCTTTTTCTTATACAGGGTGATGATATTCTGCTCTATCTCCCTGGAGGGACTCGGGGCGGATTCCAAACATAAAAGGCAAACATTCAGTGCCCAAATACAACAACAACACATCTATACTAACAAAATTTAACAAGCCATGACACAAGCCATGACAACAGAAACAACTAATTCAAATTCAAACAATTAAAAGTGCTGGTTTTGACCTTTAAAGCCCTTTACGGTTCTGGCCCAGCTTACTTGTCCGAACGTATCTCCCCTTATGTCTCCCCTTGAAATTTGCGATCTTCCGGGGAGGCCCTGCTCTCGATCCCATCTTTGTCGCAAATATGTTTGGTGGGGATGAGAGACAGGGCCTTCTCGGTAGAGGCCCCTCGCCTGTGGAACTCGCTCCCCAACGAAATAAGATCAACTTCTTCCCTCCTTTCCTTTAGAAAAAAGTTAAAGATGTGGCTGTGGGACCGGCTGTTTGGCTGATGGGGAGCAGTGGATGGACAATCTGAGAAGG
This sequence comes from Anolis apletophallus, assembly GCA_030556195.1. NCBI lineage: Eukaryota > Metazoa > Chordata > Lepidosauria > Squamata > Anolidae > Anolis > Anolis apletophallus. The sequence goes on from JARBWK010000009.1 coordinate 89,269,497, forward strand.
ATAGGGTTGTGTTGGCGGACTGTGGATTGGCTGACAGCCTATGAATATGGAACAGGGATGATGGGGGATTTTGATATGTAACTGTTTTTAATCTGCTTTGTTGTAATTTTTATATGTTGTTGTTCTGTTTTTGTATGCGGCATTGAATTATTGCCTTTTGTTAGCTGCCCTGAGTCCTCCTTCGGGGGTAGAGAAGGGCGGGCTAGAAATGAAATGAATAAATAACAATAAATAATAATAATTTAACACTCATCTTCTACAGTCTTGAGTTCCCTCCGGGGTGAGGAAGGCGGGATAGAAATGTCATAAATAAATACTGACAATATTTTTGAAATGTTATGTCATTTGCCTTACAATTTACATTCAACATTCATTTTTTCCCTTAGAGAAATAAAACATTTTGGGAATCTCTCTCATAAATAGCGTGCACACACGTGTGTGTGAGAGAGGACCTTTCTCTTTATGCAACCATTGAGAAAAGTAGGGCAAACAAACAACACCAGAGAATGTTGCTGCAAAAGGTACACAGGAAAAAGATTAAGGCGAGAGAGAAGCAAAGGATATGAGTTAGCGGAAGAAGGGGAAATAAATAAAATCCCTTTCCTGCAGAGGAAGATACACTCATATTTGCTTCTTTACTGCCCAACTGGAATTCAATCTATGAGGGATTGAGCTGAACTGGGGCTACCAAAAACGCAATCTTGCAAGCATTTTTTCATGTTTTAGGAAAGAACTCTGGACCATGTAAAACAACACTGTCCCTTGTGTGTGCGTTAGATGACATTTCACCACTAATAACCATCATCTACGGCAGTGGTTCTCAACCTGTGAGTCCCCAGATGTTTTGGCCTTCAACTCCCAGAAATCCTAACAATTGGTAAACTGGCTGGGATTTCTGGGAGCTGAAGGCCAAAACACCTGGGGACCCACAGGTTGAGAACCACTAATCTATGGAAACAAAGCAAGGTCAGCCCTGGTTACTACATGGATGGGAGACTGCCAATTAATACCAAGTGCTGTTAGCTGTATTTCACAGGAAGGTCTGGCAAAACCACTATTGTAAGAAAATTCTATGGAATTTATGAGATCTCCACAAGTCAACAGACAATCTGAGAGCACACACACACAGAACACATTTATTTATTATTTATTTATTTACTTCATTTCTATTCCGTCCTTCTCACCCCGCAGGGAACTCAGGGAGGATTATAATGTACACATTACATTTAGACACACAAACACACAAGACAGACAGAGGCAATTTAACACCTGGCCACCAGGGGGAGCTGTAGCACTCCTTCATTCCTCAGCGTGTTTTCTGGAGATTTTTTTTATACCCTCATAAATCAGTTAAATTTAGCCTCCCCACTAAGTGGTACCTTTATTTCCTACTTGACAGATGCAACTGTCTTTTGGGTTGCAAAGGTCAACAACACGCTACACAATAGGTCGAGAGCCCACCTTGACCCAGACAGGCCTCGAACTCATGACCTTCTGGTCAGTAAAGATCTTATGCAGCTGACACCCAGCCAGCTGTGCCACATTCCCAATGGGGAAAGGGCTCATCATGTTAATCATCATATAGTACAGAGTAAGGAAAATATGCTCAGATATGCTGCGCTGCATCATTGTCTCTGCTAGTTAGAACTGATGAGAATTGCAGTTCAACCATATCTAAAAGGCCACAATCCGTGCTGCAAAACAATAAAAGCAAAAAACAACAATTCCCTTCCGCACAGAATGCACAGTCCAAATTTTGAGTGACATGCAAGACACAGATGGAGAAGAGGCAAAAAGAAGAAATAATGAATATAGTTGGGCGATACTGAAGTTTCATTTCATTTGGGAATTAGATAAGGCATAAAATTGAATCAGCATTTAACAAACAGACATCTCATCTTTTTCATCTAACTTTCATTTGCATAGTACTTGACTCTTCTGCAGGCATGGGAAGGAAATTAGATCAACTGCTTTCTGTATTAGAAAAATCTGATGGGAATAAATGTTACTGAGTCTTACAGAACTTTAAACATTAGTAAATCTATAACTGTGCACAGCATAATCATATATAGTAAATAGGCATTTCAATGCAAGAAAGTTGATTCCTTATTTCTATAGCTATACACTAACAAGTTTTCCCCATGTCACTTTTCCTCATAGTTGGCAGACTGATTGCTGCCATAATCTATGAGAATGACAAATGCCAGAATCAATGGGATTGCTCCAACAAACTAGAAGTGTAATCTTACACATGTTAATTCCGACAGATGCCATGCCACATTGAGTGGGATTGAGCTTCACATGGAAACCTGAAGAGCAACAAATGAACATGTCATAACCTATACAGCAATTGTGTAGAAAAACTTCATCTATCTGACAGAGTGGACTCTTGTCCATGAAAATGTGCCATAGTAAATGTGTCATTCAACCTGGATAGAATTTCTTATCATAACCTAACTGAACTTGCAGTCAAATTCCCAAGCAAATTCAAAATCTAACACAAATTCATGACGATAGGATGTACTTATAGTTTCACTATCCAGAACATCAAGGTCAGTCTATTCTAAGAACTCTTTTTCATTTACAATTTTTTATTTGAAATGTTAACATGCTTTTCTTCAAGAATAATCTCTGATCTGGGATAAAATGTGCTACCACAAAGCCTGAACACCTGGATCCAATTCCATGCTTTCCTTGAATAGCAAGTAGAAGGTCCATGCCAAAAATAATCTTACTTAGCTAAAGAAATATAAAAACAGCGGTGCATGCAAGACGATTAGAGCAAGAATAATTCATGATGACTGAACAGGTGTCTTGAAGGCACCTACATTTGGAATCTGAATGTTTATCCATTGTTGCTTTTTACTTTTTATCATCAAGCACTATGTGTGTTCACAGGTATTATATATTATCTATATATGGAGTCCTCTGCTGCTACCGGTAGCATCCAAAAATGAAGTACCATATATACTTGAGTGTAAGCCTAGTTTTTCAGTCCTTTTTTAAGGGTGAAAAAGCTCCCCTCGACTTATACTCAAGTCAAGGCTATTTATTATTTTACTCTGTTGTTGTTATTATTATTATTACATTTACATTATTTTACTCTATTATTATTTCACTCTATTTATTATTATATTTATTAATTTTCTTTCTTTATTATTATTACATGTATTATTTTACTGTATTATTGTTACATTTATTATTTTACTCTATTATTGTTATTATTATTACATTTATTATTTTATTCTATTATTATTGGAAGGATACATAAGCACATTTACATGGAAGGACGCGAGAATAATGGTTTAATCGGAGTTGGACAGCCTTATCTTAAATTACAGTTATATGTATATATTCAAAAACATTTAACCTACTGATGCCTCAATTAATATAATTTTATTGGTATCTATTTTTATTTTGAAATTTACCAGTAGCTGCTTGCATTTTCCACCCTAGGCTTATACTCGAGTCAATATGTTTTCCCAGTTTTTTGTGGTAAAATTAGGTACCTCAGCTTATATTCGGATCGGCTTATACTCCAGTATATATAGGTAGTTCTTATTTGCACATAGCTCCATGTGTCAAGACTCAAAGCAGTGATTAATATTAATATTAATATTTTTCAGGAATGAGTAATGCTTGTTTGACACGGTACACAGTTCCCTCCTAAACACATGGCCTAGATTAATCAACCTGTTTTCTTATTTGTACTTGAAATATTAGTGTAATCTGAAAGACATTTGCCATAAAAGGAATGCTTAAAACATAAAACACGGCTCACTGAAGAGCAATTGTCATAGAGGAAGGATAGGTGGTGAAACTATTTCCTTCTACATTTGGCTCCATGGTCTCTTAAACGTTTCCAAAGGCTAAGAGGAACAAGGTTAAAACCAACATTTAGAGCTTCTGACCTGCCAATGCACTAACATGATACAAGACAAACAAAACAGGATAAGGAAGCCTGAACCGTTTGGAATTCACTAACTCAGCACAAACAGCCCTTTCTGTATCTTTGGCAATAGAAGCTAACGTTTTTGCAGGAACCCTGCAGAAATAAGAAAGTAATAGAGGGGGAAAGTTTTCATTTCAGAAGGGAGAAAGTATTTGACTGACACTGAGTTACTATTTAGCAAAGCACTCCCAGCCTCATTGGGAATAACATCAAATAAAAGTACTACATAGCTAAATAATAGCAGATTTTTAAAAATCATAAAAATAGCGTACGTTTATTCCAGTGCCAAGAAGACACACACATCACTTTTGATGGTATTAAAAAGATATAAACACATCAATGAATGTGTTTTCATTTCCTCTTACAGCTTGTTTTCTGCTGCCCTGGAGACTAGGATGCAGAACAATGACTTCAAACTACAGGAAAGGAGATTCCACCTGAACATTAGGAAGAACTTCCTGACTGTGAGAGCTGTTCAGCAGTGGAACTCTCTGCCCTGGAGTGTGGTGGAGGCTCCTTCTTTGGAGGCTTTTAAGCAGAGGCTGGATGGCCATCTGTCGGAGGTGTTTTGAATACGATTTTCCTGCTTCTTGACAGGGGGTTGGACTGGACGGCCTACAGGTCTCTTCCAACTCTATAATTCTACGATTCTACAGTAAGCAAACATTGAGCAATTTAAATCATGGATGGGCCGCATACTGTCCCCACAATCTGATTTTGCAGCCTCGGCCATCACTAGTTCATGCTATAGATCAAGATATGTAAAACATTATCTGTGTAACACATCCAACTTCCATATACAAATCAGGAAGCAGCAAAAAGGTTTATCGCTTAAGGCAGAATGAAGAATGGCAGAAACAGAATTAGATGAGCAATAACGTGGGATCAGAGCAGGCATGGGCAAACTTCCTACTGGCTGTTAGGAATTATGGGAGTTGAAGTCCATAATACCTGGAGGGCCAAAGTTTACCCATGTCTGGATTAGAGGAACTACAATTCTCTTTATTTATTAGTTATTAGTTTATTTCAGACATTTGTACTCCGTCCTTCTCAACCCTTGAGGGGGGACACAGGCCAGCTTACAATCGGCAGCAATTTGATGCCAAAGCATACACCATAACAATGTAAACATAGATTCAAGTTAATAAAAATATTAAATTATAAAATAGCCATTTAAAACATTTAGAACATTATTAATAACAGCAACAATATAATTACATCCAAGATCAATTGAAAGGCCCAATCCTAAGCCTGTGCATTATCAATTCAAATATAATATTGCAACTGCTGTTAAGCCTGCTTCCCAAACGCCTGGTCCCAAAATCATGTTTTGAGCTCTTTCCTGAAAGAAAGGAGATATTGTCTTAAACATAATTAAAACACTGCACTAATATTTTCTGCATGGAAAAGGTCACAGCTTGGAACTTTCCATCTATGTTTCATGTTGTTCCCTCATCAAGTTTGTTGTGTGTGTGTGTGTGTGTGTGTGTGTGTGTGTGCGTGTGTGTGCCAGGAGCAACTTGAGAAACTGCAATTTTCTTCTGTTGTGAGAGAATTGGCCGTCTGCAAGGACATTGCCCAGGGGTTGATGTTTTGATGTTTTACCATCCTTGTGGGAGGCTTCCCTCATGTCCCTGCATGGGGAGCTGGAGTTGAAAGAGGGAGTTCATCCACTTTCTCTCTGGATTCGAATATCTGACCTGTTGCTCTTCAGTCCTAGTGGCACGAGAGTTTAACCCACTGCGCCACTGGGGCTCTATCCCTCATGAGGTGTGGGGTTATGAACCATTACCAACTATTGCTTAAAAAGTCATTTTGCCACAGTTTTTATTAGTAACTTGAACAAAGTGTTAAGTTTCCATAACACAATGTATAACATTTATGCAATACATACATACATACATATATATATACAGTATATATATGTGTATATATATAATTAAATAAATTTTATTATTTAAAACAACATATATACAAACATAGACATAAACAGAAACATGTATATATATATGTCCTTGAGCAAGCAGGGATCACCAGCATCGAAGCCATGCTATTGAAAACACAACTGCGCTGGGCAAGGCACGTCTCTAGGATGGAGGACCACCGCCTCCCAAAGATACTACTCTATGGTGAACTCGCCACAGGTCAGAGAAAGAGAGGCGCCCCCAAAAAGAGATATAAGGACTCCCTGAAACAACATCTCAGGCTCAGCCAAACTGATCACCAACAATGGTCCACCCTGGCCTCACGTCGGGAGTCATGGAGATGCACTATCCACAATGCTGCGGCCTCTTTCGAGAAGACACGCCGAACGGGTCTCGAAGAGAAACGACAACGCAGAAAGAACCGCAACTTGGAAACAACATCACCCAAGGAGACTTTCTGCTGTGCTTTCTGCAACCGGACTTGCCTATCTCAGATTGGCCTTTTTAGTCATCAACGCGCTTGTAAAAAGCGTGGGATGAGTCCTTCCTAAACAATCTTCATTCGCGAAGTAATGCCGAGATATATATATATATATATATATAGAGAGAGAGAGAGAGAGAGAGAGAGAGAGAGAGAGCACTATAGTGGCAAAGAAAAACATTTCTCATTGTTAACCTACAACTGTGAAAATGACTTGCAGCATAGGTCAATGTAACACAGAAGTAAGGCTTTCTCTGTTGAGTGTCGTTGGCTTCCAACTAAGTATTGTAGGAATCCAGTGTTAAGTAGAGATCAAAGTATGGGTAGAATATGGATTTTTAAACAAACTATGCATAATCTTAGTAGCATCACCAAAACATCAAAATATACATAGATCAGCATTTATGATAAGAACAATATTTGTATTATCTCAATTTTCAGAGTCTCCCTTTTCCCTTTGAAATCAATACGGCTCTATCCTGAACAGCAGGAACAGGGCTGAACAGCTGTGGAAACATAGTCTAACATCATATGCCTGATGCTTATCATCATCAAAATGTATTTAACAGAAAAAGATCCAAGATCATGCTTTCCTTCCTTTGCATTTTAGTCTGCCCTGAAATAGGACATTCCATTTTCTTCCTATATACAGTAGAGCAGGCCTGGGCAAACCTTGGCCCTCCAGGTGTTTTGGACTACAACTCCCACAATTCCTAACAGCCTACCGGCTGTTAGGAATTGTGGGAGTTGTAGTCCAAAACACCTGGAGGGCCAAAGTTTGCCCAGGCCTGCAGTAGAGTCTCGCTTATCCAACATAAACAGGCCGGCAGAACGTTAGATAAGCAAAAATGTTGGATAATAAGGAGGAATTAAGGAAAGTGCTGGTTCTTACCTTTAAAGCCCTAAACGGCTTGGGTCCAGACTATTTGACAAACCACATTTCCCTCTACAGACCAACTTGAACACTGAGGTCATTGGAGGAGATCTTCATCTCAGTTCCACCCCCTTCCCAAGCATGGCTGGTAGGAACAAGAGGAAGGGTCTTCTCCATGGCTGACCCCCCACCTCTGGAACTGCCTTCCTAAGGAGTTAAAGATGGCCCCTTTCCTCCCCGCTTTCAAGAAACAGCTGAAGACATACCTTTGCTCACTGGTTTATGAGGAGGAGGAATATTAGTTGGTAATACTACCCATTATACCTCTGACTAATAGTTTCCATCCGTATCTATGCCCTGCTCACCCCACCAGCTTAATAGATATCTTGAACAACGTTTAATCAATTTGCCCCAAGGAAATGGGAAATTATTATTTCCATTAGATGTTTGATGTTTTGTCCTATGTCTCCTATAACAGGTTGTGGTTTTTATTTAATTTTAGTTGTTAAGTTATAATTCGTGTTTATATGTTGGGTTGTTTAAATTTTGTTAATATGGATGTATTGTTGTATTCGGGAATTGAATGTTTGCCTTTTATGTTTGGAATCTGCCCTGAGTTCCTTCGGGGAGATAGAGTAGAATATATTATTATTATTATTATTAAAGCCTATTAAATGTCAAATTACGTTATGATTTTACAAATAAAGCACCAAAACATCATGTTTTACAACAAATCAACAGAAAAAGCAGTTTAATACATGGTAACATTATGTAGTAATTACTGTATTTACAAATTTAGCACCAAAACATTGCAATGTATTGAAATACTTATGGATCCGGGCGGGAGGCAGACTCCATTGGATAATACAGAATGTTGGATGAGCCAAGGTTGGATAAGTGAGACTCTACTGTAATAATTTTATCAGGGAGTCTAATTCAGGTTAACATATTCTTCAGAAAATGAGACTGCCACACACAAAATTTGGAAAAGGTATTCCCAGCCAGTGCTGTTCAAGAAGACCGAAAAGACAACTTTCCCAAGCTTTGCACACACAGAATAGCAATTAGCTTGTTTCTTACCTGTCAAAAGCAGTCTGTACTGGGGGATCCTCTGGACCGGCTTCAGCAGGTAGTGCTTAAGTGCCAGATGGGCACATCGGGGGCTCATCTGAAAGGCAAACCACCCAGAACTCTAGCATTTTTAAAAACTATTCTTGATGCAGGATGAAATAAAGTCTTAATTGGATTTATACTATCAAAAGACCATAGGTTCACTTGGATTAAAAAAATCTGGTGTGAGGTATAGAAGTACAATATACTAAGCATGTCAGCACAATAGAACATCAGCAGTGTTACCATTTTGAAACTTTCCTCCTGACTTCCATCAGTCAAGTATCATTGCTTCAAATCTTGAGCTGCAGTATAGCAAACAACGTATCTTTTGGAAACTCGAAAAACCCAATTTTCCAAGTTTCCAACAGACCTCACAACCTCTGAGGATGCCTGCCATAGATGCAGGTGAAACATCAGGCGAGAATGCTCCTGGAACATGGCCATAGAGCCTGGAAAACTAACAACAACCCAATGTATCTTTTGCCTAACACATCTAAAGCACCATGTTTCCATATTTGCAAACCACAAACAACGGAGTGTGGAACCATATTGCTTTGAATTTGCATATTGACAGAAGGTTTAATCCAAAATCAAACCTACCAACGGAAGTGAAGAGACTTGACATTCCATTCTCTCCAAGTTGACTGAAAAATATGTATTTATTTATTCATTTGCAGTATTTATATTCCACCCTTCTCACCCCGAAGGGGATTCAGGACAGATCGCAGAACACATATATGGCAAACATTCAATGCCGTTATACACTGACAAAACAGACAGTACAGATAGAGGTACAGTGTTCCCCCGCTACCTTGCAGTTCGCTTATTGCGGACTCGCTGTTTCGCGGGTTTTTCCTCTTCCTCCTGGGGAGGCAGGGCGGAGGAGCGGAGGGAGAGCCAGGCGCTGGGCCTTACCCTGAGGCCTCCGCTGCTCCCCGCTCCTTTCTTGGAGGCCTCTTGGGTGCAGTTGACACCACTGCCAGGCTGGGCTGAGGTCTCAGTGCTGAGTGCAGAAGACCAGGCCTCAGCCCAGCCTGGCAGTGGCGTCAACGGCACGCAATGGGTCTCCGAAGAAGAAGCAGGGAGCAGCAGAGGTGGTGAGGAAGAGGAGGCCGCTGCCAAAGTGGGCTGTGCCGAGGTCCGGGGACAAGCCCCAGAGTCTAACTCCCTCCCTTCCTTCCCCTCTTCCTCGGAGGCCCTTTGGGCACCGTTGACACCACTGCCAGGCTGGGCTGAGGTCTGGTCTTCCACGCTCAGTGCTGAGGCCTGCACAGGGCTCCTGCCGCTGTCTCCTCATTGGACAGTGAGTGAGCGAGAAAGGAGGGAGGGGAGATAGGAGTGGGTGGAGCACCCCTACTTCGCAGATTTTCACTTATCGCAGGTAGTCCTGGAACGTAACACCCACAATAATTGAGAGAACACTGTATATAGGCTTTCCCCATTTTTCGGCGTGTTGGATGTTGCGCTCGATTCCAGCCACAGGGGGTGCTGTTGCTCTATCCTCCATGCCGAAGAGCCCTGTTTACAAACTTCCTCCTTTTTGATCGAATCAGCATAATTTCCTCATATTTCCTCATGGTGTAATTAAAATACCTCCCCGCTAAGTAGCACCTACTTATAACTGTTTTCAATCTGCTAGATTTGGGCTGAGGATTGGGTGCTCACCCCTGACCCGGGCTTCGAAATGCCAACCTTTTGATTGGCAAGATTTATTGCAGCTGGTGGTTAACCTGCTATGCTAATGCCTTGTCGTGAACCACCCGCTCCCCCCATTCTTTGTGAACCCAGGGCATGCACAAATCATTGAATCATAAGTTAGAAAGGATCTTGGAGACAATTGCTTTTTAAACTATCTGATATACTAGATTAGCAGGTTTATCAGCGTCATGCCAGGGTTAGAGTGGTCTTCCTCAACTTTTTTCTCCCCTAGAAACCAACAGCAGTCCATGGACAATCACTTTAAGTAGCACTGCTGTAGACCATCTAGTACAGCTCCTGTTCAGTGTGAGAGGTGGTCTGACAAAGAACACACTAATAGAGGGAAATGGCCTATTACTTACTTATGGATAGGTTTATTAAATTTAATTAAACTATATTCCACCTCTCTTTCTCTCCACGTGGGAATCAAGAAACATTTACTGCACATTTCTCTGGATGCTCATAATTTAAACATATAAAAGAGCAGTGAAGTTACATCTCCTGCAACTCAATCTGCTAGCTGCCATTTAGCTCTACTTGAAACTATTTTTGCAATAATTCATTATCCTATAACAATTAGAAATTCCATAAAATGAATCTATTAAAGGAAATAGACACATCAATGATCTATAAGAGGTTATACTGGTGTGTGGTAGACCAGGGCTGTCCAACTTCTACCGGCCCAGGGGCCTGAATTCCGGTCACTGATGACCTGGGGGGCCGTAGGGTCTGCCCCCGCCCCGGCTCCACCCCCTCCCTGCCCCCGGCTCTGCCCTCTCCTTGGCGCCCTCTCTCCTTATTTTTATTTAATATTAAATATATTTAATTCCATCCTCCCCTCTCCCCTTATTTTAATTTAATATTAAATATGTTTAATTCCATCCTCCCCTCTCCCCTTATTTTAATTTAATATTAAATATATTTAATTCCATCCTCCCCTCTCCCCTTATTTTAATTTAATATTAAATATATTTAATTCCATCCTCCCTCTCCCCTTATTTTAATTTAATATTAAATATATTTAATTCCATCCTCCCCTCTCCCCTTATTTTAATTTAATATTAAATATATTTAATTCCATCCTCCCCTCTCCCCTTATTTTAACTTATTATTAAATATATTTAATTCCATCCTCCCCTCTCCCCTTATTTTAATGTATCCCATCTCCCCTTATTTCATCTTTAAATATATTTAATTTTATATTTAATACATGAGGGGAGGTGGGGGGGAGGGAATGAGGAGCCCCCTGAGGAGCCCCCTGCTTTGGCCTACCTTTTCCAAACGCGCAGGATCCAGGAGTACCCGGACGACGAGAGAGGCAACGACCGACTGAGTCGAAGAAGGTCCTAATCGCGTCTGTGGGCCTCAGCGATCCAGTAGTAGAGTAGCCGAAGAGTATCGCGAGAATACGCAATCCACACGAGATTTCGCTGGCAACGCCGGCGTGATTTCGTGTTGACAGCGAAATCCCGTGTGGATTGCGTATTCTTGCAATACTTGCTCCGAACCCGGAAGTAGGTAATTTTTTTTAATTTTTATTATTTATTTTATTTTTAAATTTTTTTAATCAAAAAGCTTAGGGGGCCATAGGGAAGGGGCTGGGGGGCCATATACGCCCCCCCCCCCCGGGCCACCAGTTGGGCAGCCCTGTGCTAGACTATAAACGTTTTGGGTGGAGATTTGACAAATTAAATTATAAAGAATTATAGAGTTGGAAAAGAACCTCTACTCATATGTAAAATAAGTGAAAACATATGGCAAGATACAAATACGTTTTATATTCTGATACTCTATAAAGAGACCACTAAACGAGATGAAATTTTTTGTGGAAACTCAAAAGCGTGTCAAATTTAGTTACCTCAAATTCTCGAACGACAGCAGCAAATCCTGGGTTCTTCTTGCACTGCTCCTCTAAGAGGGTGATATTCCTTTCAAATTCTTTGATGTACGTTGAATACATCTTTAAATAAGGTCCTTTTTTCACAAATATATCAGCAATTCTCTGATGGTCAACCCTGGAATTTACCACCACAAAGAATGAAACCTTTTACCTGTCAAATACAGATACAACCTCCATCCCACCAGGATTTGTTTGTTTAGAATCATACAGACCTAAATCCAATTACTTGAGTTAACAAATCAGTAAGATTTGCCTACCGTATGTGTTGATTTACTACTGAGCAACTGATTTAATGCATTGACCATAGTTACAAATATTTCCCTCATGATACTAGAAGCCATATCCCAGGAATGTCGTGTCAGATTTTTCCCATAGTGATTCCACATTCACCCAGCAAAGCGTTTCTTAGGCTGGATCTAAACAGTCTTATATCCCAGGAAGTGATCCAGGATTATCTGCTTTGCATTGGATTATATGAGGGCCCTTCCAGACAGGTCCTATATCCCAGGATCCGATTCCAGGTTTTCTGTTCATCCCAGATAATCTGGCAGTGCGGATTCCTATAATCCAGTTTAATGCAGATAATCCGGGATCATATCCTGGGATATAGGGCCTGTCTGGAAGGGCCCTGAGTCTCCACTGCTGTATAATCTGAGATAAGAAGATAATCTGGGATCATATCCTGGGATATAGGGCCTGTCTGGAAGGGCCCTGAGTCTCCACTGCTGTATAATCTGAGATAAGAAGATAATCTGGGATCATATCCTGGGATATAGGGCCTTTCTGGAAGGGCCCTGAGTCTCCACTGCCATATAATCTGAGATAAGAAGGTAATCTGGGATCAGATTCTGGGATATAGGACAGTGCCGAAGGGGCCCAAGTCTTGGAAAGTAAAATGTGAAAAGGGAACTAGACTCAAGTTTGGCTACGCAAAGGCTGGTCTAGTTGTAAATTATTGGTATGAAGGAATGCAAAAAGACACTATTACATATGTAATATTTACCTGTAAGTATACATTTTATAATAGCCTTATATTTAAATAGTCACATTACAAATGAGATATTTAACATGAGAAGTTATCTTTGTGATCTCAAATAAGGGCATTACCACAAAGGAGATATTTTCTAGAACTGACATCCCTGTTAGTAAGAAAAGTGGCATAATTACCAGTGAGACAAACGTTCTTCTAGTTCTCTCAAGAGATCTCGATTGAGCTCATATAGCTGAGGTAGGTAGGTCAGGATCTGATTCAGGATCCTGTCTTCAATTATTGGCTTTCCAAGCTGCCTAGAAGCATGTGCAACCGCATCCCGGAAATCCTATTACAGTGCAAATGGGAAACAAACAAACATGTCTTCTGAGAAACTGCCTGCCCAACCACAATGTAGGTTACAGTATGACCATTGTACAGACAGAGCAAACCTGTTTATCAAAGTTCCCTAGGACTGGACAAGTACCCCAAGGGTAAGCTTATTGGTAGATATATTATATGGCTGTGGCAGCAACCCCCAGCTCTTCTGCCACGTGTACTTGTCCTATAAATGTATATATGTTTGAAAATCGGTGTTTAATATTTAAACTTGCAAACTATTGAGAGGGCTTTTGCTGGGTTTATACCATCCATCCACCACCCACGTTTGCATCTAATGTGTGAATCAACCCTTATCCATCTGCAAAGCTGAATACTGCTTGTGTATTTCACACAGAAATCTGGGGCTGACTCTTATTCTCACATAACCTCCCGAGTCGCTCACAAATCAAACATCTGCATGATGGAGACATCAGGTTAGACTGAAAGCATTATCTCTTCATTTATCAATAATCAGAATGGAAAAGAGTGTTCAAATATGTCCTCTTTGCTGCAACTCTCCTTGTGTTGGGTTGCTGTGAGTTTTCTGGGATGTATGGCCATGTTCCATAAGTATTCTTCTCCTGACGTTTCACCCACATCTATGCCAGGCATCCTCAGGAGTCATCCCATGCTTTTTACAAGCGTGTTGATGACTAAAAAGGCCAATCTGAGATAGGCAAGTTTGGTTGCAGAAAGCACAGGAGAAAGTCTCCTTGGGTGATGTTGTTTCCAAGTTGCAGTTCTTTCTGCATTGTCGTTTCTCTTCGAGACCCATTCGGCGTGTCTTCTCGAAAGAGGCCGCAGCATTGTGGATGTGAGGCCAGGGTGGACCATTGTTGGTGATCAATCTGGCCGAGCCTGAGATGTTGTTTCAGGGAGTCCTTATATCTCTTTTTAGGGGCGCCTCTCTTGTGCTGACCCATGGCGAGTTCACCATAGAGTAGTGTCTTTGGGAGGCGGTGGTCCTCCATCCTATCAATCCTACCACCGCCTATCAATGCACAGATGTATATAAACTCAAGCAAGTATGTGTATCCAGGCACAATTGTCTGAACTGTGTTCTTCAGTGAACAAAAAGGCCTCCCACGCAATCTAGTGGGAGTATAAATATTGATGAGCAATTCCCTTCCTCACTCAGGTTTTCTTCCCTTGCAGCTTCTTTTGAAACTAGATGACTCAAGGGAGAAATGGGAAGGGCACCAAGGTTAGTGCACTAGGTTTTTTTAAAAAAAACCAAAAACAGATGGTTCCATTCATATGGAAATGTAGTGTTTTGTTGTCTTTTGGAAATCAACTGGCGACACAAAACTTAACAAGCTTTTTTACACTCCTGGGGTTTTATGACTTTCAGACACTGCCTTCACACACAAAAATAACCCAAGCAATTATTATACCCAATAAAGTCCAGATGGCGCACAGTAGCTTTAGAGAACCCTAAGCAAAAGACAACCTGCATAACACCAACAGGAACACTTAAAATACATGAGGGGGATATACTGGGAATGGGCACATGCTAATATTAACATGCATAAACCCAATTGGTGTTGTGTCCTGATCTTGAATACACTTATTCATAAGTGTACAACAGTCAAAGGCTAATAACAGAGGCTTTATGGTTCCATATGGCTTACGCTTTACAACTCTGTTCCTTCCTCTAGCTCTGACTGTGTACCGGGTTTGTACCACCCATCCTCCAAAGAAAATAAAAGCAGAGGTATGCTATCTGCCACGTGAAAAAGGAAAGGTTGAATCTGAACAACTGCAGGCCTACCAGTCTAAGGTTTTGAGGCTTTGTGGTCATTCTGCCACAAGAAGATGGATCAAAATTAATTTGTAAATATGAGTAGATATAACAGCAACATAGAAAGAACCGCAACTTGGAAACAACATCACCCAAGGAGACTTTCTGCTGTGCTTTCTGCAACTGGACTTGCCTATCTCAGATTGGCCTTTTTAGTCATCAACGCGCTTGTAAAAAGCATGGGACGAGTCCTTCCTAAAGAATCTTTGTTCGCGAAGAAATGCCGAGAGAGATATAACAGGAAATTAATTTGTTCTGTTTTTACTTGAAATCAGTATTTTGTTCTCTCAGCCTCTTGTTTTTTGTTTTTTTGTTTTTAGCATTCAGTGATTTTCCAAAGGAAGACAGGCTCTAGCATACCTCTTAACACATTGCCCATTAAAAGATGCTTCTGAAATGCTACAAGTTTTTAAATACGAGTTATAATCTTGTAATGTAAGGATACACCATTTTAAAATGTCATGGTTCAGAATGCAACACACAAACTTTATAGTTGGCGCAATGGGTTAAGCCCTTGTGCTGCTGAACAGCTGACCTGAAAGTTGGCTGAACTGCTAACCTGAAGGTAAGCAGTTCAAATCCGCAAGACAGAGTGAGCTCTCATTTGTCAGCTCCAGCTTCTGCCAACCTAGCAGTTCGAAAACATGCAAACATGAGTAGATAAATAGGTACCGCTTCGGCGGGAAAGGGCAAGAGATGCTCCAATCTTGCCAGCCACATGACCAGGAAGTGACAACGCAGGCTCCTTAACTTAAAAATGGAGAAAAGCACCTCCCAGAGCCAGAGGTGAGCACCACCTCCAGAAGCCGGAAATGAAAGGAGAAGCTGTCTGTTTGTGTGTCTCATGTGATTTTAAAGGCATTGAATATTTGCGTCCTGGTTTATGCCAGAGCTTTATGCAGTTCGATTTTGAGGTCTTGATAATGGCAGAGTTTTTCCTGTTGTTTTTTGTCTGGTATGGCGACATCAATAATCCAAACTTTTTTTATTTTCCACAATCGTGATGTCTGGTGTATTGTGTTCCAAAACTTTGTCAGTCCGGATTCCAAAGTCCCACAGTATTTTTGCAAGTTTGTCTTCCACTACCTTTGCAGGTTTTTGATCCCACCAGTTCTTTACTGGTGGCAGGTGGTGCTTGTGACATAAGTTCCAATGAATCATTTGAGCCACAGAATTGTGCCTCTGTCTGTAGTCTGTCTGTGCGATTTTCTTGCAGCAGCTGAGGATATGATCAATGGTTTCATCAGCTTCCTTGCACAGTCTGCATTTTGGGTATTATTATTATTATTATTATTATTATTAGATGTTTCAAATTATACTTCTTTTAAAATGTCCTTTTTATATCAGATAATTCCTTACAGGAAATCTGATAATCTTTAATTGTAATATTAAAAGCACACCTGTCCATCTTCAGGATCTACTGTGCATTTACATCAGTTTCTAATATGCATATACAGCTCCCAGAAGACTCCCAGGAAAGGTTTAATGACTCCAATAAATGTTAATGAGTTACAGGTGCTGCTTTCTTGACAGTAATAAAAAGTTTTGTGCACTTTTTTTTTAAAAAAAAACAACCCACTTCTGCAACCTCTTGTAAATGTAAGTTTAGCAGCCAGATGCTCACTGCCTTTTATAATTACAAAGGACAGTTCCTGGTGATGTCATTTCGCATGACACCTGGTTAATTTGGCATCAGGATCTGGATGAAAAGGGCAGAATAAGTAATATGACTCAACCTGCCACCATTAAAAAAATTGAATTGCACTCTACTGCTATTAATAAGTGGCCACTGATTAGAGTCTTCGTTTTCGATTTGAAGAGGCTCCAAGACATTTTTTTCTTTTAGCTTTAGAGAAGATTGACTATGATATTAAAAAGTCCTGAGCTAACAAATGGCCCTTCGTTTTCGACCACTGAATGTCAAACCTGAACAATCAAGTTTTAACTTGGTGACCTAGAAATGCCGGGGTGGGGTCACTAATACTATTGTGTGGTCTGTGTGTCCTATGATGTCTTTGCTTGGGTCCTGAAACCCTCTGAAAGCCCCCCTCCCATTTTTAGCTTAGATTTAATGCTCTCAAACTCCCCAAACCATCCAGTTTCGCTTTTCCCCATTTCCTCAGGTTCATTTTCCTGTGCATTTGTTATTTACAATCATGTGATCAGTTGCATCGATTCACATAATGTCCTTTTTTTAGAGAGAATTAAAATTGTATTATTTATTTATTTATTTATTTATGGTATTTGTACCCCGTAGCTTCTCACCCCCGCAGGGGGGCTCAGCACGGCTTACATTTGCAGCACTATAGGCCGCACTACCACAATACAATTTTAAAATACACCATATAATCAACATCATTAAAAAGCATTAAAAACATTAAAAAAAACATTACATTAAAAGCCACTACATACAACAATAAATTAAAGCCATCAAGCGGAACATATTGTCAATCCAGTCAAAGCCAAAGGTACAATTTACATCTGCTGCCCAAAGGCCCGGTCCCAGAACCACAACTTTAGCTTTTTCCTAAAAGCAAGGAGAGATGGAGTCGATCTTATGGAATTTATTTGTCCATGTAGGAAATGCCTTCCAGCAACTTATGAAGCAAGAGTACACTCCAAACTCTGTCTCTCTCTGTCTCTCTGCAAGCCTAAAAAAATGTAACGGTATCCAAAAGTCCCAGGCTCAGCCATCTCCCTGGACATAGCCCAACCAATCAGCTTTGTGGATCTTATTTTACAGTTGACACACACACACACTGATTTCTTCATACACCAACAAGAATTTCCTGACTGTAAGAGCTGTTCAGCAGTGGAATTCTCTGCGCCAGAGTGTGATGGAGGACCCTTCTTTGGAGGCTTTTAAATAGAGGCTGGATGGCCATCTGTTGGGGGTGCTCTGAATGCGATTTTCCTGCTTCTTGGCAGGGGGTTGGACTGGATGGCCCACGAGGTCTCTTCCAACTCAATGATTTTATGATAAATGCTGACAAGCAGCAGTCCTTTTCAGTTTATTAAAGGTGGCAAGGTATTCCCTCCTTCAATGCTAGCAGCCCCATAGAACTGACAATGTGTGTCATTTCCTTTCTCAGCACAGACGAACTACCTGACATATCAAACTACCATAAACAAATTAGATTTGTGGTAAACATTCCCTGAATTATATGAAGTTTCACCTGTGTACACACAATGAATTTTCAAAGTCAAAGAGGAAAACAACCCTTAAGAAAACACCCTCTTGCTCTACCGCATTCTGCCCTGGCAGGGAATGTGCGTGAATTCCTGCCTGTCAGCTTTAGCCTTCATTTCAGTATTTCTGCCTTTCACCCTGGAGCCTTAAAATAACTGTAGTGTAAAACAGAACATGCTCAGAGTTCTAACATCCAGTCTAAACTTTTGGATTGCAGTCCAGTTCCTACATATCTATAATTTTTAAAAAGATACAGGGGTTTAATATTTTTGCTTAAATAGGTTAATTTGCTGTTTTGCGAAACTGAGAATTAATAACATTGTACAAATACCACTTCTGTAAATCATTTCAGAAATTATTAATTTTCAACCTAATATACATATGGACAAAGTGAAATACTTACAATGTGTAAGAGCTTTAGCACATCCACAAACCTATCACAAAAAGAAGAAAACAAATATTATCTCATATGTATGTATGTATTTATTTATTTACGTCATTTATATTCCACCCTTCTCACCCCACAGGGGACTCAGGGCGGATCACAATGCACATATACAGGTAAACATTCAATGCCATTGACATACAACATATATAGACAGACATAGACGCAATTTAACATTCCAGAAATCAGTTAAATTTAGCCTCCCCACAAAGTTGTACCTAAATTTCCTATTTGACAAATGCAACTGCCTTTCGGGTTGCAAAGGTCGACAATGAGCTACACAAATTGGTTGAGAGCTCACCTCGACCCGAGCAGGCCTTGAACGCATGACCTTCTGGTCAGTAGAGATTTTATGCAGCTGACACCCAGCCAGCTGCGCCACATTCCCGGTGCAAATGAAATGTAAAGAAAATGTACCCACACGTACTTATTTCATCCCATACTAATAACGGCGCTCCATGCAGCCACATGACCTTGGAGGTGTCTATGGACAACATTGGCTCTTTGGCTTAGAAATGGAGATGAGCACCACCACCCCAGAATTGGACATGACTAGTCTTAATGTCTTTACCTTTACTTTACTAGACACTTACACTTTTTCAGAACTCATGATTTCTTTAGCAATATGATAAACTTTTGTTTTCTTCCCAGCAGCTTTAATCTGCAAATAAAATGAAGCTTTACTGAAGGCAAACATATGGGAAAGAATCTATAAAAATACATTAATCACAAACATCTATTTTATTATACATAAACTTCCTGCTATAATTGTACATTGCTATATATTCATATAAGACAAACATACGAAGCATATTCACACTCAGAATACATCTAAGTAGGGTTTCATTAACTGTTGGTGTTGAATCACATTGAATTGGCTCTCACTTAGAGAAAAAGGCAGGATACGAATTCAAGAAATGAATAATTATTTTAACCTTCTGAAGAAACCATCAGATCCTGCATTAAAAATGTCAGTCACTGCAAGAGACTAGCAACTGGAGCTCAGGATTACTTTAACTGAGTTTTCTAAGTCAAGGCATTGTGGGATAAAATCATTTCGGTGCACAGTTTAAAAATGATACAATGGCAGAATCGGTCTGCTAAAAACAGTATCCTTTATATTATAAGAAACACTTTCTGTATACACTGGCTGCCTAATAGTTTGGGAAACAGGTTATCTGAAAGTTTGCCTAGATGTACAGGCAGTTCCCACGTTACAGACATTTGATTTCCAAACAACTCATAGTTAAGAACAGGGGTGAGACAACAGCATGTGAAATAAATCTACCCCTAAGAAGGGAAATTAACAATTAAGGAATCATCGTGGGAAAAGGTGTCTCAGCTGAAGCTTTCTCACCAATCCTTATTTCCACAACAAGCCAATTTTTTCTCAAAATCTAATTACCACAGGGATAGAAAGTGACAGGAAATCTTCTGAACAGGAGCACAAACAGAAAAACAAATATCACAGGAGTGTTAACCCTTCCCTATGCTATTCAAAGATTGCTTATAGTGTGTGTGTGTGTATGGAATTATACTTAAGCAATGTATCCATTCCAACTTACATACAAATTCAACTTAAGACAAGCCTATAGAACCTATGTATAGTCGAAGGCTTTTATGGCCGGAATCACTGGGTTGTTGTAGGTTTTTTGGGCTGTATGGCCATGTTTTAGAAGCATTCTCTCTTGACGTTTCGCCTGCATCTATGGCAGGCATCCTCAGAGGACCTCACAGTCTCTGAGGATGCCTACAGAACCTATCTTGTTCATAACCTGGGGTCTGCTTGTACACACATTTGCCTGAACTCATCTATTTAACACAGGTGTGCTCATTAGGTAGATCGTGATCTACTGGTAGATCGTGTAGGGCAGTGGTTCTCAACCTGGGGTCCCCAGATGTTTTTGGCCTACAACTCCCAGAAATCTCTGCCAGTTTACCAGCTGCTAGGATTTCTGGGAGTTGAAGGCCAAAAACATCTGGGGACCCCAGGTTGAGAACCACTGGTGTAGGGCATCCTGGTAGATTGCAGACAGGGCGGGAGGAAGGCTCAGTCCCGCCCCGCAGGCTCCTGACGCTGCCCAGGTGCAGAAGGAGGTTGGACTGGATGGCCCTTGGAGGTCTCCTCCTATTCTAGGAACTGATTGTTATTATTATTATTAATATTATTATTATCAGAGGCTGAATGGCCATCTGTGAGGAATGCTTTGATTGTGTTTTTCCCTTATGGCAGAAAGAGGTTAGACTGGATGGCCTTGGAGATCTCTTTCTACTCTAGGAACCTGTTGTTGTTACTATTAGTAGTAGTAGTAGAGGCTGAATGAATATTATCATTATTATTATGAATAAATTCAGGGGCTTATTATAGTCACATTTAGTTGAATTCAGTCTTAAAATATATTATATGGCTCTCACTGAAATAAATTTCCAAATATTTTGCATTTATGGCTCTCTGAGTAGTGGGTAGGTAGATTATTTTGACTTGGTTGTATTGTAAGTAGCTCACATGCTGAAAGAGTGTGAGCACCCCTGATTTAACACATCTATTTACGTAAATGCCCTGGTCCACCTTTGAAAACTATTAGAGCAGAGAGTGCTAGAAACAAGCCCTTTCTAGTGGTGGCCCTTAATTTCCGTTAGAAAATATGGATTTTTTAAAAAAAGTGATGTGTTACATTAGCCAAGATACACACCGACTGTAAGCCAAATTAGCCAGCTGTTCATACATGATTTTCCCCTTTCAACTGCAGACTTTTTTTTGCCACTGCTAAGGAAGAAGAAAATTGTTTGGAAATTTAATACACAGCTGCTAGAGTCAAAATACAGGAAGCCAAGTAAAACAAGAAAACAAAACTACAGTATGTTTGCTAGTCTTGCTAATAAATGATATGTGAAACTTATGAAACTCTGCAATAAGAGCCTAGACCAGGCATGGGCAAACTTTGGCTTGCCGGCTGTTAAGAATTGTAGGAATTGGAGTACAAAACACCTGGAGGGCCGAAGTTTGCCCATGCCTGATCTAGACTGTCCACTTTTACTTCTCAATTATGTTTCTTGCATGTTGTTAGATAATCATGCATCACTATGTTTCAGAAAGGTTTGACAACAGGAAATTGAGTGGGTCCAGAGTTGCATGGTCAGAAAAAAAACCAGACACAAGCATTTATCTCATCAATAAATGGTTTTGCCCAGTTAACACTATGATGGTTTAGCAGCTGGCAATTTTATTTTTTAAAAAACTTTGCTCGTTTTCTTATGAAGTTACCAAAGAAAATACCAAATTAAGGGTTAGAACTGAATGAAAAACAAATATAGTTGTCCCTTTACATTTGCAGTCAATTTGATTTTAAATGCTATCTCTACCAATCTCTAGGTCCTCCAATGTCCTTTTATGAACTTCCAAGAGAATTGTTCTCTTGGGGGATAACATTTTTTTAATTCATTGGAGTTTGCTGCCCTGAAGCCCAGTGAATGGGAAAGACTGACCATACTGATATACCAAAGGACTAATATATATATATATCTACCTGCTTGTTTTCTTGCGTATCGAGCTCCCCTTTGCTGGAATCTGAATTGGTGTCAGCATCTTCATCAGAGCTGTTCACATCTCTCAGCATCAAATCATCATCTGAATGTACATCTTCCAGTACCAAATCAGAACCATCAAGTTCTTCTGCTGAAGACCTACAAAATGAGTATTTACCGATCAATTTACAATTATAGTTTGAAGCATAGGTGACAAGAGTAGCCTAATATAATGTTAGCACTTCCAAATTCTGCAACATAACCCAAAGAGTGAAATTATTTTAGGATGGATCACAAACACAGCTGAATCCCATGGCTATATAGTGTCACTATTCATCACCGTATACAGTTTGGTAAAAGTCCCAGCAAAAGAGGCCCAAATTCATCTCTGCTGTTGTTCAAAGAAAAAGATTCTTTCACATAGTACAGCACATTTACTTTTGGTCACCACAGCAATTTTATAGTATTTTATAGTTTCAAGGGCAGAGTTTCATAACACAAAGGATATGTCTTCTATAAGGTTAAAGAACTTGCCAAAGTCCAACCATGTTAAATGCATAGAGTTATGAGATTATAGAGCTGGAAAGGGTCACGTGGATCTTCAGGTCAATGCAAGATCTTTTAATGTTATTAAACTCAGCCCAGTTTTCTTGTTTATCAAGGTGCTTTTGAATTCTGGTCTTATTTTCCAATATGGTAGCTGCCATGGCACCCCTGGCTGTTGTATCACTTCCAAATTTGATAAGGATCCCCTCCACCTCATCGTCTAAGTCAGTGTTTCCCGACCTTTTTTGAGCCGCGGCACACTTTTAACAATTAAAAAATCCGGGGGCACACCACCAACCAAAATGACACACTAACACACTAAAGAACGGCTGGGAGATGGTGGCCTGCTGGGAGCAGCTGCTGGGAGTGCCGAAGCCGGGGGAGGAGCCATGCAGTGCCATGCCACGCCCCCTCCCTCTCCCCCTGGCTTCAGCTCTCCCACAGCTTCTCCAGCCTTGAGGGGGCAGTGGCAAGCCAGCGGTGGCAGAGCCAGCAGAATGCTGGCTTGGCACTGCCCCCTCAAGGCTGGAGAAGCTGTGGGTGAGCTGAAGCCGGGGAGAGGGGGCAGAGCCAGGCCACGTCATGCCCCGCCCCCTCCCCCAACTTCAGCTCTCCCACAGCTTCTCCAACCTTGAGGGGGCAGTGCGAGCGAAGGGGCGGGAGTCATGGAGGAGGGGGAGCATGAGGGGTGGACGGGCTTCAGTGGGCGGATCTCCTCCTCTGCGCGGCTTCAGCGAGCGAGGGGCAGGAATCATGGCGGATTGGAGGCTGGCTGAGGAAACGGCCAAAGGAGGTGGCGCCCTGGCCCCTTCTTTTTCTTCGCCGCCGCCCGGCCCTTCCTCCTCCTTCTCCAAGCAGCAGGAGTTTGGCAGGGGGGGGGGGGAGGAAGAGGGGCAGAGAGCTTTTCTCGCGGCACAGCAAGAGGTCCATCACGGCACACTACTGTGCTGCATCACAGCGGTTGGGAAACACTGGTCTAAATAACTGATAAAAATATTGCACTTCACCCATTCTCCAGCATATCTCAAAAATGATGGCAAGTGGTCCTGTCAGTATGCTAGCAAGTTCCTTCAATATCCTGGGATGTAGTTCATCCAATGCAACAGATGTCAATTCATTTAGATAACTAAGAGATTCCTGACTAACTCTTTTTCAATCTTGATTTGCCAACCGGATTCCCTTACAAGGACTCTGCTAATGCAAGGAATCACATCGTCACTTTTTGGGAGAAAATGAAGCAAGAGATACTCAACATGTTATCTATCCACTTTATCTAAGAGCTAAATTATACAAACGCGTTATGTTGGAATCAGCTTGATCTTGCAAATGTGAAAAGCCTGATGATAGTCCTCCCTGACACCTGTCACAATAATTACAAAAATAATGCTCAGGGGCACCCACTATTACATGTTGTCACGGTGTATTAGATACACCAACTTTACAACAGCATTTGAGACACAGGACACACTGACCTTGTAAATCCTGTACATTTCCCGCAACAGCGCATTACAACTAAATTCTCACAAATGTTGCTTAGAAGGGAATTGATCCCGCATTTTTGAGAAGAACGACAGTCTCAAGCAAACTAACTTTGATTCAAAATGAATGGGGTATAAATATCATATTTCTTTGATTCTAAGTTACCATTAATTCTAAGATGCACATTAATTTGAGTACTTACAAGCAATAAAGTGATGCGTGTGTGTATATATATATACATACTACGAGCATATGCTCTCTCTCTCTGTATATATATATACACACACTGTATATATACACACACACACACACAAACACGGGGGGTGTATATATAGATATATATGCGCAATTCTAAGGTGCACCCCATTTTTACAAATGTTCATATGGGGGAGGGGTGTCTTCGAATCAAAGAAATGCAGTAGTTTGCACGGTGCAGCTCTGAAAAAGAATGGAATAGTGTTAACCAGTTTAACCAAACCAACAGCTTTTGGAGAAACTGCTTTGATAGTCTTAAACAGAGCTACTCTTCTGGAACTGAATGGTGAAAAAAATTGAAATTGAAATCCAAGAATAAAGCCTTTTAGAATCAAATGAGCCAACACATATCCTCAGGCTCAAGAATATGCAACTTTAGTCTTGAAATGACTCATATTATCTTGAAAAAAGATAAAACTGTGTGAGAAGTGCAATTACGTTGCCTATTTTAGAGGTCCCAACTCCTTTCTCAAATCAAATATCCGAAATGTGCCTCTGGATGTAGCAATCAACTTTGTTCTTGCACAATTAAAGTCCAAAATGGCAAAAAAAATACAAAAAAGGCGCTCTTCTCAACCAGCAGAAACTTCATGCCTCATTCTGATCCACAAGAAAGGCAGTGTGCACGTGAATTTTGAGGCTGTAAAACCCTGGTCATAGGAGAAAGATGTATGGGTATCTGGATAATGAGTAAAGGAACAAAGCTTGACCCAATGCAACAAGGCATTAAAGCAGTGGCTCCCAACCCTTTTTTGATCAGGGACCACTTTGACCAGGGACCACATTTCAACATTAGAACCAAAATGGTTGCAAATCAGTTTTTGGTCAACATTAGATTTGATTTGGTTATTTGGGCGCCGATTCAGAAAATTGCATTGGACAGACCTCAACAGATCTAGTTTATAATACAGAACATATGCCATCCAGTAGTCACCCACAGAAAACTATATTTAATAAGCCTTGACACTATAAGAGGGTTTTGTGAGACTAGTAACTCTCGTTGCAACGGTGTACTAATGATGAGGCCACAGACCATATTTTAGTTCTTGCGGACCACTAGTGGTTCACGGACCATAGGTTTGGAACCACTGCATTAAAGGGAATCCTGAAGGAGAATGAGGACAGCAGTGAGGCCTCTCTGTCTATCGGATTTATACGCTGTCGTTTTACAAGGATGGAAGACATGAAATAATTCTAAAAGCAGTTACATTCATTTATAACTAAAGGCAGTCATCAAGTTACAAACATCCGACTTACAAACTACTCATAGTTACAAATGGGGGTGAGACAACAGGAAGTGAGTGAAATGTACCCCGAGGAAGGGAAATTCACTCCTGAAAGAGTTATAATGGGGAAAAGGTGTCTCCACTGAAGATTTATCACCAATCCTTGTATCAACAACACAAATTGTTCAAAATCTAATTCTCACAAGAACAGAAGGTAAAATAGGCACAGACAGCAAAACAAGCACCACAGGGGTGTTAATCCTTCCCTATGCTATCAAAAACCAAATAAATATATTTGTGCTGGCATTACACTTTAAAAATGTACCTACAGAACCTATCGTGTTTGTAACCCGGGAACCGACTGTACTCTGATCCTTTCCCCCATTCTTTTATTTAGTAGATGATGATGATGATGGAACATAAAACTTTAGACCAGGGGTGCTCATTAGGTAGATCGCGATCTACTGGTAGATTGCATAGGGCAGGGGTGCTCATTAGGTAGCTCGGGAGCTACTAGTTGATCTTTGGCCCTCTTCCAGGTGATCTTCAGGCCTCACCAGCCGGATGGGGCGCTCTTGCCATGCGCGCGCACACCCTGCGTGCGCGCGCACTCCTGCTGCTGGCGGGGGCAGGTAGATCTTTTGGACTTGGTTGCTTTAAGAGTAGCTCGCATGCTGAAAAAGTGTGAGCACCCCTGGCATAGGGCGCCCTGGTAGATTGCAGGCAGGGCGGGAGGAAGGCATGCTCCCGATGCCGCCCAGGTGCTGCTGTGGCGGCGGCGTGACCAGCATCACTATGGCCGCCATGATGTCACGCGCGCCGTTTTCCCTGTGGTCTCGCCAGAAGAAGGGCACGGGGTTAAGGTTAGGTAGATCATTTTGACTTGGTTATTTTATAAGTAGCTTGCATGCTGAAAAAGTGTGAGCATCCCTGCTTTAGACCATAACAAGTTAAAATCAAATAGTAAGATTTGCATAAAGAATTGTTAAAATTATATGCTAACACACATACACACCTATCACTTATATGATGAAATACCAAATATTGCTAGCATGGGTAAAACCTTTTAACACATTGTTGCTGACAGAAGGAGAAAATACCTTTAAGATTCAGGTCTTCCTGACAATTTACCAAAATGGATCTGACTTACTTTTCCACACACTCAGCAGCTTTAATAATACTTGAAACTTTAAAGGGTCTTTAAATGTTGTTAGCACTCTGGGTTTATTTATCTGCAGACCTTTTATTGACAGCATATGCCAATTTTACGTATGCTGTTTCCACAAGGAACCAAAAATATCCTGTGCTAATTTAATTTAAAATATTCAACTCCCACTTTTTTGTGTTAGATTACCGCATACTGAGCTTTTTTTGGCAGCATAACTTCTGCATTGCCAGTCATGTGAAACCAGTCACCATTAAGTCACTGCAATGTTCGTTGAGTAAGAATCGCCTGTCACAGCATGTGAGCAATCTCCCCCCCCCCTCTCTCACACACATATGCGTTATATATATATGGTGTCAGTTTCCTGAATTCCAGAATCTGAAATTATCTGAAAATGCTGTAGTTCACATTATGCCTGTTTTATGAGACCCTGTTATGCTGTGAATGCAAAGCTCAGGAGAAGCAAGAACGCCGGGACTTCACAAGAAAAATGCATATATTTCTACTACTGTGAGCAGGTTTCTTCCTAAAGTACTCTTACTTAAAATTTCAAAGTGAAGTTGTAGTATGTGGTTTATTTTGCTAAACTGAAAAGGTGAATGAATGGGTGGATACTTCTGATTAACAATGGACTCCTAGGAACTGCTTGCAAATGCAAAGGAAAGCAAAGGTTTGGTATGTGTATGGATACACTCTTTATTTAGGAGGCTAGAAGAGAATAAAAAGTGCAAAGGAAAGGGTGGCACAATGGGGTAGACCCTTGTGCTGCTGAACTGAAGGTTGGCACGCAGTTCAAATCTGTGGGAGAGGGTGAGATCCCACTGTTAACCTTAGCTCTTGCCAACCTAGCAGTTTGAAAACATGCAAATGTGAGTAGATCAATAGGAACTGCTTTGGCGGGAAAAGGCAAAAAAGATGCTCCAAGCAGTCATGCCGGTGGCCACACAACCAGGAGGTGTCTACAGACGCACGCTCCTCAGCTTGGAAATGGAAAAAGAACACTTCCCCCAGAGCAGGAGATGAGTACCACCTCCAGAGCCGGAAATGAAAGGAGAAGCTTTTGCCTTTGCCTGTGTATTTGTTTCTCATTGTATGTTGTGTAACAAGGCATTGAATGTTTGCCTGTGTCTGTTTATATATACTGTAATCCGTTCTGAGTCCTCTCAGGAGGAAGGGCGGAATATAAATAAAGTGTTGTTGTTGTTTTTCAAGTCCAGTATGGTTCAGTGGTCTAGCATGCACATTAGCATCACTAATATTTCACTGTATCAATAGCTGTGGATAGGAACTATGTGTAAACCTTATGCTCCAGACTTAGGAATCTACTCCTGCAAGATCTGCAAAGCAGAAACAATTGTCTAATTTAACAATAACAGGTGAACAGTTAGGGTCCATTCATGTTTATTTAATTTAATTAGATACTCTCTCAAGAGTGCCAAGAGCCTATCATTTACATCCCGGAGAGATGCAAACAATTCCAGTGAAATATTGGTCTTATCAATGCATATCCTTTGCCTTTGTCTTTAAATTCTGATATTAAACAGTAAGAAGTTTACTGTTGTGCCCAACAAATAAGAACAGTGCATATGCAATTAATTTGCTTCTTGTCAATTACTTATTCCCAAAGGCATTCATAGTGTGCTGTTTGAATAAACAGTTGAATAAGCTACTTAACAAGTAGCTCTTGATTTCAACACTCAGCACAATAACAACAATATTAGGGCAAACTTTCTATAGTTGCAGTAGATTTCCCCGTAATCCAATTTAGCTAAATGCAAGAATTTAGTAGATGTTTCTTTCAGAGAGCTTGCCAGTATAGAAGAACTTTAGTTTAGTGTATTAGCAACAAGGCCCTTTCATTTCACTTTACTTGGTAATGTATATTACACTGCTTTGTAAGTTGAATGTCTTATAGATTATCCCTCCCCTTACTTTACAGCGTAAAAAATTAGATGGCCTGAGAATTATCTTCATAAGTCTGAGTTCCCCAGAAGTTGGCATGTTTTCCTTGTTGAATAAGCATGTTTCAATATTCTGTCTTCCAAATTTACGCTAAATATTGTACATCAAAAATATGCAAAATTAAGCATGTAATATGAATGCTTCTTAAAATAACGATGTGGTTGCTAAAATAAATATACAATTTATTTAATTTTGATTATAACTAAGCAATATTTTTTCTAAACAAACATATCCAAGTTGAGGGTGAAAGATTGCTAATCAAAAGTTGGGTTGTTGTGTGTTTTCTTGGCTGTATGTTCATGTTCCAGAAGTATTCTCTCCTGACATTTCGCCTGTATCTATGACAGGTAACCTCAGAGGTTGTGAGACCTCATAGCCTCTGAGGATGCCTGCCATAGATGCAGGTGAAACATCAGGAGAGAATGCTTCTGGAACATGGCCATACAGCCCAGAAAACAATGATTCCAGCCATGAAAGCCTTTGACAATACATTAACCAAAAGTTTTTTTGCAACAAAGCTATCTGAAACAAAATGTCTTAAAGAACACAAACATACACAAACACACACACACACAGATGTAAGCTCCCTAAATATATGCAAAGCCTGGAATAGTTTTGCCCAGGCATTGTGCAGCATACAATCAGAAGTTGTGTGAGTAAAAGCAAGTACTATATTGCCTGAGGACACTTGAGCTTTGTTCAGGTGCTCAAATTCCATTTTATAACAACATGCAAAATTACGCTGACAGCCAGTATGAGAAGAATAGTTTTTCATTTCAGCTGTCTAGTCTCAACATAACAAGGGCAACACAAACAGGAGAAAGGGGGTAGACCTAGCATGCTTGTGCACGTCCTCTCTCCTTTGTATTATTATAAAAAGTAAAATGTGAACACTTGAGCAGGATTTTTGTCTATGTTCATCCACTAGGATTATTTTCTACTGTCAGCACCAAGAACCCAACAAAAATATGTATCTTGACAGAAGCCTAAGCATGAAACAACCTACACGGACAACATATCTTACTAAAATACATTCTCTTAGTACAAATGAAGACATCCTAAAATTATGTGGACAGTTTAATAAGGGGAACCAATTAAATATTTGGCATATAATAACAAAGATTCACTGTTGCTTTTATATGGTATGCCTAGTTCAAGAAGTATATGTGGAATTTTTACCGTATTACAGCCAATTTAAATCCATCTATCCTTTTATTTATATCTTGTCCTCTCCCAGACTGGGAATCAAGGCAGCTTTAAATAGTCGCTGGATATGAAGATATGGGTTTGGGGGCATCATGGAGAGAAACACAATTTTTTTAATCTTCCAAAGTCTCCCAACCTCCCTCAAATCAGAAAAATATTCAGACATTTGTTGTCCCTAAACCATACAGAAATATGACACAAATATATTAAAGTGCAAATATACTTCACTCTATTCTCATAAGCCAGTGTTTCTAACCAGTGTGCCGTGGCACACTAGTGTGCTGTGAGCGATCATCAGGTGTGCCGTGGGAAATTGGAATGTCCAATACCCTTTCTTCCCCCTCCTGCCCACAGTGCTGTCTGGGTGTATGTGAACTACAACTTCCAAACTCAAGGTCAATTCCCAAGCAAACCATTTCAGTACTTTCTGTTGGAAATGAGAGTTCAATATGCCAAGTTAGGTTCAATTCCATTGTTGCAAGAGTTCAGGATGCTCTTTAATTGTGTGTTAACTATAAATCCCAGAAACTGTAACTCCCAAATGTCATGGTCTATTTTCCCCAAACTCCATCTGTGTTCACATTTGGGCATATTGAGTATTCATGCCAAGTTTGGTCCTGATCCAACATTGTTTCAGTCCACAATGCTCTCTGGATATAGGTGAACTACAACTCCAAAACCCAAGGTCAATGCCCACCAAACTCTTATAGTATTTTCTCTTGGTTATGGGAGTTCTGTGTGGGAAGTTTGTGTCTTTCTGCCATTCCTGCCAGGATATCTATGGTGTGTTCATCGAAACAGGTCCAGGTTTCACACTGAGTGTATAAATACATTTAAAAACATATTAACTATATGTATTACTGTGTTAGAGTGTCATTTTGTGTCATTATGGTTGGTAGTGTGCCCCAGGATTTTGTAAATGTAAAAAATGTGATCTCCCTTCCTGACAAAAAGTACATTGTTCTCATCCCTTCTCCACAATGCTAACTTTTTTTAATAGTGAGAAAGATAAAAGAAACAAAGGAGGGCAAACAAAGTATGAGAGAGACCCATACTATAAATAAATACGAAAGGTATGCCCAGTTGTAGAAGAGGTGGGCAAAGTAGCAGTACTAAGACCCCCTATTTTTAGCCACAGATGTCTCCCCAAATCACCAAACTCATTTTTTTTAAACAGCCAATTTTCTCTTGCTCATACCCCAAGCAGTTACTAATCCCTGAATTACAGAGTATGAAGCAGCAGTTCCTTGACCAAAGCTACACTGTAGGAAATCCAACTCACAGAGGCACATATTAGACTTGTTTAGACATAAATTCTCTCGCTTGCAAAGTTTAATATAGCAGCTAGGAACAAGCATGGGAAACAGGCATTCCCGCTGTCTTCTTTTATTAGCACACCAAGCACAACTATCATGAAGCTATATGTCCAGAAAAGGCAACTGTAATGTAATGTACAGTAGAATCTTGCTTAACCAACATAAACTGGCCGGCAGAACGTTGGATAAGCGAAAATGTTGGATAATAAGGAGGGATTGAGGAAAAGACTATTAAACATTGTATTATGTTTAACAAATTGACAAAGAGATAGATCACAGATTATCAAAGGCATATAGTGCATTTGGAAGGCTTCACAAAAGAGTATGGAGCAACAAGCACCTGAGGCAAAGCACCAAAATCAGTGTGTACTGTCTATTCTCCTCTATGGGTCTGAAACATGGGTCACTTATCGCCAACACCTACGACTCCTCAAATGCTTTCATCAGCGCTGTCTTCGCACAATCCTAAATATACATTGGACCGACTATGTGACTAATGTTGCTGTTCTTGAGCAAGCAGGGATCACCAGCATTGAGGCCATGCTATTGAGAACACAGCTGCGCTGGGCAGGGCTCGTCCCTAGGATGGAGGACCACCACCTCCCAAAGATACTACTCTATGGTGAACTCGCCACGGGTCAGCGCAAGAAAGGTGCCCCCCAAAAGAGATATAAGGACTCCCTGAAACAACATCTCAGGTTCGGCCAGATTGATCACCAACAATGGTCCACCCTGGCCTCACATCGGGAGGCATGGAGATGCACTATCCACAATACTGCGGCCTCTTTCGAGAAGACACGCCAAATGGGTCTCGAAGAGAAACGACAACGCAGAAAGAACCACAACTTGGAAACAACATCACCCAAGGAGACTTTCTGCTGTGCTTTCTACCACCGAACTTGCCTATCTCAGATTGGCCTTTTTAGTCATCAACGCACTTGTAAAAAGCATGGGATGAGTCCTTCCTAAGAATCTTCGTTCGCGAAGTAATTCCGAGAGATGTTATGATTTTACAAATTAAGCACCAAAACATCATGTTTTACAACAAATTGACAGAAAAGGCAGTTCAATACATGCTAATGTTATATAGTAATTACTGTATTTACTAATTTAGCACCAAAACCTCAAAATGTATTGAAACAGCTGTGGATTCAGGCAGGAGGCAGACTGCGTTGGATAATACAGAACATTGGATGAGCGAAGGTTGGACAAGTGAGACTCTACTGTATTAAGAAAGAGCAGCATTTAACAGGGGCCTCAGTTTTCAAGTGGAGCATCTGGCTGAAGGGAAGAGGGGAAAGAAGTTTTACTGAGGTTGTTAGCAATGTTGCATTAAGTTTAAGGATTGTAAACATTTGTGTTTCTGGATTCTAGCAAAAGCCTATCAGTCCTCTCAATTGTTTGTACAATGTAAGACAACCCTTTCCAACCAAAACTGAAGGACTTATATTTCATATGACTCCGTTTTCTTATCAAGTTATGGATGCTGGGACAGTCAGAAATATAATATGCTATGGTACAAAGAATCCTAGATTTTATTCCAGTAACAACAAGATGGCATACCAAAAATGTAATGAAAGGAAGGAGTGGAAATTACGTGTTTGCTATCTTCACTCCCAACACTTGGCTAACCTTCTATTAGATAAACATGAAACCCAGCCGTCTAGAATTATACATATGTGGAGGTGAATCTGGGAATAACTCATGTGCAGACTTGCCTAAGTCATTCTCATGTTGCTGTACTAGTCGCTGAAAGAGGCAACATCAACAAGGGAAACGAGTCATAACAGGGCTTTTGTCAATTCTTGCTAACATAGCGGTTGTGTGTCTTTGAGTTGTTTCCCACTTATGGCAACCCTAAGGCAAATCTATCATTGATTCTTTTGTGGCAAGATTTGTTCAGAGGGAGTTTGCCTTTCTCTGCAGCCAAGATAGTATGACTTGCCTAAGGTGAAAGGGGTTTCCATGGCTAAGTGAGAATTTGAACCCTGGTCTCCAGAGACTCCCCATGGTGGTGCAGCAGATTAAGCCACTGAGCTGCTGAACTTGCTTGGTACCACTTCTATAGGAAGGTAACGGCGCACCATACAGTCATGCTGGCCACATTACCTTGGAGGTGTCTATGGACAACACCGGTTCTTTGGCTTAGAAATGGAGATGAACATCACCCCCCAGGGTCGGACACGACTAGACTTAATGTCAGGGAATCCTCTACTTCTACCTTTCTCTCCAGAGTCATAGTCTAATGCTCAAACCACTACATCACACTGGCTCTCTAGGTCATATTAGGGCAGTTTGATGTGATAGTGATGCTGCACCATTCTTGCCATCTTCTTAGTGAAGAATCCTGGCCTGAATAAACTTTGCCAATCTTAAAACATTCAGCAGAATATAAAAGAAATATCAAGGAAAGCATTTAACTTCAGATGTTTGGAACTTTGGAGACGAAGACTCCAAGTAATCAGGTCTATTAATCGCCTTCCTAAACTTGTACAGACAACAACATCAGCAGATATCATTCATATATTAGTCCGTGAAAGTGTGGAGTGAGATCCTTCCACATTATTGTTATTGATAATGTCATGCAGTATCACTGTACACGTAAAAGAACATCAAAATAACTTAATTTGTTTGAAATTTATTCAACAAAATTAAATTTGAGTTTGTTATCCTTTTATGGTATTTCTAATATATAAGTATGTACAGTATCTCAGCGCTAGATGCACACTAATCCAGTGAAAGAAAGAGGATAATAATGCCATAGTTGATGGTTATGGCTCAATGCTTATGTGAACTTTGTTTTAACTTAAATGTATGTGCATTATGTGATAATGCTAATTGTATTTTAATCCTGAATGTTTGTGGTTTTATATTGTATTTATATTGTGTTTCGGCATCGAATTGTTGCCTTTTGTTAGGCTGCTCTGAGTCCCCCTTCGGGGGTTGAGAAGAGCGGGGTAGAAATAATGTAAATAAATAAATAAATAAATAAATAAATAAAGATTCAGTCCAAAGTGTTACAATGAAGATCAAAGCAAGGTTATTGATAAGCCTAAGGTGTAAATTGGCAGCAATATTCCACACTTATTGTTTCATGTTCCCTCACTTCTTAGTATCTTACCTGCTGAACTCTGAGCAATTCCTTGTGAGTTCATACAGGTTCTGTGCTTCATATAAATCTGCATCTTGGTCTTCAGCAGGGTTCGAACGTTGCCATTCAAAACATGGATTCTTATCAATGGCTACAAAAGGCAAGTTTTCATATTCTGGGATTTCTTCGTAATGGCTCATATTTTCATATTCTGGTGTGTAGTCATTTGCAGGAGAATTCAAATGTCCTTGAGATGCGATGACCTGTTCATCTAATGACTTTGAGCGTTGACTGCTTGTGGTGCCATTCTGACCCCTGGGCTTTGGTTTTCCCTTTTCCGAAGCTAGGCTACCCATTTCTGCAGAATGTACTTTGGGAGATTTCATTTTCCTTCCGTTTGTCATTCTAGTCACATTCAGATTTTTTCCAGGTTCTTCCTGGCTAGAGAAAGCAACAGTGGAATTATCTACAGGTTGGCTACTCTTAGTCAGAAATTTATGGAAGTCGGTTTTCATTATTGATATAGAAAGCTTCATGTTTAGGAATTTTTTCAGTGTATTTTTCTTTTGAGGTTCTTTGGGGAGTTTATGTATTCTGTCCATATCTACAGATGACAGGGATTTGGCCCGAGGCTTTGTCACAGCACTTGTACACTCAGAGTTTTTTGCATTCTTATTGTTTTTTAAGGCTTCTGGATGGCTTGGAAACGGAAGAATAGGGTGAGGTAATTTCCAAACAGGTTTTTCCAAAGCTGGCTTTGGTACATCACAGGATAGCAGCGAACGTTGTTCTTTGGCTGACAAATGCCTGATACGAGATCCTTCCGGCGGAGTCTCTGAATGTCCTTCCCCATAAGCACTTCTCTCCAGCAGTTCCTCAGACGCAGCTTTTTTTAGCAGTCCAGCTGCAGGAATGCTGTGCCTTTGAGGTTTTTTAGGAATGGTTTTGGGTGAACTTTCACCTTTTACGTGAGCGTCTTTATCTTCCTTCTTTGGTGCAGAATCCTCAAGGCTCTCAAGAGCAGGCAAATGCTGATTGCACGATAATTTTAGCTGCTTAGGCAAGCTCATAGAAAGATTACTACACCTCACAAAGTCAGTATTGTTGTCATGAGCAGCCAACATACTGTTATCTTCATCCATTATATTTTCAGAAGGATTTGTTGAGTAAGGATCCAAAGAATGCTCAATATTTTCTTCCAGGTAAGAAGTTTTATGTAGAATCTTAGGTGAGAGTTTTTCTGGGTTTAGCTCTTTGGGATTATCTGGTTCGCTTGTCGGAAGCATTTTTCCAGCAAGGCCTTGAGCAATTTCAGATTTGTTGCCCGAAAACATAGGCTCTTGGCTGTTATAAGAAACACTTTGAGCAAGAACGCTTACTTTGGGGGTCTTTTTAACAACACACTTGAAAAGTTCAGAAGAACCATTCTCCAAAGCAATGTTTTCTTTTATTTTTTCTCCTGGGATATCCATGCCATCTTGGCGGACCAGACATGGAGTCCGTAGCTTTCTGGGTTTTGGAACTGGGAAAGTTTTCACAGATGGAGCAGGGCTTGTTCCAAATGAAGCTAAAAATTCATTGCTCTCTTTGGAGGAGGTGCTTGTCTGCAAATCACTCGTGTCCGAAGTTGAAGGATCAGGCAAGGAGAAGCATCCATTCATGTTTTTTCCCAAAGGCAGTACTTGACACATTTCAGGCTGAACACCATCTAACTTTATATTATTTGGGTTGACTGCAACATCTTCAGATGGTGGGACAAGGTCCGTAAATTCTATTTTAACATCATTGTTATGAGAATTAACATTGCCCTTCTCAAATTTACTCAATGTCTTTTGCCTCAAATGGCTGCAATTAGGAAAAACACTTTGTGTTAACACGTCTTTGAGTTTCTCCTCCAATAGATTAGCCTTTAAGACTACCCTATTTTTATTTATATTCTTTTCATTATGACTCTCAAGTATTATCCTAGGTTTCAAAGATGATAGTGGTTCTCCTATATCAATGTTCTCTAGGTTTTCCAATTGTTCAAAAATGGATGGATTTTTGCATATAGTTCCTCCATTTCCCAATTTATGGATGCATTCAAAATTGCACGAACACACTGATATAATATAAGCAGTGTTGTCTATTGGGGCTCCATTTTTGTAATTCAAATGAACCAAGTATTCAGAAGAGTCTCTTTTGTGTTCTTCTAAACTCTTTGAATTTTTTCTTAAAGATGAGGGTGCAAATTTAGTCTCAGGAGCAGATGAGCATTTCAAAACTTTCGGT
Source organism: Anolis apletophallus (assembly GCA_030556195.1). Lineage (NCBI taxonomy): Eukaryota > Metazoa > Chordata > Lepidosauria > Squamata > Anolidae > Anolis > Anolis apletophallus. The sequence goes on from JARBWK010000009.1 coordinate 89,306,269, forward strand.
TTGGGTGCTATTGCTGGCTTTGTTTTCTTTGTGGCTTGTAAAACATCTGCAAGGACAACATCTGGCTTGGGTGCCACAGGAGGTGGGCCTACTTTGTGTCCTATCACAAATTTTGGTTTGGGGGCCACCGGTGGCTTCTTGACTTCTAAAAAAAGAGGGAGAGGGATAAACAGAAGATTAATATTAGGCTTACCTTACATTTGGGCAGATCAAAAAATGGCAAGGCATTCAAAATCTCAAACTTCCATTTCATGCACAGCCTTTTCAATATTCCTCTTATTTTAACACAAACGTTACCTCATTTGGGGAGAATGGTAGTTTATAAATTCAATTCAATTCAATAAATAAATAAATAACACTTTGTCATTGTTAAAGGTTTATAAACATTGAGCAATCTATTGATCATGCTAGATTATGGTTTCTATGATGAATAATCCAAAAAAGTATAATTTCCTCTTTCCGTTCTCAGAAATATCAGGACAAAGTGCAATGGGCATAGACAACCAGACTTTAGCAAGATAAAAAGATGTCCTTAAACAGATGACCAAATGAATACATTTTAACACAATAAGTAGTCTGAAATCAGATGGTTTCCATGGCAAGGTATTTTAATGTTATAATATGTATTTCTGGTTTTCTCAACTGCAACTATAAGCTGTACTAATGAAAAAAGTATACTGATATATCTCAAGACTACCAGATTTCTAAAAAGCCCTTTCAAATATTTGTATCTAGAAACATGTACAAATTGAGTATCCAAATTCCAAAATACTCCAAAATCTAAAATTGCCTATGTGGGTAACTAAGATAGTGATTTGTAAGGATTAATTTCCACTTGCCAGTGTATACAGAACTGACTCTATCCCAGGCATGGGTAAACTTGGGCCCTCCATGGGTAAACTTGGGCCTTCTACTCCCACAATTCCTAACACCATACCGACTGTTAGGAATGGTGGGAGTTGAAGTCCACAACACCTGGAGGACCCAAGTTTGCCCATGCTTGCTCTATCCATACTATCTAAATTCAATTGAAGAACATATCTTAATGATCTGCCTCAGGTCTTATTGCCTGATCGCAGCACAATGTCACAAACACACAATGGGTACTTTCCCTTATCTAGAAATTCAAAATCTGAAATGTTCAAAAATTATTTACATGGGTGGCTGAGAAAGCAACACCTTTGTTTTCTGATTTGTTTATTTATTTGAATTTGTCATTCGCCACTCCCATTCGGCTCGGGGCGACTTACAGGCAATAAAACAACAATAAAGAATAAAAACAACCATAATAACAACATTCACAACTGCAATTAAAATCATTAGGGTTAAAACAACAGCCATAAAATACAAATTGTTCAATGAGCACAATCTTAGTTTCATCTACACAATTATTTAAAATACTATGTATAAAGTTATCTATAGATTTAGTATGCCTTCTTCTTTATCATAGGAGAAGTTCAGTACAACCTACACTATAACAAATATGACTACTGCTACACTAGTAGTAATATGAGTGATTTGAACGATTTCCAGTTCATGGGACTATACCCATAAATTTGTGAAAGTGTTCACATGCTCTGTGTTAAAATTATGCTCAGTACATTTGTAATCCTTTGACTTCTTACCAAACATCAGCTGCCTTATCTTATAATTAACAGCCACTTGTTCTTGGCTGGCAACAGGTTCTTTTAATCATGATTAGAAAGGGCTACATTTCCAGGCAGATCTCCTATGCCCCTCTTTTTTTGGGACTGGGAAAAACTGTTCACAATATGAACAGATTCATTACTTCTAGCTAGTATGTGATGTAAGTGAGGCTGATCTCAATTTGTTGCATCTAAAGGTCCTAGGCACTCCATTTCTTCTGAAGTTTGCAAAACCTGCAATCTTCTACCAGACAAACCTGAAGAGGTTTCGTCATCCCAAACATTCCAGATTGAAGCTCGGTGGTTTCCTTAATGTACAAGGCAAACAAGTTCAGACACGGTATTCCTCGCCCATCTCTTGAGAGTGTTCACTTTCCCAGCCTACTCTTTCCCAGCCATTCATTTTCAGCGTAAACCTCTGGTCCTATAGCAAACTGGGAAGCAATCCAAACAAATCAATGTCTTTCCTAAACAATTTTCCTAAACCTTTCCAAACATCCAGGAAAATTCTGTCGATCACATGCCCCGTAAAGCTGGAGATGAGAAAGGAAAAGAGAGCACACAGGAGAAACATGATACTTTTGGTAGCCTGCAAAAACATTCTCTTAATTGCTTTGAGTATGAGCAAGCCAAACTCGTAAGCTTTTAAACCCAGAGGCTTTAAACTTCTGAGGCTACAGGTCTCCCTCCATTTCCTTCTTTAAGTCAGAGATGACTGGTGGGTACAGAAACATACCAGTTGCAAAGCTGATCATGACCTCAGGTCCTAGCTCTGTTTCTGCCTCTAAGCAGCTTTCTCATATTATCATCATATATGGATCATATAAGCCTCATAGCTCGGTATAAGGGCTTTTTTTACATGAGCCCAAAAACTCAAAGTAGCCAAGAATTACTCCTAGAAGTACACACAACATCCTTAACTAAGTAAAGTCAGGGAATTCTCCAGAGTTTTGCCAAAAGTCCAGGAAAACTTTATACTTTGGGCACAGTGTGGACAGCAGACTGACTCCTATGTGAGCAAGTGTGCTGTGTACATGGGCCACCATAAATTCCCTTTTTCCTGAGTTCATCAGTGTTGGGGAAAAGAGGCGGATTGGGACAGTGACACTGTCATAGAGGAACTCAAAGAGAGCTTCTGGACATCATGGGCACCCATTGCTAACACCAGCAGAGGTGCCCACATGACCAGGAAGAAGGCGCCCAATGTAAACAAGTTCTTAGAGTACTCTTCATTCTGTCGTTTCTGGTGTCCGTAAGACTCAATTATGCTGTCTAGCATTGTAGAAAGGAGTTCTTCTCTCATTCTTCTTGGGAAACTCCATCAAAGTTTGATGGACATCATATGTTAGTAAATGAATGATCAAATCATCAGTGACCATCAATGCCCTTACAGTTTTGAAACTTAGCTCCTATTATGTCTTCCGCAGAGAAAGTTTGGAACTTTGTGGAAAGCGAGATAATCCTATCTAGACTAATTCAATTTTTTAAAATGTTCCTGCCCTAAACCCAAGCACATTTATAGGAAATAAGCATACTTTTTTTCATGCCAGGAGTGACTTGAGAAACTGCGTCTTAGATCCAAATTCTAAGAAAAAGACAGGATATAAATAAACATAAATATAAATAAATAAACATCAAAATTAACATAAATTAATTATTGTAACTGGCTTCCCAATTATGTGTTGATAAGGCACCATATTTCTATCTTGGTTTTATGGAAGAGTTACCAATGTCATTCATGGAAGAATCACAATACTCCTTCTCCAATTTCAGGAGTCTCAAACACAGTGAAGCGCTCAGACAATCCAACTGCATCCAGATGAAACCTCCCCTTTTCCTTATTTACATTATGAAATGCACGACCTACGTACAATTTAATTGACCACACATTATAATTAGCCGGGTTTGACACTGGAACCCATCTGCCCATCTTCAGACACCTTTGTTCTGTCAGGAAAGTCAAATCATCCTCTCACTTTGAAAACTATCCATAAGTCTTCTGAACAGGAGGTCTTCATAAACAAAGAGAATCCCCATTGAATACAGGCTGCTAGCCTTCTGCCATGCCGTCAGTCTCTGAACTTTCCAGAAAAGCTATGTTTCCTATCCTTTGTTATACACAACCCCAAACAGCTGTTCTCTCTCCCTTTAACTCTGACTGCTTAACCGCTTTCTTGGATTCTTATTTAAATTCCTGCATTGGAACGGGTTCATGACAACCATTCTGTGTGTACATAATGAGATAATCTATGAAGTATATATACTTTTTTTGCTAATTCCTCATAGCCCCAAATTACAAACAACAGTTCTTCACTTAATGTATTGTTTGTACAGTGGCTGTGATTTTTTTCAGGTACACAAGTGTTTGATGCAAACATAAAAGGAAATGAGTCACAACATCCCGTAAAACAGAACAGTAGCTCTTTGAAAAATTAAGTGGAAAGAGAAGGGAGAAAAAGTTGCTAAGGACAAATTTAGAAAAAAAGCTTAAAATAACCAAAAGAAAAAACACCACAAAGTGTGTTGTTGTGTGCTTTCAAGTTGTTTCTGACTTATGGCAGTCCTAAAGTAGAGTTTTCTTGGCAAGATTTATACAGAGGGGGTGTGCTTTACCCTATTTTAAATTATGTAGAAAGCTAATAGGAAAACTGGATAATTTTAAAATAGACAAAGAAGAGATGAATATACATGTTTTAACCCACGTGGTACAACTGGAATCGAGAAAAGAGCAGAGCTTTTAATGGCTTAAAAGGGCACACTGCCCTTTGACCTAATTGTTAGTCTTTCAAAGACTGAAATTGTAAAAAAAAGAGGGTGAGAGTCAGATATATGATATCCATTATACATTATATTAATATTTTGCCATGCTAAAGAAGACTGTCAGATTTTAAACAGTTCCCATGAAGAACTGAACACTACAAACTAGGTTTGCAATTTTGCCAATGCAACAATACTCTGACTTTTTGTCCCAGTAATGCATTCTGAGTTGCAAGATGGATTTCAGTTAAACATTACAAAAACCCAGGTTTATGGCAACCAGACTGACTGATAACTGGCAAACAGAGGAAGAAAACGAGGAGGCAGTGGCAGACCTTGTATTTCTAGGTACAAAAATTACTGCAGATGCAGACTGCAGCCAGGCAATCATATGTTTACTTCTTGGGAGGAGAGCAATGACCAACCTCGATAAAATAGTGAAGAATAGAGATATCCTACTGGCAACAAAGATCCGCATAGTCAAAGCAATGATATTCCCCATAGTAACCTAAGGATGTGAGAGCTGGACCATAAGGAACGCTGAGTGAAGGAAGATAGATGCTTTGAACTGTGGTGTTGGAGGAAAATTCTGAGAATGCCTTGGACCACAAGGAGATCAAACCAGTCCATAATGCCCAACTGCTCACTGAAGGGAAAAATATTAGAGGCAAAGATGAGGTACTTGGGCCACATAATGAGAAGACAGGAAAGCTTGGAGAAGACAATGATGCTAGGGAAAAATGAAGGAAAAAGGAAGGGCCGACCAAGGGCAAGATGAGTGGATGGTATTCTTGAAGTGACTGGCTTAACCCTGAAGGAGCTGGGGGTGGCTACGACTGACAAGGAACTTTGGATTGGGCTGGTCCATGAGGTCACAAAGAGTCAACAGATGGCAGTACTGGTATACAGCAGGAACCGGCTTGTTCAGTAGACTCTCCTCTACAGTTTCATTTTGGCGGGAAGCCTTAGCATTGGGCGTTTGTGTTGTTGAAATGTGAAGTATAGAACGCTTTGCAGATGGTCGGTCAATGCGACTTAAGCAACATGCAGTCATTGAATTCTTGACAGCAGAAGGTGTCACCCCAAAGGAGATTCATCAGAGAATGCAAGCTGTTTATGGTGATGTGTTGATGGAGTACTGTGCGTCATTGGGCAAGTAAGTTTAAAGATATTGAGGTGGGAGCATCTGATTTGCGTGACAAACAGAGAGTTGGATGTCCTGTGACAGCAACCACCAAGTTTCACAAGCAAAAGGTTGACATATTGATTCAGGACAATTGTCATATCACTCAGAAAGAAATTTCAAGCATAATCGGCATTTCACAAGAACGTGTGGGTCACATTATTGCTTTGCTTGGCTATCGGAAGATCTGTGCACGATGGGTACACAGCAGAACTTCAAAGACTGGACCTTACCACCGTACGACATCCTCCATACAGTCCAGATTTAGCATCGTCTGACTTCCATCTGTTCCCAATAATGAAAGAAGATCTGCGGGACATCATTATGCTTCTGATGAAGACGTTGAGAGAACTGTGAGACGCTGGTTGCGGAAACAGAGTGTCAACTTCTTCCGTGATGGCTTCAGAAAACTTGTTCATCGTTGGCAGAAATGTATCCAATTGTCTGGTGATTATGTGGAAAAGTGAATAGTGGTAGTTGAAGAGCACGTTCTAAGGATTATTTTTGCGTTTGATTTATTAAAATATTCCCACCCAAATCCAAGTAACAAAGGTGGAGGCATTACTTTTCATTCAACCCTCGTATTACTTAAATGTGAGTTCTAAGGCTTGTTATATTTATTATTTATTTATTTATTTATTAAGCGTGCTTCTATGCTGCCACTCCCGGGAGGGCTCGGGGCGGCGCACAAGAGCCAAACAAGGCACAATAAAAACAATGAAAACAATGACAATGATTAAAACAACAGCAAATTAGCTAAAAACAGTACACACCATAAAATCATTCAGCAATGCAATAGGCAGAAATAGTAACTATACTGCAGCAATATTACAAAATGAGGTGTTAAGATGCTATACTGGTTCTGCAGCAATGCTGACCTTGAGAAACAAAGCCTTGATAGCTTCTCACATCACAAAGGATTTTGAAATGATTTGTATCTCCTGTAAAGATTAAACAGGAGAAGTGTTCAGCCATTAAACAGATTTAGACAACTGCATTACACATAAAGGTGGAACACATCTGGTATTCTGAATACATTTCTACTACAACTTCCTTAATGTCTTTCCACTGATCAAGCCAGCGGAGTCTTCTGGAAATGGAAAGCATCCGGAGAGCCATAAAATTTCATCCCTGATGAGTAGGATCTGCAAGCACAGTGAATGCATTCAAACATAAAGATGTCTGCATTTCAACACCCTTTCATGTCATTGTTTACATCTTTAATCTCGCCTCCTGACACCTCCTTCCCTTCTTCTCTTGTTTTTATCTAAAGACTGAACATCAAATGTTCTTGTTCCCCTGTCCCAGTCCCCAAAAGTTAAAGTGCACATTACTCAAGGCTAGCCAAGTTATTTTGACATCTCGAGAAGACAATCACACAAACACTTTTTCATTCTTTGGCAGTAAAAAATACAATAACAACATCATTTGTAACTATTTTCTCCCTACTAACGACATCTCCAATTTTGGTCTTGCATGACACCCTTACTGTAGCTCAGTGGTTCCCAACCTTTGGTTCTCCAGTTGGGATTTCTGGGTCCTCCCAGAAATCCCAACCAGTTTATCAGCTGCTAGGAATTGTGGGACCTGAAGTCCAAAACACTGGAAGACCAACGGCTGAGAACCACTGCTCTAGCTAATAGTAGGTATGGCCTCCTTTCCACCTCTTTGTATTTTGCTGTTTCCAGACATGGGTATAATGGTTGGTGTTTATGAAAACCCTTTGGGAAAACTCTCTCCCTGTCAAAAATGACTCTTAACTTGAATTATCAGCACATGTACATTGATACTTCTTGTTATTAGGTGTATTGTTTTCATCTGCCACTCAAGATGTTATCTAGTTTTATCCAACTGACTGCATGTGGAAGAGCCAAAGGCTTTACGAGTATACATTTTCCTATTAGGTTCTAAGCTAGAGAAGAACTTCTAGGAAAATAGTTCATGACTCTTAGGCTTGTAGACTCATGTAATTATTTCACGCATTACTTTAATAACTTAATTCTGACATAAAGTGCATTCTAAAATCAGAACCTGAGAAACCGTGTTGTTGGCAAATTTTCAACTTTGTCTATAACTTAGCTCATTTTAATTCATTAGTTTTTAATCACTTCTTCAGATGTTTTGTGCTTCGGCCCACAGATTGTAATCCAAAACATCTGGAGGACATTCGATTGGGAAAGAATAACTGTAAACATCCAGTTTTGTTCATTTTGTCACTTTCCTATGCTTTTTATTTATCCCCTACCTCGTCTATAAAACAGGACTCAGACAGCTATCTTTTCTCTAAAACTACTCCAAAAAGCATCTGGTCCACATAATTTATCTACCACTTTTAACTGAGTTAAGATTTCTATCAGCTAGGTTGTCCTTGCAGGCTTGTGACTAGGAACAATGGCTCTCTGATCCCTCGCTCCTCCCCAAAATCTGAGTTAGCAGCTTTCCACAAACATAGGCATTTCTTATTTTAAGGCAAAGGTTTGCTTTGGCTTTTAAAATGGAAAAAGATCACTGGTGTTGTTAAGTTCAATTGCCTAACAACCATGGCTATCCCCTGGTATTTACATAAGTTACTTATCAATTGACTTAACATAGGTAATCTTCACAAAGGTGAGGAGCATTCAGATTTCTGGAATCAGGTTTACCTTTCCATCCTAAAAACCTCAAAGATCTCTAGAACAGGAGTCAGTTTCAAAGTACTGACTTGGAAAGGTAGATCTATACCAGACGTTAAGGAACAGGGGGCATCTAAGCATATGGCTCACACAATATTTTATTATCGGTTCTAGTTGTACTCCTACAAAGAAATCCACTTTTTAGCCATACCACACCTCAAGTTTCCTTCATTTCACCAGCCAAAATTAAAGGGTAGGATCTTTCTGTTCCTGCTTTTCAAAAAGGAACTGGGGATGAAACATCTTTTGGAGATACAGTTTCCAAAGAACCAATATTCTGTACAGTTTAGCTTATTTACAGTTTCACTGTTCATTTGTCCCACTAAAAAGAACATGGTTTGCAATTCTCTATGGTTTTCACATGGAACTCAGGAACATATCCATGTAGATATGAGGGTTGTACTATGTATTGCTTCTTACTCAGAAACTAACCAATATATCCTCCTATACCTTCTGTCCTCCTTTCTTTAAGATGGGGTATACTATTTAAAAAGGAATAAAATATTACAGTACTAATAACATTATCATTCTGTTATTGTTGTGTGTCTTCAAGTCACTTCTGACTTATGGTTACCCTAAGGTCACACTGTTTTTGGCAAGATTTGTTTAGAAGGGGTTGCCTTTGAGGCTGAGAGAACGCAACTAGCCAAAGGTCATCTAAAGGATTCCATGGCTGAGTGGGGATTTGAACCCTGGATGCCAGAGCTGTACCCCAAACCACTACACTGTACTGAAGCAGAGAGTGGCTGAGGATCGGGACATCTGTAGAGATACCAAGGTACTTGTTTATAAAGCTATTGTCCTCTCTACCCTGCTACATGCCTGCAAAATGTGGACTGTCTATAGATATTACACTCAACTCCTGAAATGAGTCAGTGTTGCCTCCATAAAATCTCTTGGGAAGACAGGCTGACAATATCAACATGCTGGAAGTAGTGAATGCCACCAGCACTGAAGCGATGCTCCTACACCATCAACTCAGTTGGATTGGCCACACTGTCCGAATGCTTACCCACCATCTCCCAAAGCAGTTACTATACTCCCAACTCAAGAATGGAAAACAGAATGTTGGTGGACAGGAAAAGAGATTTAAAGATGGACTTACAGCTAACCTTAAAAACCGTGGCATAGACACCAAGAACTGGGAAGCCCTGGACCTTGAGCGCTCTAGCTGGAGCTCAGCTGTGACCAGCAGTGTAGTGGAATTTGAAGAGGCACAAATGGAGGGAGAAAGGGAGAAATGTGCCAAGAGAAAGGCGCATCTAGCCAATCATGGCCAGAATTGCCTACTACCTGGAAACCAATGCCCTCACTGTGGAAGAACATGTGGGTCAAGAATAGTGCTCCACAGTCACCTATGTATCCACTGCCAAGATACTTGGAAGGCCATCATATTCAGCCTTCCAGTTCATTTCAAAGTCAAAATGCGACGGGTCTGTAGTGCAAAGTCCATCTGCCTGATGGCCTGTGTACAATGTAACTGCCGAAGTAACGAAAATATAATCACACCAGAAAAGAAAAAAAGTTGTCTTATTCCTCATTACATTGTAACTCCAATGTAACTCTACTCTTATGTTTATAGTCCTGCTGTTCCTCACCCTTCTCTAATTCCTGGAAATCCAAAATCTTTGCTATGTGCTGCAAAGACCTGCTGACAGTTTACAAAGGCCAGAGCTCAGTCAGATAGTAAAGCTGTCGATCACCAAAAGGACAACAGATAAGGACACCCACTCCAGCTCAACTTCTGTTGCAGATCCAATCACAACTTCACAAGGACAAAAACCGCAATAGGTCAATGGAAAATCAGGGTCAGGTCTGGGCATGGATTCAAATTCCAAATGCCCATATGCCTTGGTGGGCCACTTCACATGTCACCCAGAGGATTATAGTTGCTGCTTTACTCTGTGGCTGTTCCCAACCAGTTCTGGAGATATACTGTGCAATCACAAAACACAGCAACACTCAACTATCAAGGCCAGAAGAGTGATAGCAAAGACAGGACTCTGCTCCAGCAGACCAACTTGGCAATTCCTTTGCTGGCGATTCATATGCTCTAAGAATTGTACCATAGAAAAAAATAATAAAGGCTTCAACAGCCATATCATTTTAATAGGCAACACCCTAATGCACACACAGAGAGAAACAGTTTCTAAGGGTCAATTTCATATATAAATAACTCTATCCTGTATATAATAAAATTTAACTTAATAACATGCCTATGTTTCCATAGTCTGGCTCACTGCCTGGCTTCAGGACAACTTCACAAAGAGACAATGGGTAGGACAGATGAGTTTGCCTTCTCTGGAAATTGAAAATGATTCAAAATCCAAAGCATTCTACATGGATGGATGAGATAGTGAAACCTTTGCATTCTGATGATTCAGTGTACACAAATGTTGCTTCGTTCAGAAAACTATTAAAATATTGTGCATAAAATTACCTTCAGGCCTTCGGTATAGAGTAGACATGGGCAAACCTTTGCCCTCCAGGTGTTCTGGACTTCAACTCCCATAATTCCTAACCGCTGGTAGGATTTTAGGAATTGTGGGAGCTGAAATCCAAAACACCTGGAGGGCCGATGTTGTGATTGAGCCTTCAGCTACTACTACTAGTAGTATTGGGGAAGATGCTGGCTCAATAGCATCAAGCAATAGTATGGACTGGGGTGTGGCTCTGGGTGATCAGGACTCTGCAGCTGAAAGGAAAAGGGCTGCTAGTGATTCTAGTGTGGAAGGACTGGAACAGAGGAAAAGAATTCGGCAAATACTTAGAGCACCTTCTGATTCAGACACTTTCCAGGGTTTTTCTGGGGAAGAAGAAATGGGGTCAGAGGAAAGTGATACTGAGTTAGATCCAACATTGGTGCAGGAAGTAAGGGATGTGTGTGACGAAGAATCTACTTCGGACTCGTTTTTTGGGTTTGATAGTGATTTATTCTGGCCTTCTGGGGGTTCAGAAACAGAGTAGGACTCTTTAAGCACACAACAGCGTTGGCAAGAGTGGAGACAAGCACAGAGCACCGCAGCTGTAGGAAATACAGCAGCTGGGGACTCTTCAGAAGACAGTGATGTGTAAGTGCTATATAAGAAATGAGTTTTGGGGGCTGCCTTTGCGGCGGTCAAAGAGTTGATGTCTGGTTCTTGTCTCTGACTATCTTGTGTTCCTGATATCTAGTACCTTGTTCCAGTTTTCCTGATCCTCGTGAGTTATGGGCTATTTCTCCACTTTGTTCCTGTGATGAGCTGCTATGGCAGCTCTAGCTGATGTTTGGGCAAAGGTGGGGGTTTTTGGAATCCAATGTATGCTTTTCTGTTTAGTTATCTGCCGTGTGTCCCAGAGGCAGGGTTTGGTCTCCGCTGAGTTTACGTGAGTTCCTGCTACAGAACCTGGTATTGTATGGAATGGAGGGAGGCTGGCATTCTATTTTATAGGGGCTATGATTTGTGCTATTCATGTATACTCAGCTCCTGATTGCCTCAGACGATCTCCTTTTCATCTGGCTTTCTCTGGCTTTGGACTTCTGGACCGGATATGTGACTACTCTACTGGACTCTCCCTATGTACATCGCAGATAGAAGTCTACTGTTTGTTTTGGGCTGTTTTGTTGTTTTTCCCTGGGATTTTTGAGGGTTTTTTGTTCGTCCTTTCTCCCGTTGTTGTTCAATAAACTTTTTGTTATCCCCTTTTACTCCTGGGCTTGGCTTCTTGGTCACTGCATCACAACAGCCGAAGTTTGCCCATGCCTGGAATAGCGCGTATATGAAATATGAAAATGTTTGGATAAGGGGTACTCAGTCTGTATATGTATCTGCACATACACACTCATAGTGCTTGGCTTATATAGCACATATAAATGCCTACAATAAGTCTACTTTAGAGTCCATCTTGTTAACTTACAGTCAGATACATCAGATATAAACTATATGACATTATAATCTAAACCAGTGTTCCTCAGCCTGGGAATTGGGAGGGAGTTTCAGAGGGGTCGCCAAAGACCATCAGAAAACCTATATTTCTGATGGTCTTGGGAACCCCTTTGGCATAGAAAGCTGAAGATCTCTCCATCTGTCCTTCTCTTCTTTTTAGGAAACAGATGCCAATCCAGCAACTACAACTCCCAAATGTCAAGGTAGAGTTTCCTCAAACTCCACCACTGTTCACATTTGGGCATATTGAGTATTTCGTGCCAAGGACCATCAGAAATCACAGTATTTTCTGTTAGTTCATGGGGGCTCCATGTGGGAAGTTTGGCCCAATTTTATCATTGATGGGGTTCAGAATGCTCTTTGATTGTAGGTGAACTATAAATCCCAGCAATTACAACTTCCAAATGTCAATGACTATTTCCCCCAAACTCCACCAGTGTTCACATTTGGGCATATTGAGTATTCATGCCAAGTTTGGTCCAGATCCATCATTGTTTGATTCCACAGTGCTCTCTGGATGTAGGTGAACTACAACTCAAGATCAATGTCCACCAAACTCTTCCAGTATTTTCTGTTGGTAATGGGAGTTCTGTGTGCCAAGTTTGGTTCAATACTATTTGTTGGTGGAGTTCAGAATGCTCTTTGATTGTAAGTTAACTATAAATCTCAGAATCTACAACTCCCAAATGACAAAATAAATCCTCCCCGCAACCCCACCAGTATTCAAATTTGGGTATATCAGGCATTTGTGCCAAATTTGGTTCAATGAATAAAAATACATCCTGCATATCAGATATTTACATTATGATTCATAACAGTAGCAAAATTACAGTTATGAAATAGTAACAAAAATAATTTTATGGTTGGGGGTCACCCCAACATGAGGAACTGTATCGCAACATTAGGAAGGTCGAGAAACACTGATCTAAACCAAACAGTACTACAAAATAGCAACCGATTAAAAGAAAGCAAATTATTAAAATCAGGTTATTTAGTGCACAATTTAATACTTTGTATGTATTTTACAGTATGTCATATATTGTTCATTTTGATACTGCTTTAGTGGCCTCAGAGAACAAGGTAACACAGTCAAGGCTGTGCCTTGTGTATGTTAGATCAGTTTCCACTGGCATAGCTTGCACATAAATTAACCAAAACTATTCAGGTGGCATAGAAAGACAGCACATTATGTCCAGCAGGTTTTTCGTCAATGCTGCAAGCTTAGCCAAGTGCATTTACATGGGAATCAGTTATCCAATACCAAAATAGCTTACTTCCAACTATGAAAGTTATTTTCAAGTTGGTTAGTTGCGATTCTGTAAAGTTTTATGGAAACATTTGATCCAAACATGTATTTCAGGACAATTTTCAGTGTCTATTAAGCGCAACTAAAGTCAAATTACCTTGAGTCCAAGGTTTGATGTATTCCCTTATAAATACAGTCATATGCATGGAGTGTAAAGTCAGGGCCCTTTCACACAGCCATATAACTCAGAACACTAAGTCTGAAAATCCAACAATATCTGCTTTGAACTGAGTTAATATGAGTTTTTAATTATTATTCATTTGTTATTTTATTGTGCTGTGTTTTTATGATTGCATATGGCATTGAATATTTGCCTTTGTATTGGAAGCAGCCCTGAGTCCCTCTGGGGAGAGAGGGTGGGTTAGAAAAATTATTATTATTATTATTGGATACACAACAAGATTAGTACACAGCAAACAAGATCACTATGCTGGCTTTTGTATTTGATCACACGTCGGACACTTCCCAAGTGTCTAGGACTGTCTGATGTATTGGCAAATAATGTCTGGAGATCCGAGGAGGGTGGCCTTTTGCAGTTGACTGATGGTAATTTTGTCAGTGCCTATTGTTTTTAAGTGCAGGCCAAGGTCTATAGGCACTATACCCAGTGTGCCGATCAGCACTGGGACCACCTTTACTGGTTGTTCCAGAGTCTTTCCGGTTCTATCTTTAAATCCTCATATCGTGTAAGCTTATCCAGTTTCTTCTTGTCAACCCTGCTGTCACCTGGGATTGCAACATCGACAATCCATTATTATTTTATTATTATGAATAATGGCAGCATAAGTTTGGGTAAATTTTAGCAAGGAGCATGACAGAGAGCAAGTCACAGTGACAAATTGTGCCAATTGTGAACCACCCTGAGTCGCCCCCGGGCTGAGAAAGGCGGTATATAAATGGCATAAATAAATAAATAACACCCCCCCCCCCCACACACACACATGTTTATAGTGAAAAATCTTTTGCATTGATCATCACTGCCTGAACTAGATTTCATTAAATATGAGGCTGCAACTGCAAATGCTCACAACAGAATCAAACCAAAACAAGAACCAGCCTTTTACAGAATATGCTGTGGACCACCTAAAAGAAAAGGGTCACGGCTGAATTCTCCCCAGGATTCAAGAGGACGGAACTGAGGCTGTTGTACTTTGGTAATGAGGAGAAATGACTCCTTGTGGAAAACAATAACACTTAGTAAGATGGGAGATAAACCGCTGAGCTGCTGGACTTGCTGATCGAAAGGTTAGAGGTTTGAATCTAAGGAGCAGGGTGAGCTCCCACTGTTAGCCCCAGCTTCTGCCAACCTAGCAGTTCAAAAACATGAAATGTGAGTAGGTACCGCTTTGGTGGGAAGGTAACGGCGTCCATGCAGTCATGCTAGCCACATGACCTTGGAGGCATCTATGTACAACGCTGGCTCTTCAGCTTAGAAATGGAGATGAACACCACCTCCCAGAGTTGGTCACAACTAACTAGACTTCATGTCAAGGCGAAACCTTTAGGTCATCAGGAAAGAGGAAGACTGCATTTTAGGTGGGATAGACTCAACCACATTTGACCCGAGTCTTCAAGACCTGCACAGGCTGATAGATTGACTTGGAGGACTTTCATTCATGGGGTCACCATTAGTCAAGGTTGATTTGATAAGTAAAGGTAAAGATTTCCCCTTGACATTAAGTCTAGTCGTGTCTGCCCCTTGGGGGTGGGGCTCATCTCCATTTCTAAGCCGAAGAGCCGGTGTTGTCCATAGACACCTCCAAGGTCATGTGGCCGACATGACTGCATGGAGCGCTGTTACCTTCCTGCCAGAGCGGTACCTATTGATCTACTCAGATTTGCATGTTTTCGAAACAGAGAGCAAAACTGACAGAAAAACGACACCAAGTCCAGCAACGGGCATCATCTTACCTATCTATACACTAAATACAACCAAAATCTAAACCCATTTGAATGACTACAGCCAGAAAAGTACACAGGTAGACGACAAAGTGAGCAGCTACATCAGGCATGGGCAAACTAGGGTCCTCCAGATGTTTTGGACTCCAGCCCCCCCCCCCGAACCAAACTCAGCCCCCCCCCCCCCGGAATCAAAATCCTGGCTACGGCCCTGCCTCCAGGTGTTCTGGACTCCAACTCCCACCATTCCTAACAGCCTCGGGCCCCTTCCATGGGCAAACTTGGGCCCTCCAGGTGTTTTGGACTCCACCCCCCACCATTCCTAACAGCCTCAGGCCCCTTCCATGGGCAAACTCGGCCCCTCCGGGTGTTTTGGACTCCAACTCCCACCATTCCTAACAGCCTCAGGCCCCTTCCATGGGCAAACTTGGGCCCTCCGGGTGTTTTGGACTCCAACTCCCACCATTCCTAACAGCCTCAGGCCCCTTCCATGGGCAAACTCGGCCCCTCCGGGTGTTTTGGACTCCAACTCCCACCATTCCTAACAGCCTCAGGCCCCTTCCATGGGCAAACTTGGGCCCTCCGGGTGTTTTGGACTCCAACTCCCACCATCCCTAACAGCCTCAGGCCCCTTCCATGGGCAAACTTGGGCCCTCCGGGTGTTTTGGACTCCAACTCCCACCATTCCTAACAGCCTCAGGCCCCTTCCATGGGCAAACTTGGGCCCTCCAGGTGTTTTGGACTCCACCCCCCACCATTCCTAACAGCCTCAGGCCCCTTCCATGGGCAAACTCGGCCCCTCCGGGTGTTTTGGACTCCAACTCCCACCATTCCTAACAGCCTCAGGCCCCTTCCATGGGCAAACTTGGGCCCTCCGGGTGTTTTGGACTCCAACTCCCACCATTCCTAACAGCCTCAGGCCCCTTCCATGGGCAAACTCGGCCCCTCCGGGTGTTTTGGACTCCAACTCCCACCATTCCTAACAGCCTCAGGCCCCTTCCATGGGCAAACTTGGGCCCTCCGGGTGTTTTGGACTCCAACTCCCACCATCCCTAACAGCCTCAGGCCCCTTCCATGGGCAAACTTGGGCCCTCCGGGTGTTTTGGACTCCAACTCCCACCATTCCTAACAGCCTCAGGCCCCTTCCATGGGCAAACTTGGGCCCTCCAGGTGTTTTGGACTCCACCCCCACCATTCCTAACAGCCTCAGGCCCTTCCATGGGCAAACTCGGCCCCTCCGGGTGTTTTGGACTCCAACTCCCACCATTCCTAACAGCCTCAGGCCCCTTCCATGGGCAAACTTGGGCCCTCCGGGTGTTTTGGACTCCAACTCCCACCATTCCTAACAGCCTCAGGCCCCTTCCATGGGCAAACTCGGCCCCTCCGGGTGTTTTGGACTCCAACTCCCACCATTCCTAACAGCCTCAGGCCCCTTCCATGGGCAAACTTGGGCCCTCCAGGTGTTTTGGACTCCAACTCCCACCATCCCTAACAGCCTCAGGCCCCTTCCATGGGCAAACTTGGGCCCTCCGGGTGTTTTGGACTCCAACTCCCACCATTCCTAACAGCCTCAGGCCCCTTCCAGGGGCGAGCTTGGGCGCTCCAGGTGCAACCCCCACCATTCCTAACAGCCTCAGGCCCCTTCCATGGGCAAACTCGGCCCTCCGGGTGTTTTGGACTCCAACTCCCACCATTCCTAACAGCCTCAGGCCCCTTCCATGGGCAAACTTGGGCCCTCCGGGTGTTTTGGACTCCAACTCCCACCTCCAGCCTCAGGTGCAAACTCGGCCCCTCCGGGTTTGGACTCCAACTCCCACCATTCCTAACAGCCTCAGGCCCCTTCCATGGGTAAACTTGGGCCCTCCGGGTGTTTTGGACTCCAACTCCCACCATCCCTAACAGCCTCAGGCCCCTTCCATGGGCAAACTTGGGCCCTCCGGGTGTTTTGGACTCCAACTCCCACCATTCCTAACAGCCTCAGGCCCCTTCCATGGGCAAACTTGGGCCCTCCAGGTGTTCTGGACTCCAACTCCCACCATTCCTAACAGCCTCAGGCCCCTTCCATGGGCAAACTTGGGCCCTCCGGGTGTTTTGGACTCCAACTCCCACCATTCCTAACAGCCTCAGGCCCCTTCCATGGGCAAACTTGGGCCCTCCAGATGTTTTGGACTCCAACTCCCACCATTCCTAACAGCCTCAGGCCCCTTCCATGGGCAAACTTGGGCCCTCCGGGTGTTTTGGACTCCAACTCCCACCATTCCTAACAGCCACAGGCCCCTTCCTGTTAGGAATGGTGGGAGTTGGAGTCCAAGACAACTGGAGGGCCCAAGTTTGCCCATGCCTGCTTTAAAGGGCACTTCCCTTCATTTCCTTAGATAAGACGGAAGAAAAGAAGAAAAGAAAGAGAGTGGGAGGTGGATTCCTGAAGCAGGAAAACGGGGGAGAGAGGAGGGTCCTTGTTTACTTCCAGAGATTAGCAAAACAGGCAAGGAATTTTACTCGATTCCAGGAAAAAAAATTGCCTCAAAAAATCCCCAAAGTGTGGGAAAGGCTCTTCAGCAAACGTAAAAGAAGAGTTTTGGGGGGAAACTACAACGCAGATGCACCCTAAGCCATGGGAAAGCAGTTGCAGGTACTCAAAAGGAAGGAAAGGGATGGGAAAGGAAGGCTGGGAGAAGGAAAGAGGGAGTTTAGACGGAGACCCGCTCCCAATTCAGCCCACTCCACTTTCCTTCCTTCCTGGAATTGAAGACAAACTCCCCAAAGAGCTCTTTCCTCCTATTGTCTATATCCAAACCCGGTCTGCATTTTCTCCCCAGCCCAAACAGTCAAGGGAGCTTTTCCTCCGAGCCCTCCAACTAACTCACCGGCGGTTGTGCTCATGATGCCTGCCTCCAGCCCCGGAGACCCCGATCTTTAAGGCATAGCGCGGAGTTTAAGCCAAGTCGGCGCACTCCCTCGGTGAGCCTCTTGCCGTCTAACATTCCCACCGGGAGAAGGGCGCTCCAACGCCTCCGCCCGCACACCCGCCTGCCTGGGCAATCCTGCAAAACAGCGCCCCCTACAGACCAAGATGCGAACGCACCCTCTCCGCGAGGGCGTAGCTGATTGGACGTCTTCGAGGCAGCGCTCCAATCAGCTTCCTCCCCGCTTGCAGCACAGCGTCCCCTACAGGCCACGGGTTGAACACAACCCTCTCCAATCAGCTCAACCCACTTTCCTCGCTTTCTTCCCTGCCGCCGCAGCCGCAATGCCTCTTGGGGGGTGTAGTTCCCGCGCGAGCCTGAGAGGAGGTCAGATGTAGTAGTCTCGGCGCTGGTCGGACTCGGTTTCCCGTCGTGCCTCGGGAGAGCGGGCGCGGATGGCGGAGAAGGATGACACCGGAGTTTGACGACGAAGTGGTGTTTGAGGTGGGCGAAGGAAGGGGCTTTTGGGGCTCTCCGTGGCGGCCTCGGGAGAAGGAAGGGGCGGAGGGGAAGGCCTGGGCGGCCGGGAAGAGACGGGAAAGGGCCTGCTCGCAAGCCCACGGAGGCGGGAAGAGACAAAAGGCCGGGAAGACGGGCCCCTCCGCCTCAGGAGCGCGTCCTCCTTGTGTGTGAGGGATTCTCACAGGCTGGAAATGAGGCCTGGTCAGAGTTGGGCCTTCTGGGTGTTTTGGACTTCAACTCCCAGCATTCCTCACAGCCTCAGGCCCTTTCCTTTTCCCCCTCAGCCGCTTAAGCGGCTGAGGGGGAAAAGGAAAGGGCCTGAGGCTGTGAGGAATGCTGGGAGTTGAAGTCCAAAACACCCGGAGGGCCCAAGTTGGCCCAGGCCTGATACACTGTAGAATGAGTGCTGTTTGACACCACTTTGAACTACCACGGCCTCAATGAGTACTCATTGCTACTTCATAACTATTTGGGTTGATTTTGTCATTTGGAAATTGTAGTTTCTGGGATTTATAGTTCACCTACAATCAAAGAGCATTCTGAATTCACCAACAATTGAATTGAACCAAACTTGGTACACAAAACTCCCATGACCGACGGCAAATACTGGAAGGGTTTGGTGGGCCTTCAGTTTGGGAGTTGTAGTTCGCCTACATCCAGAGAGCACTATAGACTCAACAATGATGGATCTGGACCACACTTGACACAAATCCTCAATATACCCAAATGTGAACACTGGTGGAGTTTGGGGAAAATAGATCTTGACATTTGGGAGTTGTAGTTGCTGGGATTTATAGTTTACCTACAATCAAAGAGCCCCTTGCACCCCACCAATGATAGAATTGGGTCAATCTTTCTACACCAGGGCTGTCCAACTTCTACCGGGCCCAGGGCCGGAATAGAGGTCACTGATGACCTCGGGGGCTGCTCGGCCTGGCCCCCGGGCGCCGCCCCCAGCCCAGGCCCCGCCCCCTCCTAAAGCTGTCATTCTCCCTCCTCCTCTTTCCCAGGCACCGCGGCTGTCCCGAGCGCCACGGCACCCGGGAAAGAGGAGGAGGAGGGAGAGCAGAAGGCGGCGCCAAGGGCAGCGCGTCACAGGCCTGGCGTGACGCGCTGCCCTTGGCGCCACCTACTCCTCCTTTTCGGTGCGGAGAGAGGGAGGGGGAGGCGGGGCAGGGAGGAGGAGCTAGCTCTCTTCCTCCTCCCTGCCCCGCCTCCCCCCCCCCCCGGCCACCATTTTTTAAAAAAAAAATTAGATTTTTTAAAAAAAAATTTAAAATGGCGGCTGGGGGCATAGCAGGGGCCGTGTCCAACAGGCTGGGGGGCCGGATCCGGCCCCAGGGCCGCCAGTTGGACAGCCCTGTTCTACACAGAACTCTCATGCCTTGAAGGGACTAGCTGGCGTGAGCCTTCATCCCACCTCTCACACTCTCCCTCACCCACACATGCGCATCATGCTGCCATGCGCCAGGCATGCCTGCTCTCTCCTCCCCACTTGGAGTCTCAGAAATAGCTCTCCCCTTCGCAGGGAGGCCTGCCAATCACAGCAGAGGAGAGCTTTAGGTAGGAAAATTTGCAGTCTGTTTCCAAAAAGAAAGAGCAGGACAAGCGGAGAGATCTTCAACCTTCTCTGCCAAGGGATTCCTAAGATCATCAGAAATATAAGTTTTCTGATGGTCTTTGGTGACCCTTCTGAAACCCTCTCGCGACCCCCCTGGGGGTCCCGACCCCCAGGTTGAGAAACACTGGCATAGTGGGAGAGTTGTAGTTTTACAAGGACTTCTCCCAAACTACAACTCCCAGGATTCCATTGCCTTGAGCTTAAGCGGCTGAGGGGGGAAAGGAAAGGGTTCTGAGTCTGTTAGGAATGGTGGGAGTTGGAGTCCAAAACGCCCAGAGGGCCCAACTTTGGACCAGGCCTGATATAAACAAACATTATAATCATGATAATGGTATGGTGCACCTATGTGTACTAGTCTAACGGGTGGCAGCCAGATTACTAACTGGAACTACATACAGGGAGCATACCACCCCCCTGTTGTGTCAGCTCCACTGGCTGCTTGTCCAATTCAAAGTGCTGGTTTTGACCTTTAAAGCTCTATACGGTTCTGGCCCAGCTTACTTGTCCGAACGCATCAGCCTCTACGTCCCACCTCGTAATTTAAGATCAAGGGTGCTCATTAGGTAGCTCGAGAGCTACTAGTAGATCTTTGGCCCTCTTCCAGGTGATCTTCAGGCCTCACCAGCCGGATGGGGCGCTCCTGCCATGCGCGCGCACACCCTGCATGCACGAGCGCTCCTGCTTCTGGCTTCCGCTCTCGCGGTGCTTCTTTCGCCTGCGGGGCATTGCAGGAAGAAGGAAGCACAAGGCGGGGCTTCTGGAGGGAGCGCCCTACCCCTCTCCCGTCCAGAAGCAGCTGTGCAGCCTCCGTTGCCGGCGAGACAGGCAGGACGGAGTGCTCCCTCTGGATGCCCCGACTCATGCTTTCTCCTTCCTGCAATGCCCCGCAGGCGGAAGAAGCGCTGCGCGGGCGGAAAACAGCAGCAGGAGCACGTGCAGTGGCAAGAGCGCGCGGGAGCGCGGGCAGGTAGATCTTTTGGACTTGGTTGCTTTAAGAGTAGCTCGCATGCTGAAAAAGTGTGAGCACCCCTGTTAAGATCATCCGGGGAGGCCCTGCTCTCGTTCCCACCAACTTCTCAAACGCGGTTGGTGGGGACGAGAGAGAGGGCCTTCTCGATGGTGGCTCCCCGTCTGTGGAACGTGCTTCCAAGCGACATACGATCAACGCCAGGCATTCAGGAAAAAAGGCATTCAGGAAAAAAGTGAAATTTTGGCTGTGGGACCAAGCGTTTGCACATTGGCACAATACAGCACTTTGGACTGGATTTCTAATAGCAAGTTGATGGATATGGCTCAATGCTCCTTTTATGGACGAAGTACTGTTTTTAACTTAACAGAATGTGTCTGATGTGTTAATGTTAATTGTATTTTAATGTGTTTTAATGCTGTATGTTTTTGGTTTTATATTGTATTTATTATGTTGGCATCGAATTGTGCCTTTTGAGTCCCCCCTCGGGGGTAGAGAAGAGCGAGGTAGAAATGTTGGAAATAAATAATAATAATAATAATATGTGTACATTGAGCCATCAGAAAGCAAAATCCTCACAACATCAACCATCCAGATGGAGGGTTTTGTAATCCCAGATAAGGGATTTTAAACATCATTTTCTAATAATATGCACATAAAGTTGAAACAAATTCTGCTTTCTGCAAATCAATAATGATAATAATACCCATAATGCAAAACATTAGTAACAAGCCATTATAAACGACTATTACTAATAATATGCCTCTCGATTGGCGCCCCCTTGTTGTGGGGGAGAGGCTTGCGTACCCTAATGAAGTGAGCTATGCTGGCGGTGGCATAATAGCCACCGGTAGAGCCTCCCATGCCAGACAGGTCACAACCGAAGGGTCTGACAAAGAGCATCAATGGGCAGGATGGGCTCTCTAGCCTTTTGGCAACCATCCTAAGAGAAGGAAAACTCTGATTTCAAACCCGGGCAGATGGTGCTCGTCTAACCCTGTAAGGTCAACCATCTAAGAGAAGGAAACTCGAACCAAACCTACGACCTGAGGACCTCGCTGCCACCGACCAAGCTTGCTAGGCCCCGGCAGACGAACCTTTGGTTTAAAGGGTGAGGCCAGTTCTGTGCACGCTGCGCTCCACCAGAAAAATCCATTGCACAGGCTCGAAGGACACATCCAACCTCATTAGTCATCAACGCGCTTGTAGATAGTGTGGGATGAGTCCTTCCTAAGAATCTTCGTTTGCGAAGTAATGCCAGAAGAAGAAAACTAATAATAATAGGTTATTGATTTATTTCGTATCAAAAGCATTGCATACATTAGTTAAAAAAAAACCTGATAAAAATAGAAAGAGCACAAGCGGCTAAATATCATTTGACCGAAAACGGGCAACAGCAACGACATTGTCTGTAGCCTCTGACAATTCTTCCTCTGTACACGAGGTAGGGCATAGTAGACAAACATACAGATGCAGAGTGTTCTGCTCCACACTCACACAAGGTGGGGGAATCTTTTAGGTAGTGCCATGGTTCCAGGTGGTCTTTTGCCTAGTCCGCTTCTAAATATAAATAAATAATAAATAGGTAAAGGTTTTCCCCTGACATGATATCCACTTGTGTCCAACTATGTAGGTTGGTACTCATCTCCATTTCTAAGCCAAAGAGCCGGCATTGTCATTAGACACCTTTTCAGTTATGTGGCCAGCATGACTGCATGGAACGCCATTCCCGTCGGAGCAGTACCTGTTTTTAAACTGCTAGGTTGGCAGAAGCTGGGGCTGACAGCGGGCATTCACACTGCTCCTCGGATTCTAACCTGAGACCTTTCGATCAGCAAGTTCAGCAGCTCAGCGGTTTAACCTACTGCGCCACAGGGGGAATACAATATTATAATAATAATATCAACCGCTTTGAGTCCCCCCAGGGGTGAGAAAGGTGGTATATAAATACTGTAAATAAATAATAATAATGTAATAGAAGAAGAAAGAGAAAGAGAAGGAGATTTTATTTGTAACCCACCTGATTCAGTGCAGTTTCCAACAAAAGTGGCAGACATTTTGGCCATACAGTCCGGAAGTCACACAATACTCCAGTGATTCCAGCTGTGAAAGCCTTTGACAATACAAGATAGGTTTTGTAGGTTTGTTCTTAAGTTGAATTTGTATGTGGATTGTGTGATTTTAATTGATGTTGACATCCAAAACACCTGGAGGGCCAAAGTTTGCCCATGCCTGTTTTAACTTACGGAAACGACTGTATTAATTGAATCAGTGACTGACAATTTTCCTATCCCCATGCAGTTTGGAAACTGCAATTGGAGGATAGATAAGGCAGATCTATATCTCATGGGATTTTTCATAGAATTGTTGACTTTTTGCCATTACCCTTTCAGCTTGCTCAAACTCCTTTTTAAGATGTGTTCATGTCTTCATTTTCAGTGTAATAGCTAATGGTCCAGTGGAATTGAAAGTAAAATATGGGCCTACATTTTCATATAGTTGTCTTACAAAAGACTCTCTTTGGCTTAAAGGGTTTCCTTACTGCAACCACAGCATCTTTTCTATTTTGTAATTTATTCATGAAGCATATGCCATTAGAAACACTGCTTGTGAACACTTAGTAGTGCTTTTCTTGAAACATGCTATAGCTAACAGAAGCATTGTGCATGAACTTAGCAAGATTAAAATACCAGGATATTACAATATATGAACTCGTATCAGTTCATAAAAATATAATTTCCTTTTTGCTTTATTTGTATTTATTAATATTCACCTTTCATACTGTGTGCCAGTGTGCTTTTTAGAAATAGTTACAGGACTTTAAATTCCAAGATCAATTTTACTGAAAGAGAACTATTAATCTCCATTAAGAGGAAATGCAATTTACATCCCCTTTAAGAGCTTTATTGCTTCCTGTACCTCTCTTCATATTTGTGTCATCCAAAGTCATTCACAGAATTTAGTTATTTCTTTTTTCTTATGCTTCTTTGAAAGCCTTCTTAGGTTTAAAGTGAACTGCTTCTTACACAGTACATCAGCCCTTTACACTTGCTAGAGTGTAAAGGACCCCAGTAAAACTGACAAACTACGAATAAAAAATTGCTATTTGTTTTACCCAAGAGAACAACACTCTAGAAATCTTTAGGTCCTCCAGTATGGCTGTGTGGCCAATTTTTGCTGGAAGTTGACTATAGAATTGAACTGGAGGACCTAGAGATGCATGCTTTCTAGGAAGCTCTAGTCTGGATCCTACTATGTGACTAAGATCAATTTCTAAAGGAAGTTGCACTAGAGGACCTGGAGATTCCTAGGAAGAACATTTAAATCAAATCCTTGAATACACAAATTCACCAAAGTCAACCCCGCAAATGTGAATGGACAATTGGAAAAAGTTTGTTCAATTTCATTGAACAGTGGACATGGCAAGAAACATTTAAGCATATCTCTTGTGTGATATCTGCTTGTCTGATAGTAAGAATGTCAATAAGATTTTTGGAGTGGTTATCTAATTCATATATCTTTACATTTTTCAAAATGGGGGGTTAGTGAGCCCTTAGTTTCTGAAGTATTTGATATAATGTATGTCAAAGAATTTTGAAAAATTGTCACTGTGCTGTCAAATACATCATGATCGTTTATAAGTAAAAAGAATGACTTTCTATAGTGGCAATAACTCATTGGGACATCATACTTGGTAAGAGTGGTTTTGGTTACTGTCCAAGTTGGAGTTGCCAATTTCAAGTAAAGATGGGCCTCCCAAAAGCAACATAAATAAATGATTTTTTTTTTTTTAAAAATGGTAGAACAGGAGAGGCTAATTGCTTGTGGGATTCCTGGAGTAAAAAGAACGCCTTAGAAAAGAGAATGCCACATAGATTTATTTTCAAGTACTAAACATCCACTTTAGTTAGTGATTTAATCAGAGCATTTTTAAAAATAAAAATAGTTGGATTTAATAGCTTAGACATTTAGAACAACAATGCAACAAAAAAAGCAATTTATATATGTAAAATTTGAGCTAATGCCTAAGAGATATCTTTTTCCACCAGTAATCCAACTTCCAATTTGCTTTATAGATGCTTTGTTTATAAACACCAGCTGTACTCCCTCCTTTAATTTCTGCTTTTTGTTTTATTTCTTTGCGATCATGTTTTTCAAAATCCATTAAAATATACAGTACTTCAAAATTTCCTGATCCAAAAAAGCTTCCAGAGATTCTAAAAAAGTTGGAGAGGAATATAAACACGTCAAAATTACACACACACACACACATGAGAAAGATTTATTTTCTTTTAAAATGTTTTGTTTTAAAAAATGGAGATGCAAAAGGCCTTGGAGAGGTTTCATGTGGTCCATGATTTGTACTTTTCCCACCCTTATCATGGACCAAATTTCCCCTTCATGTTCTGCTTCTTTCATATGCCCTCTCTCTCTACAGATCATGAAAGCAATTTCCTGAAAAGTTTAAAATGCCTGTGCATAGTTAAATGGCAAAAAGTGCAGAGGTTCAGAAAAAGAACTGCTATTCCAGTGGAACATTTAAACAGGAGTCTGCATCATGCTGTCATCTAGGCATTTTTTAACCCAACACCCTGCATTTCTCAATTTTTACTGTACTGACTAGGGCAGATAGAAATTGAAGTCTACCAACCATCACTGTTTTAATGAATGCTGTAATATATACATGAATTTGAAATAAAATTAAGAAGGAAATTGGAGCTGATCAAATTAAATGGTTGTGTGTGTGTGTGTGTGTGTGTGTGTGTGTGTGTGTGTTTAATTAGATGCTGTTGGGCCAAAATCATGGAAAAATTTTAATGACCAAGTTTGTTTCCTTCTAAAAAATGAATAACGAAGAATCAGGTGTGAGAGAAATAAAATCTCTTAACATAATAGAAAAACTAGATAGGAAATTTAGGATACATACATCATGTATGTTTCCAGCAACACTACTGCATCTGAGATTTATGAGTAATTTGCTAAATGATATACAGGATTAGATTATGATGAGCCAAGGGGATATGACTAAGACCTTTAAATACAGTTGCTTGGTAAGTCTCTGCAACAGACTTGCTATAATATTGATGTGCATTACTGTATTTCTTCTAAGCAGTCGCTTCCTAAAAGCCTTTAAGAATCTTTCAGCTAATTCTTAGGTTCCTCCTATCATATGGTAACAGAAGGAAGTGCATCGCCTTTCTGAATTGCAACTGGCTGCTTCTGATGAGGATGCCAGGAAAATGCAAGCACGCAAAAGCACAGGTGCACGTTCTTTGTACAATACTTGTAATTTTCTGCTCCAGTCACCCTGGAGAGGCAAGTAGACCAAAATGGGGAGGTGGAAGAAATGCTTTCAGATGCACTGGCAGAGTATTTGAGAGTGAGGTGGAATCACATTTTCCAGGAGACAAGGATTGCATTGCCTGTAAGTTTTTCATTTATTTGTGTGTGTGCATGAGTGTGAGGTAGAGACAGGCAAGCACAAATTTCAGATTAAACTTACTTTTACTTCCAGTTGTTGAGCAAAATCATATCTGCTTTTGGGACTATCTAGAAATAAAATGTGTGCATGTACATAAGGAAACGAGAGAACATTAAGGTAGTTGGGAATATTGGCTTTAGTTTGTGCTCTGGCTTCTGATTACTGTCTTTGGCATTCATATGGCTTTGAAGAAGGATATTAGTGCTTTTTGGCCTGTTTATGTAGTTAAGAATTAATAAAAGGTTAGATCCACAGGAGATACAATAGGATGGGAGAGGGAGGAAACTTGAGAGACCTATGGAGAAAGGCTTAGTCATTTCCTTTGTAATGCATCAGCAAAATTTACCTGGGTGTGGCTTTGAATTTAACAGCTGTGGTAATGAATTGGGTAATCATTTGCAATTGTAGCCTATCGTCAATTTCATTTATTAAAATAGGTAAACTGAGGGGCCATGTCATAAAATCAATATATTAAGTAGTGCTAGATATGGATAATGTGATAATAAAAAAATCAGTACATTAAAACTGATTTTTAAAATGATTGTGCTTTTCTATAAGGACTTTTCTTTCTTGCATTTCCTTTGAATTTTGCTACTTCTTGCTCTTTTGTATCATAGTTTGACTGTTTCATTTTTATTAAAGCATATGCTATTTCTATAAACATTACTCACTATAACAGATTTTAACCAGTTTAGGGCTGCAAACAAGAGAAAAGAGATGGGTCCAAGATAATTTATCTCGTTTTTGGGGAAAAGCAGGGGATGCATAAAATGAAACATCTTCATCAGCCTTGTAGCACTTTTCCTGTGGACTCTGTGCAGTAATTAATGTTTCATACCGCTGCATAGTCCCAACCCAAGTTAAACATAGGCAGTGCAGTCAGAGGAAAGGGGCCTGGGAGGAAGCTTTTAGCTCCCCTGTTTTCTAGCTTTGGGTAGAAAAGATGAAGTCAGAGTTGTTGAAGGTGTCAGATTGAATGGCTCTTAACTGTCCTTTTTATTACCTCCACAACAGCTGCAGAAATTATGCCCTGGGCTGTTGATTTGAACATCAGACCACCTAAATCAGGGCTGTCCAACTGGCGGCCCCGGGGCCAGATCCGGCCCCGTAGCCTGTTGGACACGGCCCCACCTATGCCCTCAGCCGCCATTTTTAAATTTGAAAAAAAATTGAATTTTTTTTTAAAATGGCGGCCGGGGGGGAGGGGGAGGCGGAGCAGGGAGGAGGAAGAGAGCTAGCTCCTCCTCCTTTTCGGCGCCCCCCCTCCCTACCTAGGGCGGGGGAGCCGCCGAAAAAGGCAGAAGGCGGCGCCAACAGCAGCGCGTCACAGGCCTGGCATGACGCGCTGCCCCTTGGCGCTGCCTTCTGCCCACCCGGCGCTCCCCGCCCCAGGTAGGGGGCGCCGGAAGAGGAGAGCGGCGGCGCAAGAGCAGCGCGTCACAGGCCTGGCGTGACGCGCTGCTCCTGGCTCCGCCTACTCCTCCTTTCGGCGCCCCCTCCGCCCTAGGAAGGGAGGGGCGCGAAAAGAGCAGAAGGCGGCGCCAAGGGGCAGCGCGTCACGCCAGGCCTGTGACGCGCTGCTCTGGCGCCGCCTACTCCTCCTTTCGGCCCCCTCCGCCCTAGGAAGGGAGGGGCGCCGAAAAGGAGGAGTAGGTGGTGCCAAGGGGCAGCGCGTCACGCCAGGCCTGTGACGCGCGCTGCTCTTGGCGCCGCCTTCTGCCCTTTTCGGCCGTTTTAGGAGGGGCGGGGCCTGGGGTTGGGGCGGGGCCTAGGGGCGGGGCCTGGGGCGGGGCCGAGCGGCCCCCTAGGTCATCAGTGACCTTTTATCCGGCCCTGGACCCCGTAGAAGTTGGACAGCACTGACCTAAATCAATCAGGAGGAAAACAATGGCTTACTATGGCTGATGGGGTGGTGGTGATGGTAGCAGCAGCTTGCTTAATTTATTTTGAAAACTAAATATAACAACATTTGGGGGACAATGTTGGCTTTTCTCTATTCAGCTTCTGACTAAAAACCTGCAATCAGATTGGTTATGCTTTTCAAATTCTTACATTGAAATAACTTGCTACATTCTTGCAAATTACAGAGTTCTCTAGATCTGAAAATATTGTGCCTATTCAATTCAGTAGTCGAGTGCTGAAAAGTCCAAAAATAAACTCAATCCATAAATCTTTTCCTTTCGATAAATGGTATAAAGGTTAGCAGACCCTATAAAAGGAGTTACAAAATGGAGTCCATGACATGCGAATGTGGAGAAGAGCAAACCACAGACCACCTACTACAATGCAACCTGAGCCTCGCCACATGCACAATGGAGAACTTTCTCACAGTGATACCAGAGGCACTCCCAAGTGGCCAGTTTCTGGTCAAAGGAAATTTAGTATAATGCCAAGTTTTTAACTTAGTTTGTGTTTTAAAAATACATTGTAGCTGTATCCTCAATTAACTTCTGACATGATAAATAATGGTATAAAAGGTGTGAGTTTTTCATTCCATTGCCATATGTTTGCATCACCTATTCTTTCTTTCAACTTATCTTATTGTCACCTCTTCATTTGTTCAGTTCCCTAGGTTTTAATCATTTTGTTGTTCATTTGTTCAGTTGCTTCCAACTCTTCGTGGCCTCATGAATCAGCCCACCATATTCCCTCCATATTATTAACTCTTATTTCTTCCACTGCCCACCATGGAAGATTCACCCCTACCCCACAAAAATCTTTAGTCCCTATGGGGCAAGAGATTTCCCATTTTTATCGGTATGCTTTCTCCATTTTCTGAGGTATCTGTTTTTTACCAAGTACTGTTTGTTGAGACTGTGTTAGTTTTTTTCCCTTTTTTGGTTCTGTTACTGAGTTCCCTGCCTTTTCTTTGATTGTAACACCTGCTGCCTTCTGCTTTCTCTGACATTTTGCTATGCGGTTTTAAAGGATTTCTTGAAGTTCACCTTTAATTTTTTAGTTCTTAAATTGTCTCTTGTACCATTCCTTGACTCTAATATTGCCATGTTGCACTTTCTTCTTTTCCACCCAAAGGAATGGAACTGCACATTCCCTTTCTGCAAATCATTCTTTCCTTCCTAGGTAGTTAAAAGCTTAGCTATTAGAATACAGTATAATCCATTTACAATAGGCCCAGATGGAGAAAAGTTGTTCTATCTAGCCTGTGCAAGTACTCATTATACAGAATAAAGAATTTGTATAGAATTTACTGTTAACTAATCCAAACCATTAGCAACCATTATGAATCAGTGAAAACTAGCTACATGTTTAATGTATCGGGACTGTTCTAACCCAGGGAATGATTTGTTTCCAGCAATGACACAAAGAGATTGACTGTTTCCTTGTGTTAAAAATAGACACTCTGACAATTCGATGACATTCTGTTTTGCAGAACATACATCTGGTGTCTAACTCATCAGTATAATTTCTTGTGATGCATTCTTGATTTGTGCAGAAATATTTCATCTAATATGTAAAATGTGGACATGCGAAGCCCATATACACATGCTGTAGTTGAATAAACTATAATCATTGTGAATTCAGGTGTACTTTATCAACTAGTCAATCTAATTACGTATATCTCTTTTACATTTTAGAATTCACCACTTTATCAGTACTTACAAGATTTGGGACACACTGATTTTGAAAAATGCTCATCTGTGGTACAAAAGCAAGAAGAATGTACAGCCAAAGAGGGACAAAAAGACATGGCTACAACTCCCATTCAGAAGGCAAGTTGGTAATTCAGTAATTCATAACCTCGTGCAGTTTCTGGTCTTTGTTTAAACAATCCTTTCATAGTTTGTCCTTTGTTCGCATATGAGTGTTGTTGAAAATCTGTATTAGTGAGCAGAACAGTCTTCCTTTGAGTCCTTTTCTGATAGTTCTCCAGAAATACAGCTTCTAGGGCCGCCAGAGCAGGAGACTGGAACTTTTTCCTTGCTGGTAGAGCTTTTTCGACAAAGATGTGTAGGCCTGTAATAGAATCAATCATGTCCCAACACATGTTTTTGATGGAAAAATAGTCCTCTCAGGGCCTTAACATCTCTCTTTCTCTTCATAGCCATTGTCATGTTGCAGTATTTCATCCCATTTAGTTATTACAGTTGCCTCACTGCACAGGAATGGGGATTGTGCCAGCTGTCCAGATGTTGTGAGCATCTAATTCCCAGCGTTTCTTATCATTGTTGGTGTAGGCCAGGCCTGATACAAACTGCAGTCCTTAAGCATCTAGAGCGCTGCACAATTTCAACCTTGCTATAGACATACACCTAGGAGTAAGAATCATTGGAGACAACAAAAATTGTTTCTGAACAGAAATTTATAAGATTGTGCAGTGTTCATGTAGTGTTGACAATCTGTTTGCAGCTTCCTAAAACAATCCAGTCTCAACCAGTTTGCAGAGATCATTATATTTAATGTACTGTCGAAGGCAGATATATAAACCGAATTTTCCCAGTTTCCAATAGACCTCCCAACCTCTGAGGATGCCTGCCATAGAGGCAGGCAAAACATCAGGAGAGAATGCTTCTAGAATATGGCCATACAGCCCGAAAAACATATAACAACCCAATAATTATATTTGTTTGTAGTGCTTATTCCATTGGATCAGTGAAGGATTTAATCAGAGTTGAAGCCTTGGATCTTGAAAGATGAAAGATGGGAAGGCAGAATAGGAGAAAATAAGGTACCGTAGTTTTGCAAATGGGAACAGTTATACCTATTTCTTGCTTCTGTTGCTCAGAGACTGCCCTTAATAAACTTCTTTCTTTAAATAGCACTGGCCAGGGAAAATAAGATGAGATAATCCTTGTAGATTATTTTTAACACTCCAATTCCTGCAACATGTTACTGTTACAAACCACAATCACACTACTTAGCTTAACTGACATATAGAGAATAATTTGTATATAGCTTTTACATTTTGGGATATGGGAGCTTGCTCCATACCCTATAACCCCAGCTACATTTTTCACTTCAGTACCAAAAACAACACCTGTCAGTTTTTCTTTCAGGAAATGTGTCTGTCCTTGGGCTATATATAATACTTGGGCTAAAGCAGACGTTCCCATAGGGAACTCAACATTTTCATGCTGCTCCTAGGAAAAGAGCAATGTAATGAATAGTTTGCCAGCAGTATATGCCAAACACAGTGAACTTATATTGAGTTAGTACAAATAGGGCAACTGCTGAATTCCTCTCCTGGGGTGGTATTAATTTACTTCTTGCTGAAAATTCTATCGGTTTTGTGTCATACTATAGTACATCGTTGGAGGATTTCCAATGTGGTTATCTCTGCTTTTCATTTCTTCCTATTGGATAGTTTGTCTTTCAGTGGATAGGCTCCAGCTACATGTTAAATAAGAAGGAGGCTTCGCTCCAGACTTCTTTGCTCATGACTGCTGGTAGGAGACTATTTCAGTAGCCAAAAATAAGGAGATATATAAAAAGGCAGCAGATGTTAATCTGTACAGTCTGAAAAATGTGATGTGACTGTAGTCATGAAAAAATAAATATATTAGATGTGGAGTTGTTCACTGCTTACATATAGGAATGATAAAATTTACTATATAATAAAAATGTTGGTAGCTGTTTGCTCAGAAGAAGAAAAAGAACTATATTAGTGTGTGTGTGTGGGGGGGGGGGGTTCTGTACACTGATTTGTTTGCTGTACACTGCTAAGGAACCACAAGGTATTGTCAGCATGGTACCAAGGCAGAATGATACACTGTGTTTCCTCTCTTGTATTTCTTTATTTATGCTAAATTAGATGCAGGCTTGATTTGCAGGTGAGACTCTGCATACAGGAATAGATTCTTCAGCTGTCCCTTATTCCCCATCTAGTCCCTAATTTAAAAACTGATTTATTTCAGCTAGACACTGAATCTAGATTGTGCAAAGGGACAAAGTCTTTGGATGACCTGCTAGAAACTTATTCCCTGATTTGTAGCTGATTGTGAGTTAATAGCTTATTTTCAGAATTCAAATTTTGATTGAAACATTTTTGTGGTACTCGTAGGCAATCACTGAGATTCTAACATGTGAATTTTGCAAGTTCAATTCTGAACTAGATCTTTCAGATATTTGCTTTGCTTTTCCAATTTTGTACAGGATACTATACTTCTCAAATTTACAGTCATACTGGACAAAAATAAAATGCAATAAATAGAGAGAGACTATTCCCTGCAGTGATTTGAAGGCTGTTGGTGCTAAGTTTAGAACTAGTTCCTGTATTTACAAGGAAATCCAGCAGGCAACTTCCTTTTTGTCTTGTATATTGCTGATAGCTGCAGTGCAGCAGCTCACAATAGCTTTATTCCAAATAATGCATATTCTGTAATTATTCCCTTTAAAAATGGCTGATGACTTTATTCAGTAATAAAAACTGCATATTATCAGATAATATTTGCAGGTCAGCTTGAAAGCATCCCTCAGGTCTAGTATATCCAATTATTTTAACACAGAAAGGGATCCATACAGTTATTTATCAGTCTCTTTCTGAGATCTGTGTACTTTAAATGCAATTGTGAGAGTATTCCAAATATTGAACTTTGGAGAGAGATGTGTGTGATGTCTGGAATAATTACCATATATACTCGAGTATAAGCTGAGTTTTTCGGCCCTTGGCTTATACTTGGGTCAAAGTTATTTATTATTTTACTGTTATTATTATTTTATTACATGTATTATTTTACTCTTTATTATTATTACATTATTACATTTACATTATTCTATTCTATTATTGTTATTACATTTATTATTTTACTCTTTTTATTTTTATCGGAAGGATACATAAGTACATTTACATTGAAGAAGGTTAGAATAATGGTTTAATCAGAGTTGGACAATCTTCTCTTAAATTACAGTTTTATGTAAATATTGAAAAACATGTAATCTACTGATACTTTAATTAATGTAATTTTATTGGTATCCATTTTTATTTTGAAATTTACCAGTACTGTTTCATTTCCCACCCTCAGATTATACTCAAGTCAATATGTTTTCCTAGTTTTTTTGTGGTAAAATTAGGTGTCTTAGCTTATATTTGGGTTGGCTTATACTTGAGTATATATGGCACTTATGTTATCTGTAGGCTGGTTCACTTGATTGCAGCAATCCCTCAGTAACCTAGAGTGTGTAGAGGTTTTCTCTGAGTTTGTAAGAAAGTGGTGTCTGAGTCTGGGCATTTTTGTCATCTCCGTGTGTGAGTTGTATACATGGAAATTAAGATTTCTGTGACAGCAGGACACTCTGACTGTGTCACCCTTCAAAAGAAATAGACATTTGGATAGTTATAGATATTTTGTGACATCATCACTTTTATTTCTCACTTTATCTAAAATATTTCAGCCTTTTATTGTTGCATCCACTAGGCTTAGGTAAGTGATTCCAATCAGATACAAGAAAATAGTAACCACAACAGCAAGCATTCAGAATACTCTGTAAGGTTGCTTTAGTCATGCAAGGCAATTATGAATTCATTAGAAAAAATAAATAAACTGAAATATTTATTAATATACAAATGCCTGCATTGAAGACGCTAAGCAGATATTGACAAGAAAAGACTTTTATAAGTATTGGTTCCAGTGCTGACACCAGGGGGCCGTCTCTTGGAAATGCCAGCTTAGTAAAACTGCGTTAGACATTTCAGGAGGACCCACTGGTGTAGATCTTATTGTATGGATAGCATTATATGAGTGAAGTTGTCAGCTTTAATAGCCTTATATAGCAACTGTCCTTAGCTGATGAAACCATCATCTAAAGGCAATTACTACATATGGCGTAACTCATACAAGCTGCCTTCATGCTGCTTGTTTAGGTATTACTCTTGTTTTGATATACAGTGAGGAAAATGGGGAAAATAATTAGTAATTGCAATCTGCAGACAAAATCATGAAACTAGTTACTTAAGTAATCTTACTGGTGTAATACTTTGAATTATAAAATGTGATTGGCTTGCATTTAATGAAAATAATAATACCATGTTTATATTTGCCTGTTTTACCAATGCAGTAGAAGCCAAGCAGTTGCTGACTTGAAAGCAATGTGATGACAATGTGCCTAGAGTTAAGCCTATTAACAATTTGTGGTTAAACTAGGTATTTGAATGAGAAACCTTCAGTTCTTTAACACTTTAAGAAGCTCAAGTAGAAATATTTCCCCTGCGTCCGTACTCAGCTGGACATTCAGGCTATGCTGATGTTTAAAAAACATTGAACCAGAACCACCTTAACCATCAGTGCCCCCTTTGTTTAAAGAAAATGTAGTTCTTAACACTAATTATCTGATTTAATTACATTTGCCTTTGATCTGACTGACCTTTTACTTTCATAATTAGAGTTTCACTCCTAGTACCAGTTTGTGAGTGCTGTTTATACAGCTGCCAAATTACATTTCAGGAAAAGCTGCATTTGGATTCTAGCTAAACATAACCCCTTTAGCTTTAATGACGCAAGTTCAGATGAAGGGTTCTATGAAAGAGAAGTAATCATGAACCTTTTAAATTAAAATCTTTGTGAATGAAAGATATTACAGGAACATCTCATCTACTTACATGTTGAAGTTGAATACATATTCTAGTCTAAGCACACATTTCTACATTAAAATGGCATAGTGTGTGTGTGTGTATATATATATACACACACACTGCCAAATAGAATAAAACATGATCAGCTTTGTGTGTGATATATGTCATTAACATTTCCAGTGGAGAAAAATGCCATAGCAAGATACACAAACAGTTTAATCAGTTGTAAAATAGTGGAGCCTAAATTCAATCTCTAGTCTTCATGAGAGAGAGCAGGCCAATTGAATCGATGGGATTTATGTAAATGCTGACTTAGCATTCAAGAGCACACAACTGCACAGGGTATATAATTTCCCACTCCCCAACAGTCCCATAGGCTGCATATGCACAAAGGGGCTCCAATCCAACACCCCCTTTACTCAGCATAAATATCTGTGTGTGGACCTTTACCAGGCTGAGCCATGTACTTATCAAGAATCACCTGTTCCTTGCTCTGTGGGGTGTAGGCAGGCTCACAGAAACATCTGGCTACATTCCTAGAACCCAGGCCTGGACAAACTTTGGCCCTCCAGGTGTTTTGGACTTCAACTCCCATAATTCCTAACAGCCGGTAGGTAGTCTGTTAGGAGTTGTTAGAGTTGAAGTCCAAAACACCTGGAGGCCTGAAGCTTGATCATGCCTCCTATAACCAGATGCAAATTGATGATATCAGCACTGAGATCCCTAGAGGATCCTAGTGGATCTCAGCATTGTGAGGCAGCATCAGAAGCTTTCCACTATGTGATGGGTGATTGGGTGCTGCAGAGAAAGGGAGATAATATCAACCCTCCACCATGCCTAAAAAAGGAGAACCAAACATGTATGGGGAAATTTGTGCAGATGTCCCTAACAGGAGACTGGCTCCTTTCTCCTCATTCAAAATAATAACAGGATATGACACTGTGAAGCTTCCTCTCAATTATTTTTTGGGGGAAAGAGGGAAATGATAGTAATTTAGAGAAATCAGTGGGTTGTGAAGAGAATTGGGAAGCTGTGAAGGGTTTTTTAAAAAAATGTCTTTGGAATTTGGGTACAATTATTGACTATTTCTCCAAAGGTGGCACAGATTAAATTTAATATTCATTTTTTCACAGATCGGAAATCAAATGGAATTAACTCATTTTTGCATAAACATATGTGTAACTGTAAGAGTGACAAAACTTACAGTATGTCTAATCTTCTTTCATGAAAACCTATTTCTTAACAGGCATCCTTTTCTCGTGTACTTCAATGAAATCAAGTAAATGAAATATGTTCTTGTGAGTTAGGGAAATAGTGCATAATTATGAACTACTATTGCTTATTTAATTTTTTATAGAAAAGTATCCTGTCAAACCTAGCTGAGAGATTTACCAGCTGGCTAATTTTTTTACCACACAAGAAAAAGGATGATGTGCTCCACCAGTTGGTAAGCATCTTTCATTACCAAGCCACTCTCCTACCAAAACAGCTCTCCTGTTTCCCTTAATAATCATTTGTGTTTTTTAACAAATAATTTACTTCCACTTTTAAAAGAAACCTTAGCTTGATAGGTCATTGCTTGCTTTTTAAAATATTGCATAGTGAATAAAATTGATCTGAATCATGCCTTATTTAACATAGTTTCTGATAAAGAAGTCCTTTATAGCATTTGTCCAGTCCTGTCTGGTGCTGGTATCGGGCCTGAAACAGCTACAGGCCTGTTGACTTCGGCTTTTACTTCCATCTTTTTTTCTGTTGTTTCCCATGTGTTAAATTTCATATATTGATGTCTTCTTTACTCCGCAAAAGCGTCATGCATACTGATGCTGCTGTATACATATTAAATAACATAGTTATTAATCTAATTTTGGACCTACCTAGATTATACACATTAAAATGAATAGGTTTTGTCAGTCACAGCTAGCTTGGGTCTCATGGACCTACTTCAGATACCATTAATGTTGATTTTAGACCATAGAAAGCTTTGCGTAGTTACAATGAGAGTTTTATTTGACAAATGCTTGTAGTGCTCAATTAATGCTATTATTCTGAATCCTTTATATTAAGGATGTTGGTTTTCGCTCAGAGGCTCTCCACACCATCCTGCAACAGGAAGTTCTGCTGCAGGAGGATGTTGAACTGATTGAGCTGCTTGACCCCAGCATCCTGTCTGCAGGACAGCCCAAGCAACAGGAATGTGGACATCTTCCAACACTACGCTCCCTAGCAACTCCTAATATTTGGTATTGTCTTGAACCATGTGCCAGCAATAGGAATATACTACCTGGGCAATGTGTGGCCTGCAATTTGCATGTGATCCCCAAGGGACATTTTTGTGGCTAAAATTTGTTCTCAAATTTTTTCAAAATCACTTCTGAAAAACCTATCTATCTACACACACATACACACACACACACTTGCTATAATGTGTGTGTGTGTATTCCAGATTTTGCGGTTTTAAAAAAAAATCCTCAAATGCTGTCTAAGGATTCAGGACACATTTCCCATCAAGAGTTTTGTGTTAGTTTTTCTTCATTTGTTTACTTTGGTGGGAGCAGGTAAGATCCTTGAGGGCTTAGATAGCACTCAAATCTTCCACAGCAGCTCACCATTTGTTTTAGGACTAAAGACTGGAGTGAGCAATGCTTTATGAATTCCCTGTTTCATTTTTACTTTGCTATGTTTAATTCAAACAACTATGTTCTTGTGTTCTGGGAGGCTCCATGCAGAAGGCCAGATATAGAGATTTTTTAATGCTTTGCTCTTAAGCAACTTTTGGGCTTGTCCTTCCTATCTGCTCTTTTAAGCCAGACTCCGGTAAAATGAAAAAAACCTGAACATTCTCACAGTGAACAAGAAATGAATCAGATATAATTATCCACACTGATTGGTGGAGCTTTCATACCAGAGTATTTGTGGTGTTCTTGCAGAAGCCTGTAGTTTTGTAATCATTTTTCAAAATTACACTTTTGCAAACAAAAGCAAACAACACCTGAAGTTTGCAAAAGCTGCTACTAGGCATAATTTTTTTCATGGTTTATCTAAAAATAACAAGCAAGCAATTTAGAAAAGCTGCTCACAAAGATTTTTTTTACATCCATCTTTTTTGAAAAATGACTTTAGTTTAAGGGTACACGACTCACAGTCTGAAAGAACAAAATTACCTTATTGGTTGCATTGTCAAGTTAGTATAGAGCAAGGCCATTATGTGCAGCCGCATCTTGAATTTAAGCTGAGAGGGAGTCAGGAGATGATTGTAGATGAACATGATTCAGAGGCTGAAAAGCCAAATCTGTTCTTAATTTGGAAGATTAGCCCACTTACACTATGACTATATATTAAAATTGGCAAGACACTTTTTAATATTTTAAAAGAGTATACCTGTATTTTTCTGTACAACTAAGACCAAAATGAGAAATAACATTAACTCATGTCTTGATTGGTACCTTTGGTTCTGGGGGCAGAAGACACACTGTTGCCTCCTTGCAGCTCATCTAAAATCCATATTTTCTCTATTATTTCATATATGCAGCTTTTTTGCTGCAGTGGGAAAAGAGTTATATATCTAACTAAATGAATCATAACTCTGTATTTTCTTATTTTTTGTGGGCATCTTTTCCTTCACACATCAGTTGCGGTAGTGATTTATCTCATTGGAAGACAGAAATCAAGCCATTTCTTTTAACATCATTGATTGGAATGATACTAGCACACCTTTCCTGGTATTTTTATTCTTTTTTAAATGAAAGAGTAGAATCTGAATTGGCTAACAGTATAAAATATAGCTGGCCTATCCAGATACTTGGTGAAATGAAGGAGGTGGTATCCTTAGGTTTCCTTACTTATTTTTCTTTTTGTGTTTTCAGGGATATTTCATTATTGTTTGCTGTCATCAGCACCCTGATTATGCTTCCTTCTTTATGGAATGGGTTCCTTGGACTTGTGTGGGGAATAGGCCTGTTGGTCTACTTAAACTTGAGAGCTTTGGACACATTGAGGACTGCCAAGCTGCAAATGTCTCTCAAAAAATGTCATCTCCAACTAGAAGATATAGTAGCAAATTGCCGAGCATTCACCAATCTTGTGAGGAAAGCTCTGCGGCTCATTCAAGAAACTGAAGTCATTTCCAGAGGATTTACTCTGTAAGTCAGAAATTTGGATTTTTTCAAAAAAATCATTCTCATCTCTTGAATATTTGTACACAAACACACATAATGGACATAGCAAAAAAAGTCTATTTTGACCTTAGGGACAATTTTTTGGCAACTCGGAGC
Organism: Anolis apletophallus; assembly: GCA_030556195.1. Taxonomy (NCBI): domain Eukaryota; kingdom Metazoa; phylum Chordata; class Lepidosauria; order Squamata; family Anolidae; genus Anolis; species Anolis apletophallus. Next base: position 89,345,957 of record JARBWK010000009.1, read on the forward strand.
ACTTCAGTAAAGAACATTACAAAGGATAAAAAACCTTTTTTATTGCTACTTGTTTTATTTGTGTTGGTTGTATCTGATAAAAGTAAAGAAGAGTGACAAAAAGATCAATAGCCTCCATTTATCTACTTCGATAATAGATTACAAAAATGATTGGCAGAAATCTGTGAAATCAAAATACTTGTGCTTATTTTCTGTTGTGGTCAAACATTGCTTTTGTCTATAAAATATTTGTTTCCAAATTAGTATGTTAATAAAATAGAAAAGGTAATGAAACCAGAAAACAACAACAGTTCAAGTATATATAAGTATATACAATGTTTTGATCTCATAGAGTATATGCTTTTAGTACTAGCTCAACTATATGGTTTGCAACTGAAAGCAGTGTCATGCAAAAATGAAACACGCCATATTAGAGAAAGAAAATTTCCTAACCATGGATAATAAACCTAAATTTAGCTTCACTGACAAAAACAACCTTTTTCTGTTTAGGCATGTTGTAAAGCAGGCCAAGTCTGTTCTTGATGAAGTAGCATGTACTTAAGGATAGTTAATCCTATATTTAAAATAACAAGTCAAAAAGAGCTTTTTAGTGTTAACTGCAGTCTGTACAAGCCCTTAGGCAAAACTAGGTCCTTAATTTTCATAACTGAGCCTTGTGAGTAGGTTTGTTTAGCTCTCCAGTTGAAAAATAGGTCAACGAGCAGCATCCAGTTATGGGATAGCTTGAGCAAAAGACACTTTTTCCAGCCCCTTTAGAACCTATTGTGTTCTGGCAGGTGTCTAGTGCCTCACAAGCAAGTCTTCCAGTTCTTGTTTATAGTTTGCCTTATATCTGGTTTTTTATATATTATTGGTAACCTAGGATACCTTTGGTTAAGACTCTCGCACCCCCGGATTTTGCCTGATACTGAGCATTTTTGACTGTGAACGGAGTGGAGTGCCACTGTCCCACTCTGGTGCTTCGCCTCTGAGAGCATTGGCAGATTGCATTAGCAGTGTATTTATTATGTACTCTCAATAGACATCTAGGGAACACAGATGTGTAATATTGATGATTTAGCAATATTAGTTTAGGTTTAGCTACTGGTGTGTTATATAGGAAGGTTCAATATTATGAATGGGTGTAGCAAAACCAGTATGATGAAGTGCTTGGAGCGGTGCTAAGTCTGGAAGAATAGTCTTTCATATCAGGATAAAAATCATGCAAGCTTATTGGCTACCACAGTTAAAACTGCCATAAAATGTTTATACTGCCAAGAATCAGACTCTTTCTATTAATTCAAAAAGATTTTGGATTTTTTTTAAAAAAAAATCCAGTTTAAAAAACCCAACACTAACATATGTCCCTGCCTTTTAATTAAAATGCCAATCTGATTCTGTTCAGACTATCATTGTGTTTCTTGATAAATAAACAAAAAACTTCACTTGCAGTTATGGATCCAAGCCATTAGGTCACTTAACTATTTGTTTCAATCCCTTCCCCTTAATGAACAATAGCTAAAGAAAGGGCTTTTTGCTGCAGTGCTAAGTGAATATAAGATCAACCAAATTATGTTTTGTTATACATGTTTTGACTGCATTACCATCTCGAAACAAATAAATAAACAAACAAGCTGTCAGAAAAACCAGTTTGCTGAAAAAAGATGGGTAAAATAGTGCTTTTAATTTGGCTCTTATATCCTTTTTTAGTTGAAGAAATTATTATTATAATTATAATGTTGTTGCTGAATATTTGTTCTCTGCTTTTCAGTAAAAAAAACCCCTTTTGTTTGGAGGTGAAGGCAAGCCACGGATAATATAGAGCAAAGAAATGAGAGGGAGAGAAACTTTGTAGTAGACTTTGGTCTCCTTCCTGTCTGAGGCTAAGATGTGTTTTCCTCTAACTGTTTTAGAACACAGTTGGATTACATTCCCAAATGCATGCTTATTTAGAAATCTAATATATGTTTGAATTGCTCATATTTTCAGTGATCCTATGCCAAAAGCAACTATGATGTACTAGCTGTTATTCCTACAGCACATAATACATAGATCACAATACTTGTGTGGTTTACGACACTTAGCACTCCTGGGTCTGCCAGTCTTTTGAAATTGGAGAGGCCAAAGACTCATGTGTGCAAATTTTATAAGACTGTGAAGAATCATCTATCTTAAGAGAAATAGTGTACACACACATGTAGCCTTAGGTGTCATGCCATTTATTTGTTCCTTTATTTATGTGAAATATTTTGCATGTTTTTCTCTTTTATGTAGTGGGAACTTGAAGTTAAGCTTGTGCATTGGACTTTACTACTAGCAATGATGAGCTTTTTTTTGCAACATCAATAACTTACAGAATTCTAAAATTCACCATTAATATTAAAATATGTATACTGATGTATTCTATGAAGAAGATGGCAATATTATTGTTTTATATTGTGGTTTTAAAAATAATTCTTTAGGACATCTGTACAGTTGTATCACATTTTACTTTTCAAGTTTGCTTGACAGGGTCAGTGCTGCTTGCCCATTTAATAAAGCTGGACAGAATCCTTGTCAGCATCTCATGGGTCTCCGGAAAGCTGTGTACCGATCCGTAAGAGCCAATTTCAGAGCCTCAAGACTTGCCACCTTATATATGCTGAAAAAATATCCTTACATGGTTGTGATAATTTATATGGCTTTGATTTTGCCATTGTAATAAGGGAGCAAGTCATAGGATGTATCATGAAATGACATGACCCATTGGAAAAGACAATAATGGTAAGCAATACTAAAGGTAGCAGAAAAAAAAGTCTTAACTCTGGGGGGTGCTCATCTCCATTTCTAAGCTGAAGAGCCGGCGTTATCCATAGACGCCTCCTAGGTCATGTAGCCAGCATGACTGCATGGAGTGCCGTTACCTTCCCACCGAAGCGGTACCTATTGATCTACTCTCATTTGCATGTTTTCAAATGCATATTTGATATAAATAAAATATGAGAATGCAACAATTGAGGAGGTATTATCCCGGATTCATGATACCTTTGGAATAAACTGTTGTGATGTAAAAAGTAAAGGTAAAGGGTTCCTCTGACATTGTCTAGTTGTGTCCAACTCTGGGAGGTGGTGCTCACCTCCATTTCTAAGCTGAAGAGCTGGCGTTGTCCATAGACACCTCTAAGATCATATGGCCAGCATGACTACATGGAGCGCCGTTATCTTCCCACAGAAGCGGTACCTATTGATCTATTCACATTTGCATGTTTTTGAACTGCTAGGTTGGCAGAAGCTAGGCCTAACAGCAGGAATCCACACCACTCCCCGGATTTAAACCACCAATCTTTCAATCAGCTCCAAGTTCAACAGCTTAGCAATTTAACCTGTTTCGCCAACAAGAGCTTTCATAGATGGATAGATAGATCCATAGATCCATTTTACATGTTTTAGGGTCATATATTTGACTGTAGCATGTAATACAAAAAAACTTATTTAATTGCCTTAACCAAAAACTAAACTTACCCATTGAATTCTGAGAGCGACAATGTGACAAACTACATCTGTGTTGTGCCTTTCAAAGAATTAGGTCTAGGACTAAGTGAAGAACAAGTGTCAGAAGAAGCAGCACATAATTTGACAGATGGCTTCAGTCTGCCTGCACTAAAGGTAATCCATAACTTCAGGCTGATCTACTTCTTTTGCAGCTAGTTTGTAGTTTAGGTTATATTGAATTACATTATTTTAAAGGGGGGAGAGTTCAGAGCTCAGGTATATTTCTGGAATATTTTAAGTTGTTGTAATGTTTTTGTGTTTTGCACAAACATAATAGTTGAACATATTGCTGGTATAACTGTGAACTTAGAAGCCATTTTTAATTTCCAATATAAATTTATGCAATAACAAAAGATAATTTCCTCCCATCTTTTTGTAGAAAGTCTTGAAATAATTCAAACCATGTGTGAACTTACTGCCGTCTTTATATATTTTGCACTATAATAAACAGTTTAATGGAAGTAACAGAGACTGAGTTACAGCTGTTAATAAATTGCTGAAATAATTAGGTGTCCCTAAGACCTAGTATTTGAAAAAGATACTTGGCTGGAATCCCCTTGGTGACATAAATAGTTGCAGTGTCGAATTAGGCCTAGATATATCTTTTAATGGTCACTGGATAGAGATATTCCCAATGACCTTTGCTTACTATTCGTCAGGATAGGTACTGGTTGTGTTCCCACTGCAATATATGATCAGGGCCATTAGTTAAATATATTGCTATTGTTTCATTTAGATGATTTTAAAACATTTCCCTTCTGGCTCATCAATCATCTGAGATGATCTAGTTTAAATCACATTGTTCTTGGTCCTGTTTTTGAAATACTTTTTATGGGAAAGCAGGGGAAATGAAAACAGAATGCTTTTGTGGCAATGAAGAAGGTTTGATTTTTCTGTCTTCTCAAGGTTCTATTTCAGCTTTGGGTTGGGCAAAGTTCTGAGTTCTTCAGGCGGCTAGTTCTTCTGCTTTCGCCTTCCAATGCATCTCTCAAGACTCTGATTACGGCAGAACGTTTGCCTCTTTCTGTCTTTTCTGATGTGACTCAAGGCCTCCCTCACGCTCATGCTGCTTGCTTGGAAGAACTTAAACGAAGCTATGAGTTTTATCGGTATTTTGAAACACATCACCAATCCAGTCTGGAAAGATCAGTCAAAACTCAACAGAAATCAAGAGAGCTAAACCATCTCCAAACAGCAGTGCGTAGTTTGCAACTCCATCTAAAGGCCTTACTGAATGAGTAAGTTCCTCTCTGAGAGAGACTTTCTCAGTAGTCATAGTTGAATTTTTGAAAAGAACAAACTTGAAAATATAATATTACAACCAAAAGAGTGATCGATTTTGAGGGAAAGATCCTCATGTAAGTTACTATCCTTGTTAGCCTAGTTTTTAGTTAGCCAAATTATATATTTTATATTCCAAAAAGAGAATAAAATGATTCTTCTACTTCTGTATGAGCTGTGTATATGATATTGTATAAAAATTCCCTGAGATATATGGAAATAGCTGTTTTGCCATTTCAGAGAAAACAGATGGTGTATGAAAGCAAGGAACCACAATTCAAAAGAGTTTTGAATAGGTTTTCTTTTTGGCTGTTAATGCGTATTTAATTTGATTATTTACTGAAATTACTTAAAATATGTCAATATTTTCATCAGCGACACCATTGAATGCCAAAACAATAATTAATCCCTTATATATTCCTACTTCCTTTTTCTGGTGAGTTCCAACAGTGATATATAGAATTACTGAGAAATAAGTCCACTTTCATTTAAAGGGACTTTCTCTCAGGCAAATGTATGTCAGACTACAGCATTAAAAAGATTGGTTATTATTGAATATTTGAAAGGATGGCACTGCTGAGTTGGACCATTGCACCATCTACCCTCAATTAACAGCAGTTCTCTAAGAATAGCAGAGGTATGGGAATGCACCTTTAGCTTTTACCTTGCCTTATATCCCCATTCTACAGCATTCATTATTACATTAATTCCTTTCCACAAGGAATATTTCTTTTATCAAACTCTGACTCCGGAGGCTTTAATAAACTAAACAATGCTCACGGTCTATAATTATATAGTTAGTAAAATTTACAAATCAAGCTATATATAAGTTCTCAATACTGAGAGCTACATTTTCTTCCAAACACAAAATCTGTTTTTAAGCAAAAGGACTTTGTCTTATTTTGGTGTTTTGTGCTGGTTTCTTTGCTCTCCTCTTTCAGATCTAAGCAGCTGCTTTGTTCTTTGTGTTGTGTCTAGTTAATGCATTTATTAGTAAGCTAATTAACACATATTGACATGTCAAGGCTGGTATTACATGGCATGTTGCTAAACCTAGGGCTTCCAAACCATGCTGCTAATGCTCTGACTCACCGTTTCTGCCTGTTTCACCAGGACTTTCCCAACAGAATAGTAGATAGGAGCAAGGACAATGTAGAGCAACCCCTGCATTTCCTACCTTCTCACTCTTAAAAGGCCTTGTGGATTGGAGGTAAAAGGAGAAGGCATGCAAAGTAGCAACAATCATAGCAGCATGGAAGAAGTTGATCTACTCTGTAGTTTTGCTATGGAGCTTTTCCTAAAGCTCCCTTAGTTCCCGCAGCTACTATCCCTACTAAAAACAACCTGAAGCCAGAACTGGTTCAGGTTGGGATCTTACCAGTGCACCTAGATCTCTTTGGATATTTTAAGACATATCAACAAAGGAGCACTTGTTTCTCATTTTCATCAAGTTAGGACAAGAAGCACCAGGTTCAAACTAGAGGTGGAAAAGCATCAAAGAAATTGAGAATACATTTAAAAAACTAATAAGACAATGTTTGAGAATTATTTTGTTTTTTTCCTCTCTTTTTTTTGGTTCAGAGTAATAATTCTTGAAGATGAGCTTGAAAAATTTATTAGTTCCAAAGAAAGTCAAGAGCTAACCACAGAGGCCTATCAGATTGTAGAAAAAAAACTGCAACTCATCCAGCCTCACATGCAAGCTAGCAACAGCTGCTGGGAGGAGGCCATTTCTCAGGTGGACAGAATGGTTAGAAGAAATCCAGATAGAACAGGTATATTTTCCTAATTCATACAGTGTAGTAATGCATAAATGGATATAAAGTTGTAGCAGCAGGGAAGAGACAAATCTGTAAAACATCATGTGTGTTCTGATGTAAATGGAACATGGGAGCAAGGAGCTGTCCAGTGAAACCATGATGCAAATAAAATAGTCCTCCATTTTAATGGATTCCACTGTTCACATCTTGAAAATCCCCCTCCCTCTCAACCCCCCCCCTCAATCCTTGATTTCCTCATTTTGTATAAGGGACACAATTTTACTATGACATTATCTATAAAGGGACTTGAACTTCCATGGATTTTGGTATCTACAGGAGGTCATAAAACCAAATTTCAGTGGATACCAAGGGCCCACTGTATATGAGAACATTCCTGGCTTCATGGAGTTGTTCAGCATGATATACTGTCAAATAGTAGTTGGTAGATTGTCCTGCATCCTATGCAGACATTTGCTGTTTGCAGCTGTGTTATAAGCTATTCTGGGGGGAACCGAACTGTCGTAATCAGCAGGTCCTAATCCAGAGCATTTTGAAAAACAAGAAACGGACAAGAGCTAGTGATCAAGGGTTTTTTTATGTTATGTTCAAACTGGTTGTTGAGTTTCTGTAGGAAGTTAATTAAGATCCCCATTTTTATGTTACAATGACTCCTCCTTTCACTGCTATTTATCTTCCTAGCATTAGACAAAACTGAACCATCATGTGAGAACAAGCACTGCACCACGATACCCTTACAACAGCCAACTCTACACATAGAGGATAAAGATCCAATCCCTGAAGAACAGGTAAAGGTTTTATAGGGCAGTGCCATGAAAATAAATTTTATATTTTGTATATAGAATTTTTTTTCTCTTGCTATCCGTGTGCAGATATGAGGTTTATGTACAGTACTTCTACTACTGAGAAGTCATTTCTAATGCAATTAGCAGTTATCTGTAGGCTTGTACTGTACCAAATAGTAGCACACCCAGCAAAGCTTTAAAAAAATTACATAACTTTAAATAGTAGTCTACATGACTTCAACTATAGTCCTTTAGATGCTAAACTGGAAGAAGTTGCATATAATGTAATGATAGTTTCTTTTAAACAGACATGTATAAAATTGAATTGATGCTCATATCCAGAGCTGGATCACCATAAATATAGAAATACTCAAATTATTGATATATTATTTAAAAGTAATGCTTTTAAATATTCATTTTGATGTTGGCATATTCTATGTCTTCTTGAAAACAGTATAAAATATGTCCTCAGACTTGTTTCTTCACTTCAGAAAAGTATTTTTGAACTCAAGGAAGATACTTCAGTGGATGAATAGACACAATATATGCCATATATACTTTAGTATAAGCTGAGTTTCCCTCTCAGCTTATACTCGAGTCAAAGTCATTTATTATTTTACTCTGTTATTATTTTTATTATTTTACTCTTATTATTACTATTACTATTTCATTTACATTATTTTGCTCTATTATTGTTGTTATTACATTTATTATTTTACTCTATTATTATTGCATTTATTATTTTACTCTATGATTGTTATTATTACATTTATTATTTTACCCTATTGTTATTACATTTCCCAAATTTTACTCTATTATTATTATATTTATTATTTTACTCTCATTATTATTAGAAGGATATGTAAGCACATTTACATTGAATAAGGTTAGAATAATGGTTTAATCAAAGTTGGACAGTCTTATCTTAAATTACAGTTTTATGTAAATATTCAAAAACATTTCACCTACTGATGCCTCAATTAATGTAATTTTATTGGTATCTATTTTTATTTTGAAATTTACCAATAGCTGCTGCATTTTCTACCCTTGGCTTATACTCGAGTCAATTCGTTTTCCCAGTTTTTTGTGGTAAAATTAGGTGCCTTGGCTTATATTCACTTCAGCTTATAATCAAATATATAGGTATTTTATCAAATAACCCTTTTTAACTTTTCCAGTATCAGCTTATTAATGTTTTTCTCTTACCATTTCTTTTTTTAAAAAAAATGGTACCAGCCCTACCACAATTCCTGCTGTCATTTCTGTAACTTTTGACTTTTGGGCAGGAAGGATTACATATTTATATGATGTTTGAATAAGTTCCGTGTTATTTGTGGTCCACAGCTGACCTAGAAGGCTTGTTTGTATAAGATCCAATATGTGTTTGCATAGCTATATACATACAGTCTGCAAATTCCAGCTCTTAATAACTTTGTGCCAAAGTAGTAGCACAACTATTGTAAATACCCAAAGATTCCAAAAATTAGAAATGTAGGGATCAGAAACAAGGAAACACAATTTAAAGTTTTACAAGCTTTACTTTAGGAAGCTGTTAAATATCTTTCAGCTTTAGAGAGTGGGATTTTCTTTCCTAAAATCAACAGCCATCACATTAATTGGTAGCTGTCATAGTTATGACTGTTAGATTAAGTCTAAAGAGCCATGCTGGGATGGAAAAGAGCAACAAGCTTTGCTCGTGAATTCTTGCATAAGAACTTACAACATGCTACTTCTGGTTTTGTTCCCTCTTATGCAAGTGGATACATAATATTGCACAATAGTCTAGTAGCTGAGCACATTTCCTCCCGGGCAAGGACACTTTTCTGATTCAGCCCATTATTAACTGCATACATCTTTAATGTAAAGAATGGATGCGGTCATAACTGACATATTTCTGATGTTCCTCTTGGTGCAGTAATGCCAGCTTCTGCTGCTTATACTTTGCAAAATACTATTTATATAATAGCTAACCCAGAAGTGGTTGTTAAAATACTTCAATTAAGATGATAAAAATGGCTATTAATTGCATTTTGGTATTTGGTACTTTTATGTAATGCAACATTTTTACTGTCAAAAATAAACCATCACTGTTTGTCATTGTTACGAAGATAAACATGAATGAATGGTGTCACTGTAGACTAGTGCTAATTGGAGAACAGTTGTATCATGCTGTAATATACAGACCATGTTTAAAGAAGTCTTTAATCTGTGTGATCAAGACTAGTTAAGAAGGAAAAGGAATATTGGGCATTTTATTCACCTTGGATGTAAACCTGTGCTAGAATTTATTAAAGAAGGCATGTAAGCTTGGAGAATATTTCAAATGGCAACCACCCTTTGGTCTTTTAAATTTACTGGAACCAAATTTTCTAGTTTGAATAAATGACATTTCCAAGTATCAGTGTCTCATAGGATTTGAAAAATGTGCAGATAAAAAAAGATGTTGATTTTTTTCCCCTCTCAGGAACTTGAAGCCTATGTTGATGATACAGATATAGACAGTGAGTATAAAGGGGATGACATTTACTACTTTTCCTTGGAAGACAGAGAGAGACAAAAACGTGAAAGAGAGGAATCGAAGAGAGTTCTGCAGGAACTAAAATCTGTGTTAGGATTTAAAGCTTCAGAAGCAGAAAGGCAAAAGTGGAAGCAACTTCTATTTAGTGATCATGGTAAGTATTGTTTATTATTGTTAATTCCAGAAAAAACATTTATGCAGCTGTATTTTAGCTTACACTGCCTGTTAAAACAATATCTATCTATCTATTTACACACATAAAAGGTAAAGGTTTTACCCTGACATTAAGTCCAGTCGTGTCTGACTCTGTGGGTTGGTGCTCATCTCAATTTCTAAGCCAAAGAGCCGGTGTTGTCCGTAGACACCTCCAAAGTCATGTGGCCGGCATGACTTCATGGAGCGCTGTTACACACATACGTATGCACACACACATATATGGATTATAAAACAATCCACTTATAAATATTAATTTAGAACAGTTAAAACACAGTTACCAAATTATCTTAGAGCTCTTAAATTCTAAATTAGTATACTACATTGATGCAAACAGTACATCACTCTATTATAGGAAGGCAAGGCTTTTAGGGATTGTATAGCTAGGCACAATGGCAATGAGTACAACCCAAATGTGTACACTTTCCTCCACTGTCCCTCCATTTTATTGCAAGTATTAGGAATCATAATTGATCAGCATAGAACATAAAAGGTAGAAAGATTTCAGAGCTTGGAAAGTTAAAGAAGAATCAGCATAACAGGCTGAAGCCATCAATAACTGAGTTATTGTAGGTTGGCTCCTATTTGGCTGAAAGCTCAGTTTTGAATGGTTTCAGTCTTTGCATTTCTTCTTCCTAAAATTAATTTCTGTGCTCTACATATACGATGGTGGCATTATCTCTACATGCGGATGGTACTTTATTTGATACTCTAGTTCTTGGGGTTGGTCAAAAAAGGACTTTGTATTCGTGAAAAGCCTCAGTGCTTCAAGATTGCTTTCTATAGACAAACACTCTGATTCAAGTTCTCAACACCACACAAAGTGGCAAGCAAGGGATTATCAGATCACAACCCAAAATAGGCATATGCAGTAACAATATGTTCTGGTCATTAGATTTTCTAGTATTTTATCAGCTGCATCCTGCTTAAATTTTAATAACAACACATCCCAAGTATTTTATGTAAACAATTCACATTTTGGGGGATACATACATATGCATAGTACACTAATTGTTTCTTACTATATCTAGTTTCCAGTATAGTGTTCATTTAACAAGGCGTCACATCGAGAATTACATTTCCTTTAAAATATAGTTATCTGTTCAGGTAAATTAACTATAAACTGAAGTTATCCTATGATATTATAGACTATTTGGAATAATCAATTGTTCATTTCACTCTTAAGCTGCAGTGAAGCACCTGCCTATTGCAAAATCAGGGGAACCCATAAATACTTTGGAGTTGTCTCTGAATTCAGAGTCAGAGAAACAGCATTGTATCAAAAACTTGGAGGAGACTGTGTATAACCAAAAGCTGGAAGCCACTGACAAAGTGAAAAGTAGGACGGAATACCTATCTGATGGGTCTTGTGTGAATAATAAAAAGGACATTGCTGCTAACGGTAACTCGCCAGAAATTGAAAAAAGGACATGTTACCAATGCAATGGAGAAGGTGAAGAATCTGAGCTGACAGATGTGGACAAAATGAACGTGTTGCAGCCAACCAACAAAGATGTGTTACAGTCCTCCATCAAACAACGGCTGGCTGATCTTCATATATCAACAGATTTCAATTTTGCATCTGGTTTAGCAGCACAGGTTGCTGCGAAGTCACTTACCTTTGCAAACATGCAAGAGCAAACATTTGGAGATGAGGACGAGGAGGATGAAGAAACACAGGAAGTTGAAGAGTTTTTTGAAAAACATAAAGGAGGAGGAGACAATTGTAAAAATGAAAGCTTATAGAGTTCAACCAGGCACTGCCTTGCTTATCTGAACACCACAAAATGTTTGTGAGATAACAAGAGCAACTCATACAAACATTCAGAACTGAAATACAGAATGGCAAATATAGGCTAACATGCCCTTTCATCATGGTATCAATTGGACTTCACTAGTCTTTTGGAAAAAAACATGTATGTATAAACATGTAAGTATAAACTAGACTCAAAGGGTGTAGTCTGGTTCTCACCGGCACCATGGATAATAATTTCTTTTAATATTTTATTTTTATTTATTTATATTATTATAAGGATTTTTCCCTTAAAAGAAAATATCTTTTGTTGTCATCTTCTAAATGTTATAAATAGCACCCTTCATTATAAAGCTTGAACTGATTCACAAACAAGAACGTAAAGAACCATGGTGTTCTCTCTGAAGGCTTTATTTTGTCTGTTGTATCTGGTTTGTATCACTTGTTTTTCTTCATCATTGGTTCATCAGGACTGGACTCTTCAGTTTAAAAAATGAAAGCCATAGCGAGAATAACCTGGGATGATAATTCAAACTAATACAAAGCTGCTAATAGGAGGTTACAAAGCAAAACTAATATATTTATTGTATTGTATATAAACATCTGGACTAGTGAGAATAAGTTCCATCATTATTATATTCACAGTGAGTTTCCTATACTCCCAAATCCTCCCTAGCTTGGTCTCATAAACCACGCTTTTGCACAGAGAAATTAAGTAGATTTTAAAGTCTTCTTTTCAATGCCTTTATCTTTTTGCTTTCTTGTGTAGATGATTACAAGTTTATTTTTGAAACAGAGTAAGTAGTACTTTTATGCATTTACACACAAAAATACCTGTTAAATTTTATTTGGATACTTATTCTATTCTTTCATTTTCATTCTGTTCTGCAAGTATACTTCTTCCATATACAGCACTTCTCTTTTCATTGCTAAAGAGTACAGTGTTTACTTTGGCTATCCCAAATGTCAACAGTGGTGTTGTACAGCTGTTAAAATACCACATAAGTGCAGCATCAACAACTTCATTTTTAGAAATAAACATACATGAAGTTCACAGCAGGATTTTACTGATTATGGAACAGTTATATTGCAACTAATTACAGTTATATTGCAACTAATAATGATTAGTTGCAATATATCTGTTCTAGAATCAGTAAAATTTTGCATTTTTCCTAAGGCTTTCAAAAACTTATACTTGTCTTCATGAAAGGATACTTCCTTCTTTATAACACAAAAGAATTCCTGCTGGAAAATTTTGTGCATTTGATTAGATTTCTAGTACAAAGACAAAGGCTGCTCTAAATGTTTGGGTCATTTTAAGGTGCCTGTGATTGTACAATATCTGAAATTGTATTGTAGGCATAGCATTGTCATATCAAAATTTCTAGTTATTTATTGGGAGAAGAACTTGTTTTCTTTTCTGAGCTTACCACACTATCAAAATGCATTTGTGAACATCTAGTCGGGTACATAGAATGTACAGGAAAGGCAAATATCTTGACTGTAGGTCCCTTGCCAGCAAAAAAGTTATGTAACTTCAATTTGTTGTTGTATGTCTTCAGGTCATTTCCAGCTTATTGTGACCCTAAGGGAACTAATCACAGGGTTTTCTCAGAATCATTTCCCACCATTCCCTCAGTTCTAGTTTGTTGCTTAAGATATATCTAGCACATCATGATCTCCCTTCAACTTGGATGCACTATCCGTTTTGCACTTTTGACTTTTGAATCCTCTTCCCTACAACTAATTACTATACCATTCAACATGTTGAATACTAACTATCAAACCAAAGTCCTCTGGTAGTCCATGCCTATTATCACTTTAAGGTGATTTCCCCATCACCACCACTACCAACATTGGAATGCTGTTTCCAAAGTCAAACACTTTTGCTGATTTATGCTTTCCTTCTTCATGTAACAGAATATAAGAGCATGAAGACTCATATTGCCAACATGCTCTTATATTTCACAAACATTGTGGAATTTTAACAATTGATGATAGTAGAGGTGCTCTGTCTCAATAATAATGAAAGTGAGCAGGTGCTAAGCTTTCACTGGCATTAAAGTAATCTCAGACTGATAAATTGTACTTAGTTGTCAGTGTGTTCTCTAAATACAGCACTCCTTGATCAGAAAGATTTGTACACCATCTTAGAGAATATTGATTCTCACATTAAAATCACAAAACATCTTTAGTGTCAAACCAATCAACATGTGGGTGGTTCTATTATCTCAGCATAGTATGCTTATGCAGAAAAACAAAAGAGCCCTGCCCTTTTTAGAAAACACGGAAAACAACCATGTAAGTAACTTGAGAAACGAATACAGATGTTTATTTTAAATTGAATTCTTTGATACACACTATCTGTAGCTAAAATGTAGAAATCATGATACACACTAGCTGTAGATAAAATTAATTCAGAATCTATTTTTATTTATATACATCTCAGTAACTAATGTAACTGCTAACCCGCTTCCTCTTACTTCCAGCGTTTGACTCCAACCCCCATAATTTCTTTTCACGTGATGGCTTGGGATAATGGGAGTTGCATTCAAAAGCATTTAGAGAGAGTACCAGGGAATGCTGCAGTTTGGAACTGAAGGTCATAAATCTCTCCCTTTCCATTTCTCTCCAGCCATCATTTCCAGTACTTCAGGAGCCAAAAAGCCCACACACACCAAATTTCTTTTTCTGTACCCACCTCACATTTTAGGTCACTGCTTAGCAATGTTCTTTCTCTTCTGTATAACGATCTTCCTCCAACTTATGTTTACAGGAAGCAAAGCATTTTAATACAACAAAGGTACAGCTAAATCTGTTACTATTTACCAATTGTCAAAAATATCAAGTTACTATTTAAGTTGGGGGAGATGTGAAGAACAACAGGAGGGATCTCTTGAGAAGCATTTTCTGGAAGAAATCCTCAGCAAGCTGGGGGGCATACATTGCCTTTCAAATCACAGTAATTTCAGATCTGTTGGAATCCCGCTCTGATTCATTTTGGACTATGATGTGCCTGGTGTAAGAACAATCTAATTAATCTAAATCCAGTCCACCAAGATAAGCTAAGATCTCAAAACTGTATTTTAAGTGCTTTGTCCAAAAGAACTGCCTTTGAAAACATCTCACTGAGACGTAGACCAGTATTTGATAACATATCTGCCATTTATCTCATGAAAGTTCATTTGTTTTACGAATATTCCACTCTCAAGAGCCAACAGTCCTTTAATCATGAACCATCTCCAGGCATCTAACCAGCAAATAGATAGTTGCTTCTGTGCAATTTGATCCATGCCTTGTGCTTGCGCTTTCGAAAGAACAAAGTTTTAGACACTCCAAAGACAGACTGATCACTAATCATGAGATATTTGTATATAAATCATCTTGAATTCTTTCTACACCCAAGATCTTGGATGATCTGGAAAAGAGAGGTGGTTGTGGCATTCGGTAGTAAGCACAACCAGAAGTCTCAACCTATCATTTTCTGTGAAGTTTTTATTTTATATTTCTTTATCTCTGTCAGTAGCATAACAAATGAATCTAGAAATATCATAAGCATCTAGAAGTATCTTCAGAAATTCTTCCTTGAGTGTTTTCAGCATCGCTCTGCAGACTATTTTCAATAGGGCTGAAAAGCAGAGACAAAACCCACAATGAAAATGTAGTCTCAACATTTCTATTCTTTAATATCCATTGAATAATGTTTAATTTAGAGAATTAAATGTTTGACACATACACAGGCCAACAATTTTTAGCAAGCTTTATATGAAGTTTATACGTATTTCTCACTAGGTGCTTCATTAAGAAGCCAAACAAGTAGATGAGTTTGCTACGTTGGCCGCAACTGACAAACCAATGTCCCAGCTGTTAAAATATATCACCAATTTCTATTCCAGGAATCTGGTACCTTTAGGTCAGAAGATGGACCCATTTCTTTTCCAAAGGTTTAAGCAATTAGTTTTCTATCTGAGTACAATCCAATGCATGCTAGAATTAAGACCCACTGAAGATAATGGTATTTCTGAATTAGCACTATTCATTGCATATTTATACATTTAATCCAAGGGGCCAACTTTACTAAGGACTTACGGATACTTTCTGGCACTATCTTAAACCTCTACCATTCCAGCTGTTATGAGCTCAATGGTGATTTGGCATGTTGCCCTGTTTTAGCTTCTCAAATGTTGGAAACATAGACTTTAAATCAATATTCCAGTACTGACAATATTTCCATTTGACCACTTTTCTGAATGCTTTTGGCATTTAGCTTTACTTTCTCCATTCTATATAGTAGGCTATTAGAATTATGATCCAGATTCAAGCTGGGGGCTGAGAAAACTACACAATGAGCCCCACATTTATGTTACTTTTTAGACAAACAACCTGGTTCCTTCATTTATATTAACCTAGATTAATCATTCTGTGTATGTTCTATTGCTTTAAAGTTTAGTACAACCAAAATGTAAGTTGCTCTTTGATGCTCATTGTAGTCAAATGCACACCTTGGTTAAAGCCACTGCAAATCCACAGCCCCCAAAGGGCAGAACCTTGAGTAACCATTTCCAAAGTGTTTCGGTATTTTTACTTAAGGTGTTTTATTATAGACTTCCTCTATAGTTGATCTTTAGTATTTCTATTTGGTCTTTTCTACCCTTCTTGGAATATTCTGGCCAACATTGTTCCTTCTTCTTTAGCATCCGTACTTCGATGGTTAAGATCTGTCTTTCTTCCTTATAGTACTTTTTGTACAATGTGCAGTAAAATAGCTGATGAGAGGGGCATGCTTTATCAGCACTGCAGGTATTTGTCTATTAATATAGATGCTTGTTTATAATTTGACTTTCCTCTGAAGATTAATCTCTTGCTAAATAATCTTGGCAATAGCTAGTTTATGCAGCGTACAGTGCTGGCTCACTGTTGCAGGCACTTTACTAATGAATGTTGGTTACTCCTGTCCATATACTTGCTGACTGAAGTAAGACAGGGTATATGTAATTCCTCCTCTTGCATTAGTTCCTTTAATGATCCAAATAAGGTCTTCATGGCTCTGCAGCAGTCCAATAAGTTACTTTCTATAGGGCTGCTGCAGAAAAAGCTTGCTAGTCAAGAATTGTAAGAGATTAACAATAGAAAGAAATAGGTAGCAGCTTATGAAACCGAGGGTGCATACCAGTAACACAAAAAGATAATACTCCCTGGTCTTTAGAAATGTCCCATTATTGTGCTTCTTTAAAACAAAGGAGTTCGTATTTTAAAGTTAAGTACAAAGCAGAACCCATATCGGCACCCTTTTGCACACCATGAACAGACAAATCACTTCCAGAAATTAATAATTGCTCTAAAATACAATTTCCCAAACTTTGAAATGTTGTCTGTACACGATCTCTCAGATTGTAGCCTCTCAACTACAGTGGCCTGCATCACCTTTGTTGACTTTTCTCTTCAATTTTAGTCTAAAATTAAATTAATGCATTTGCCTGAGAGGTTCTTCATCAGTATGTTACTGTTAAGCAACTCACTGCTGCTTCTGCTGCTCTTGGTTACTAGGAGTGGAATTTCACATATAATTATGACATGATACTCTTAGAAGCTAATTGATTTCTTTTTAGCCAGTAAACGGATGAGGTTTGTTGCACAAAAACAGGCCATTTTCAATAGGCAAATCTATACAATGTTGAGTTGAGCTGCTTAATTTATGCACCATATTTCATGGAACTAAAGGTCTATTAGCTTCATCCAAAAGCTTGTAAGTTTTTTTCTCTTCTTTTAGTATTTTGAATATTTGTCTGATGCATTCTCAAACTGTATACAGACAAAAACAAACATTGAGGGAAAGTAATGTGTCTAATTCAGATTGTCATTCTTTCCTGTGTAAGGAATCACGCTTTGTTCCTGTACTAACAAGAATGTATGTGTATACATATGAGGACGGGATTGTAGCCTTTTAAACAAGTAACTGTTTATTTCATGTTTCTGAACTTCTCTATTAATTCTTTAAATGCTTGACTTAGATAAACTGTACTTTTATATGACTTTCTGACTTTCTCCTATCTATAATTAAAAACTATATTTCCCTGTTCTTTCTGCTGTTTGATAATGTTGCACTTATTTTTTTGAACACAACTAATTGACAATGACCATTTTAGCCTGCATAATTTTGGATTAATAGTAGTTTCCTGGCATGTAACTTCTGATGGTTCAGTAGATTCACATACTCACTGAAAACATATTTAATCATGAACAGTGCGCAAAAGTTGATCAGCACATGATGATTTAGTCTGAAATATCATAAGCTTGTATTCTAATATGTTTCCAGTCTTTTGTCAAAACGACAGAAAGATGTATTATAACAAAACTAGACATGAATAAAAAGGATTGCAGGGCTAATCATGTAACTATAATACCTGAATTTATAATCAGCAGGTAAATAGTAGCATCTATTGTAGTTGTTCCTTGTTAGGATAATTTGTTTCTGAAGGTCTTTCACAGATTTGCTGTATCCATTGAAAATATAGTTGGCAAAAAGCAGCTTTCCTTGGATGTACATCTGCCAAAAATAAGTAAGTGATCATGATTAAGAGGAATGAAAAAAGCACTAGAAATGAGGACACGGCTTGACAGCTGAAATAATCAGCCAGTTCTGTTGACACTATGAGAGTCGCAAAGGGATGGAAAGGTAGCTGTATTTTCCAAAGTGTTTATATAATACAGAAGGTGTATAAAGATGGAATGATGGTGTCATACTTTCAAAAAAACCCACATTTGTTGCTAAATAATGTTAACTAAATGTTTTATTTACTATTCTAAACCTTTGACTGTGTGGATCATAATAAACTGTGGCAAGTTCTTAGTGGTCTGGGGATACCAAATCACCTTGTCTCTCTCCTGAGGAATCTGTATAATGACCAAGTAGCAACAGTAAGAACTGACCATGGAACAACAGACTGTTCAATATTGGGAAAGGTATATGACAGGGTTGTATACTCTCTCCCAACCTATTCAACTTGCATGCAGAACATATAATGCAATGTGCAGGGCTTGATTAATGCAATGTTGGGGTTAAAATTGCTGGAAGAAACATTAACAATGTTAGATATGCAGATGATACTATGATGGCCGAAAGCGAGGAAGAGCTGAGGAGCCTTCTAATCAAGGTGAAAGAAGAAAGTGCAAAAGCTGGGTTGCAGTTAAACATAAACCAAGATTATGGCAACAAGAATGATTGATAACTGGCAAATAGAGGGAGAAAACGTGGAGGCAGTGACAGACTTTGTATTTTTAGGTGCAAGGATTACTGCAGACGCAGACTGCAGCCAGGAAATCAGAAGACGCTTACTTCTTGGGAGGAGAGCAATGACCAATCCCGACAAAATAGTGAAGTATAGAGACATCACACTAGCAACAAAGATCCACATAGTAAAAGCAATGGTATTCCCCGTAGTAACCTACGGATATGAGAGCTGGATCATAGGGAAGGCTGAGCAAAGGAAGATAGATGCTTTTGAACTGTGGTGTTGGAGGAAAGTTCTCAGAGTGCCTTTGGACCGCGAGAAGATCCAACCAGTCCATACTTCAGTAAATAAAGCCTGACTGCTCATTGGAGGGAAGGATATTAGAGGCAAAGATGAAGTACTTTGGCCACATAATGAGAATACAGGAAAGCTTAGAGAAGACAATTATGCTGGGGAAAATGGAAGGAAAAAGGAAGAGGGGCCAACTAGGGGCAAGATGGATGGATGATATCCTTGAAGTGACTGGCTTGACCCTGAAGAATTTGGAGGAGGTGACTGCCGACATGGAACTCTGGCGTGGGCTGGTCCAGGAGGTCACAAAAGAGTTGGAAGCAACTGAATGAATAAATCACAATGTCAACCAGGATGAAGCTTTCCAGTCAAAAAGCAGAATAGAGATTAGTATGTGACGAGCACTTCACTCTTCCCCACCAGTGATCTCTTCCCTACAACCCATCACTTGTGACCATCTTTTCTCTTACTGTATGTACACTCACAGCTGATTGATGAATTTGGAATGGCCACATATTGAATGCAAGGCATTTCTAAAACTTATAGTCTGACATGCAGTTGGATATACGTTAAGAATTGAAAACTTAGGGAAACAAACTCGTTTTGATCATTATGATTTGTACACGCATAGTTCAATGATACTGAATATTAAGATCAGGTTCACTCATGCCATGGTGTTCCCAGTTTCTATGTATGATTGTGAAAGCTGTACAGTGAAGAAAGGGAGAAAATAAACTAATGTAAAATGAGGTGGTGGACAAATACTACAAACTGCCCAAAGGACAAATAAATGGATCCTGAAGTAACTCAGGCCTGAACGTTCACTTGAAGCCAGGCAGGCTAAACTGATGCTATCATATTCTGAACATATGCAATAATATGACTTACTATTATGTTTTGCAAAGTGGAAGGCAGTAGGAAAAGAGAAATGCTGCACTACAGGTACATTGATTCAATCAAGGAAGCCACAGTCCTGAGTTTGCAAGACCCAAACCGAGCAACTGATGTTAAGGGCACTTGTAGGTCTCTAACTCATAAACTTACGTCAGCCAACCTGACACTGAATAACACCCCAAATAAACTACAAAGTAAACAACAGGGTGCTTTACCTTTGGAAGGACCTGAACTTGCAGCACAAAACTGTTATTCATTTTTAAAACAAGTGCTACTAATTTTATTGAAATATATACAGCCTTAATTTTTAAATTCCAGAAAACATCCACAGAAAGGGAATACTTGCATTGTGAAAATAGTTTCTAACAGTGAGATGCAATGTACAGTAAAAGCATTTGCTTTTCAAATTGAAAAAAAATGATGTTGAAATCCATAAGGATTACTAGAACATAGATTTAGGGGCACATCCATAAAACGATACCCACTACTAATTCTTACATACCAAATTGCTATACTACAAAGATTGCCTCATTTTGGGCAAGGCAGACAGGTATAAGTTTTGAAGAAGCATTTTAAAAAAATGATTCTCATCAGGAATTCATGTAACGTGCTCTATCAGACTTTTATCTTCTGTGGGAGGGAGGAAAGAATTTTTCATCAAACTAATGGTACTACTATAAGTTAGTATTTAGGTAAAGCTTCTAAATGGAAAAACTGCAGGATTAGAGAAAATCTAGAAAGAGGGCAGGGGAAGGCTGATTCTGTTGAAATTTTTACCAACTCTTTCCATGGAAGTTCAGCAAAGTTTTGACATAGCTGTTTCTCCACCATGTGCTCTCTAAACCCAACCTCCAGGGGATTATTGAGAAATAGGAAGCAGGATAAACAACTTCAATGAAGACAATCGGTTTAGATAAACCAACTGCAATAAACAGTTGAACTTCCCATTTCTAATACTTTGTGATTTTATTTTTGCACAATACCTTATTAATATTTAGAATAATGGTTATCTGTTGGGGGTGCATGTGCGTGTGCATGGAAACTATACTTAATATATAAAACATAGGTTGTTATGCTTTCTACAATACCTTAGGAAAGTCCCATTCTCAACTTGATGGGATTTTATGCCATGTAAATATGCACAAGATATGGACAGCAACATATAAAACTTAGATTTGACATTGTTCTCACAAAATCCTGAAATGTCTTTCTACTCATACGTGCCATTTCTGTTAATGATACATTCTGTGTTGTTGTAAGCAGTTATAACCACTGGCTCTATTATTATAAAAGGGAGTCAAGTTAAATGCTTTAGAATCTGGAGTAACAGGTTCTAAGGAAGCTGCATGACAGTCAAAAGAGATTGTATTACATCAAAATAGAAAACTTTGTTTATAGATCAATGAGATGTCAAACTGTGGAACATGAGCCCTCTGCTGGGGAAATGTTCACATCACAATTTCTTTGCATTATCTGTGTAATACTCATATCAGTGTGTTTCCTAAATATTCTAAAGGCACTGTCTGATCTTGGAAGTTGAGCAGGGTCCGTCCCGGTTAGTACTTGAATAGGAGACTGCAAATACTAGGTGCTTAAACTATGTTTCAGGAAAACACATGGCAAATCCTCCCCTGAGTATTCTTTGCCTAAGAAAACGCTATGAAACTATAGGGTCGCCATAAATCAACAGATGATTTGTAGCACACATACACCTATAAAATAACAGCCAAGAAAATACATTTTTTTTGTTGTGTGACAACAATAGGAACCCTGGATTAACTCTGAGGATCTTTTTTCTCCAAGGCAAGATGATATCCTGATGTTAATTATTTTTGCACCCTATTTCAGTAGATCGGGGATATATCTCTACTTATTTTTTTCTCTTATTCTTAGAAATTTACAAAATCTATTACAGCACGAGAACATCTAAGAATTATGTGTTGAAAGGATATTTTAAAAGGGAGTTACAATATGTTTCTTCTCTTTATAGAAAATATATACCCTAGGAATAAATAAGAGGTTTTTTTAAAAAAAATTAACACCAGCTATAATTTTAGTTTTGGAATATAAAACAGCAGCCTATCCTACCTCACAGGCATGGAAGAGCAAACACCATCTGCAAGGTACTGCACCAGTACAACATGAAAGAAGGACGTTAGGATGTAAAGGATACATAGACATATGCATTGGTAGATTTTCAATTTCCTTATTTCAGTAACATCCTGAATTGCCAGAAGTCAACATTGACCTCTTTGGACCCTGGTTCTGGTACATGCATAAGTCTAGTTTCCTACTGTTAGCCCTTCAATTGAAAAAGATAATTGAGTGCAAATAAAGAGCAGTGACAGATAGGATAGCCGTCACCTACCAAGAACATTCCAGACCCAATGTTATGGCTTTTCACCAGTAATGAACCACCATGGCCTGTAAATTCATCTGCCGAGTTGATATCATATTTAAGCAGCCGAAAAGAATCCATGCGGCCCTAGAGAAACAAAAGTAGTAATCATTACAGGAATATACCAGTGTCAGCAACAACAAATTTGATCAGATGTTGACACAGTCTTCCCACTGATCAAGGCATCACTAAGAAAATTTTCTTACACTACTCTTTGTCACTCATACTGGCACTAGCTGAAGAACATCACTGGTTGCCAAAATATTTCCATAATTAACAAATATATGTCATTTATTGTTTCTTGATCACTTGTAGTTCCAGTGCCAAAAGGCTATTGCAGGTAAGATTTGAGTAAGACACCAACCAACACAATACATTTGGAGATTCAAAGACAGGTATTTAGTCATAACAACAACATGACTGGCTGTGGATCCAACTATCAGATAATGTCCCTGTCATCCATTGACATTAATTGACAAGAGATGGTGGGACAATAAAATGTGCACCAATGCAAACTGAAACATTTTGGCAGCCATATTCGGGCCTTTTCTTTCACCTTAAAATTTGACTTGAACACACTGGGAGAATCAGGAGTTATATGCAATCCACATGTAATGACATTGCCCTCACTTCTGAAGTAGACGCCATTAAGTTAACGCCTATGCCAGTAAACTGAAATTCTAACTAACAATGTGCATTTATTTAAGGACTTACAATACTGAGCTTGGAGAAATTAAATTTTTGAGATCACAACTCCAAGAGTCTCTGAGCCAGCATGGCTATTTCCTCGCTTTTGAAAATCCAGCCAAGCAACTGAACATGAAACACTTTTGGACGAAGGGGCTGTTTAAAACATCATTGCTTCTCCACCAGGCATTTGCATGACAGGGATATCAAGATTGGAGAGGCCCACCTGGGTGCAAGGCATACTTCTGTTCTTATTCCTCCTCTCATAGAGCCAGTCCAGGTGCTCATCTGTCACAGGGTCATAAGCTGTTCCCAGTGAAGCTGCTACTATACAGACCACAATGATTTGCTCTGGAGAAGATACTTGGTTATTAATAATGTGACCATACTCCAGGTCTGTAACATATGGAATCTGATAGTTGCTGCATCTGCATGTCTTTGTTTCATGTCCCAGCATTGTTCTTCGAAGGGCCACTGGACAGGCAGCGTAGAAACTACATAGTAAGAAAAGAGTGGCACAAACAAATTTAAGTTGGAGAAGAGTTTAAATAATAGTGTTACTTGTTTACACCTATTTCAATTTCCAAATAATTAAAACGTTGCTTCAAAAATGATCTCTTAGGCTGGATCTATACGGCCCTTTATCCCAGGATCTCATCCCAGATTGCGGTATCTGCTTTAAACGGAATTATTTGAGTCTACTCAGTCCCATATAATCTGGGTTAATAAAATAATCTGGGATCAGACCCTGGAATATAGGGCAGTGTAGAAGGGGCCCCAGAGTACTTTGATTATCATGCTTCTTCCTCTTTACCTTCTTTGCACATACTTTACTCCATCTCTTGTTTAATTAAAGGTGCTCCAATATATTGCTAGTATCCATGGCCTGTGCCAAACTGGCCAGGGTGTCATCTTGCCCAATGGCAAGTGGACTCTCTTAAACATTAAACAGTATGTTTAAAATGTTAATGGCCTTTTAGTAGTTTGAAAATATAATAGAAATAGATTTAGTCCACCACTGTCCACGGCTCCTCTGTTTCCCCCATTTAGTCACACAAATGTTACAAGCTGCTTCTTTCCTCTTCTCCCTCTCCCACCTTTATGCTTTCTTCCTAGCTTTGTTTGTTTGTTTTTGTCTGTTGTTGTTGCTGTGTGTTTGAAGTCCTTCCGGACTTATGGTGACCCTAAAGTGAACCTATTACAAGGTTTTGTCTAGGATTTTTTTTCAAAGAAGGCTTTGCCTTTGCCTTCCTCTGAGGTTTAGAGAGAGTGACTTGCCCAAGGTCACCCAGTAGCTTTTTATGTCCAAAAGGGATTCAAATCCTGCCATCCAGAATAATAGTCCAATACTAAAACCACTAAAGCATGCTGGTTCTCCCTGCAGAGCTGTATACTATTCTTCTGCACTGCAATTTACATAGGATTTCTGCAGAGTTCTCCTTAATTTCAGTAGTTAAATTGCACATATTAATTAAACCATTCCTTAAATTATAGTTCAAAGGTGCTGGGATACCTTCAAACTATTAATTCTCCCAAGAAGGTGACCTGACTTTTAAACCAATTTGTGTCTCTAGTCTTTAGATGCTCATTGTTTTTCTCTTTCTTGTGAACTATCTTCCCCATATAAACCTTCCTGGAAAGATTTCCTTTGGCCTTTATCCATTCATTTTTACTGCTTGGCAATGCCTAATACTAATTAAGCCACCTTTAACAGACCTCACAACCTCTGAGGATGCCTGCCATAGAGGTGGGCAAAACATCAGAAGAGAACACTTCTCTAACGTGGCCATACATCTCTGAAAACTCACAGCAACCCACCTTTAACCATTTCCTCAAATATCCTGCCTTCCTCTCCCTTTCTGTTAATAGCACCAGGAAAGGAATGACATGGAATATGTATTAAGAACAAATTATGGAATTTAATTCAGCATTGCAATCCAACATCAAACATTCTGTACAATAATGTGCAATGTAAAAAAACTCAAAAGTCAAAGGTGAAATCACTCTCCCTATCAGACAGAAAGATTATTTTTATTATATAGATCAAAACCTAGAATTATGAGAACTGGGTACAGTTGCATATGCTTCTTGACCCCTGTAGGTAAGCAGATGAACAAAATAAAACTCAAATTATAATAATGTATTGAAGAGTTTCAAAATAAATCACTACTGAAAAGAACGGAAGTTAAAATATGTCATAAGGAAAGGAAGTACCATCTACTTCAACTAAATGAGAGAGTTTGATCATAGAATCATTGAGTTGGAAGAGACCTTGTGGGTTGTTCCAGTCCAACCCTCTGCCAAGTAGCAGGAAAATTACATTCAAAGCATCCCTGACAGATGGTCATTTAGCCTCTGTTTAAAAGCTTCCAAAGAAGGAGCTTCTGCCACACTCTGGGACAGAGAGTTCCACTGCTGAACAGCTCTCACAGTTAGGGAGTTCTTTCTCATGTTCAGGTGGGTTCTCCTTTCCTGTAATTTGAAGCCATTGTTCTGCATCCTAGTCTCCAGGGCAGCAGAAAAGAAGCTTGCTCCCTCCTCCCTATGACTTCCCCCTCAAATATTTATACTGGGGTTACTTAAGAGAAGCTTTTGATTATTGAAGGGATTACTTAAGAGACGGTTTTGTCTGGCAGATTCATGATTATTAAGAGAGAAATAAAATAATACAGACCAACATTCTCCCATTTCTGAGAGAAGCCCCTTGTCTAACAATTTTTTTCATGCATTTCTGTGAATGACAATTGTGCTAAGAGCAAGGGTTTTCAAGGCAAAAAACCAAACCAAAAACCTCCTGATAGGAGCAGAACATAAATAGCAATTTCCCACAACAACAACAAAAACAGCTAAAAGTCTAACACATCTGCGTAGCTTTGATGCTTGCTCTAGTCTTGTGTGTAGATAATCAAGCTTAACATATTTTGAAGACAGTGTGGATATCTGAGACTCTCTGTCACTGGATAATTAGAGATAAGATTCTGGGAAATGCTGCCAAAAGTAATACTAGGAGGCAAAAGACTTTTGTGGTGCAACCAGAAAAACGGGCTGGGAAGACTCCCATGAGCCTACCAGCACAAACTTGATCCCACATCCATAGACTGGTGATCTAGCTACACAAAAACAGGCCTGATTACTCCAACTTTCCAACTGCTACAATCTTGTGGAACTCAATCAGAAAACTCCAAGTTAGGTTTACTGAATATATTTATGCATAAGGAACGAAATATATTTTTGAATTTCAGACACTGAGAGTAACAGGCAATGGTCTTATAGGAAAAGGGTTGCAGGATTTGGGATGAAATACTTTGAGCTTATGCATAAGTGGCTCTGCTGGAATCACAATGTTGTTAAATAGTTAAAATATTGGATGAGGTCTGGAAAGACCTACATTCAAATCTTCTGTCTGTTATATAGCTTGAGTGTCTTTAGCCACGTTGCATTGTCAGAATAGACAAAGGTGATGTATAGAACTAGCTATACTGCCCTGAGTATAGGAGCAAGGGCAGGACCTGACTATAAATAATAAATTACAGTAAGAATATACCACATGGTTCCAATATTAATATTTTCTCATTTTTAAGGGATGGACAGAGAGAGGGAATGAACATGCATTTGAAGTAATAATGAGGCTGCAGTCCTATATCCAGTGGCCTGGGAGTCTACACAGTGCCATATAATCTGGGTTGAACACAATAGGTAGACATGTATGAACTATACTGCAAGTATTACACTCGAATAAAGAGTGAGTGCCAGATGTAGCTCACTTATTTATTTACAGTACTTATATTCCACCCTTCTCACCCCGAAAAGGACTAAGAGTGGATCACAGAACACATATATGGCAAACATTCGATGCCGATTATACAATGACAAGACAGACAACAGAAAGATTTTCTCATCATTTGGCATCGTTTGGAGGCTGTGCTAATTTCTGGCCACAGGGGGTGCTGTCGCTCCATCTCTTTGCCAAAGAGCTTTCTTTGTTCGTAAACTTTCCTCCAAAATGTAATGCATCAAATACCTCCCTACTTAATGTGGTTCCTATTCATCTACACACATTGCTGTTTTCAATCCACTAGGGTAGGGGGTGGGGGCTGGGCTGAAGGTCAGGAGCTCACCATGATCAAACTGTCATCCTTTCGGTTAGCAAGATTTACTACAGCGGCAGATGGTGATTAGCCTGCTGTGCTAAAGCTGGCCCTAGCTCATGGCACCTTCCTAGCAGCTCTAGCGGCTTCTCCTTCTAACATGCTGCAGTTGGGCTTCCTTTCAAGGCTCAGTGCAGCAGGAGTGGGTCTGGATGGTTACAGTTTGGGTGCAAAGCACTAACCCTTCCTATGTACTGCGACTGCCCTGACATAGCATTTAGCATGGGAGTCTGCCACTTATTCAACTCTGATTTGCATTAAGTATCCCTTACCTTTTGGAGAGAGACTCTGAATGTTCTTTTTTCTTTAAAACTAAGTGAGAAAGGACTGTCTGATTTTTCTTGAAAATGCTGCCCAATAATTGGGGAGCGCTGCAAGTAAAAAAAGCCACAGTTAAATGTAATTTGGAAAGTCAAGCAGAAATGTGAAAAGACTGTGCCATTCTAAAAATATTTTCCCAAGTGTATAAAACCCATTTCTAAAGGCTACTTCACATGCTATATCTTTTGCAGGTACAGAGTATATACGTAATATTATGAACCCATGTTTCCTAAGCACAATTTTAAAGGATAATGGATCCATTGCTCCTTTCCTACACCTCTTAAAAGAAATACAAGATAAAGGCATGTAGTAAACTTTTCGGTTACCCTTGTCAATTGTCACATATCATCATCTACTTTTCTAGAGAGCATACCTCCAAATTGAGAGGTTCTGGTAGCTATTATCATTTAGAAACAGAGAAAAAACTTACAATGATTGTAGATCTGTCATTTTGGAATATCCTCGACATTTTTTTCCATGTCAGGAGTGACTTGAGAAACTACAAGTTGCTTCTGGTGTGAGAGAATTGGCCATCTGCAAGGACATTGCCCTGGGGATGCCTAGATGTTTGATGTTTTACCATTGTTGATATTGCTTTTAGTTTTCCCTACATCCTTTTTTATCCTTTCAGAAAAGTGAAGTTATATAATACAATCAATTCAGAGTCACAGCAAACCTATTCTGAGTCACTTATGGAACTTATCCTTAAAACTCAACTGAATGCACAATGAGTTAAACTCTTGTGCTGGCAGGACTGAAGATCGACTGGTCGGAGGTTCGAATTCGGGGAGAGCACAAATGAGCCTCTGTCCCCTCCAGCTCCCCATGTGGGGACATGAGAGAAGCCTCCCACAAGGATGGTTAAACATCAGAACACCTGGGCATCCCCTGGGCAATGTCATTGCAGACAGCCAATTCTCTCACACCAGAAGCAACTTGCAGTTTCTCAAGTTACTCCTGATACGGGAAAAAAAGCTGAATGCTGAACATTTTTTCACCATTGGAATGTCATTAAATAGAGGTATGCTTGGTTTCCTTGGCTTTTACCTAGAAGACGGAGATGGCCGTTCCTGAGTTAGGTAGCTGTATGCTGGAGCAGATTGGAAAAGAGGAGCATTGTGTGATAAGGAGGCCTCATGTTCACCGTGCTTTTCTTCCTGTGTTGTGTGTGGGTCTAGAAAAGTACTCACAAACTGTGATTTGCAGTTTCTGCCACATCTCTGTGGAAAAGTTGATCTTTTATGTATAGGTGGTGAGCTGACTTCTGAAAGAGAAAAGACCACCAGAGCCAAAACATAAACAAAGCTGATGAATTTAAATAAATTCAGAAATGAAAGTAAAATAAGGACTGACCAAAAGCTATCCGGTAATATTCTAACCAGTCTTCCAGGGTGTTTTTAATTTTCCGCTGCAATAGTCTTAATTCTCTCATAGCATTGAAATCTTTCATGTGGTTTAGATTCTCTTCCGTTTTCTTTGTCCCTTTAGATGTCTAAGGAAAACACAATGACTTTGCACAGTATGACATGATACAAATATTTCTTTTATGAAATCCAAAATTGCCAAGAATTGTTAACAAATATAAAATAGATATTTTACTCAGTTAGTCAATGCTTATTATTGCTCAGTTGGAAGACACAATCTACTCTGCCAAGACAGAATTGATAATGGGTCCACTGGACTGTTTATGTGAACTCATTATTGCAAGATGGTAACAATCAGACACCAGAATATATGTCAATGGCCATGATTCTCTACTAAAACCAGCTCTTCTCTACACTGGAGCTTCTCTTTTCCTCATAAAGGTAACATATGTGCGACCTCTCGCACAGCTGGTCCGAGACTTCAGGCTAGAGTGTTACCAATACGCCGATGACACTCAACTTATCCTGAAGATGGCTGGTCAACCAGACACACACCGTGTAATCCCCATCAGTATCTGGAGGTTGTTACCAGATGGCTAGCAGGCTGGAAGTGAACCCTGCAAAAACGGAGATCCTGTGGCTGGACTCCCCGAGTGGTGGGACCATCAAATTACTGACCCTAGATGGCGAGACCTTGTGCCCTTCACCTCGAGTGAAGAGCCTAGGTGTCCAATTAGATTCTCGATTGACAATGGAAGCCCAGGCGTCCACCATCAGTAGAACGGCCTTCTTCCATCTGCGTCGTATCAGACGCCTGTCCCCCTACCTCCATAGAGATGACCTGGCCACAGTGAGCCAGGCCTTGGACACCTTGAGACTGGACTATGGCAATGCTCTTTACATCGGCTTACCAGGGTCTACCATTCGTAGACTTAAACTGGTCCAAAATGCAGCTGCTATTCTCTTGGAGGGGGCCCCTGCAAGGTGCCACATCACTCCCAATTCTGCAAAAACTTCACTGGCTTCCGATCGAGTATCAAGTAATCTTTAAGCTGCTGGTCCTCACCTTCAAGGCATTACACAGCTCCGGCCCGTTATATCTAAAAAATCGACTCGCTTTCTATCAACTCCAGAGACTACTTCGATCTGAAGATCAAATGCTGCTTGTAGTTCCCAGTCTCAAGATCATACGATCTACAAAGACCAGGCGCAGGGCCTTTTCTGCTGTGGCCTCGTCTCTTTGGAACACTCTTCTGCTTGAAGTCTGTACGCTTCAAGACTTACTAGCTTTTCGGAGAGCGTGCAAGACTTAACTGTTTAGGCAGGCCTTCCCACCTCGTTAGTCAGTTTTATGTTTACTGTTTTTACTATTTTATTGTGTCACTCATGTCTGATGTAAGCCACTCCGAGCCTCCGGGGAGTGGCGGCCTATATATTTGAAACAAAAATAGAAATATCATGGCATCTATCCTTTCTCTATTACTTTTCAAATTACAATGCAGTATTTGCTCCAGGAACAGGAATTACCACTTGCTTACCAAAAAGACACCACTGGTGGACAATTGTGTTTATTTATTTATTTTAATCAAATTCTTAGTCCTAAAGCAAAAAAATAGTGATAATATCCTGTGAAGAGCAAAAGTCCAATTTGTAAAGGAACAGGCAATGTTGTTCCTGAGCAACCAAAGTACGTATATCTTTGAGACCAGAAGGCAAATTGACCTTTTATTCTTAGAGATATGGGTTTCCAATGTGTGCCTAGGCCTTGTGCTCATGGAGATATAGGTTCAACTTCAGGCTGCTCTACTAAACTTTCAAAACTTAATGTTCTTCAGTTAGAGCAGTGGTTCTTAACCTTCCTAATGCCGTGACCCCTGAATACAGTTCCTCATATTATGGTGACCCCCAACCATAACATTATTTTAGTTGCTACCTCTTAACTGTAATTTTGCTGCTGTTATGAATCAAAATGTAATTATCTGATATGCAGGATGTGTTTTAATTCACTGGACCAAATTAGGCACAAATACCTGATAGGCCCAAATTCGAATACTGGTGGTGTTGGGAAGGGGATTGATTTTGTTGTTTGGGAGTTGTAGTTACTATCATTTGCAGTTAACTTACAAAGAGCACCCTGAAGTCCACCAAGAATGGAATTGAACCAAAATTGGCACACAGAACTCCCATGACTAACAGCAAGTACTGGAAGGCTTTGGTGGGCATTGACCTTGAGTTTTGGAGTTGTAGTTCACCTACATCCAGAGAGCACTGTAGACTCAAACAATGATGGATCTGGACCAAACTTAGCACGAATACTCAAAATGCCTAAATGTGAACACTGGTGGAGTTTGGGGAAAATAGATCTTGACATTTGGGAGTTGTAGTTGCTGGGATTTATAGTTCACCTACAATCAAAGAGCATTCTGAATCCCACCAATGATAGAATTGGGCCAAACTTCCCACACAGAACGCCCATGACCAACAGATAATATTGTGTTTTCAGATGGTCTCTAACACCCCTTCACGATCCCACCAGGGGTCCCAACCCCCAAGTTGAGAAATGCTGAGTTAGAGCAAGTGTCAACACAAAAGCAGGATGGCTACAAACAGAACTCATTTCACTGCTGATTTCTTAAGATTATTTCTTTCAGTGGCTTACATTAATTTGAAGGGTGTCATTTCAAAATATAAAATGTCCTTGCTGAAACAGAGTGAAAGAAAAATAATGTACTTAACATGCCCCTAACATTTCCCTAAGGGAACTCACAGGGTTTGGAAATTACACATATTTTAAAACCTACGTAATAGAACTGTTATTAAGATCTTGTGCAACCAGCTAATTCAAGCATTAACTGACTGAAATTTCACAAGACATATAACACACAATGTCATAGGTACAGAATTAATTTGCCATTGCAGTTTTAGCCGTCATTTCAATAAAATAATGAGTACACAGCCACATTGAAAATCCCATTCTTTCAGCAAATATGAAGCCAGATGCTAATGTTAATTGTTAATTTGAATTCTATTTCCATGCCAAAACAAAGGAAAATAAAATAACTTCAAGCCAGATGGTTCTGCGCCATTATATTTATTACTATAAACATGCATCAGTATTGTTAAAGAATCCTACACATTTTGGGAGGCTTGTAGTATAAATATGTGCAGAAAGATAGACATACCCGATCAACATCAAGCAGTAAGAAGGTTTAATATGTCACTTTTATGGCACTCTAAAGCTTTCATTTAGAGTGCCACAAAAACTAAGGAACTGTTTTAAAGAGATCTTATCTGTTTAAGATATGTTAGTTATGTAAAGATATGACTAGCATAAACAAAGTGGACCTACAGTAGAGTCTTGCTTATCTGACATAAACAGGCCACCAGAACGTTGAATAAACAAAAATGTCAGATAATACGGAGTCTCCTACTGTTACCCGTCCAGTGAGGGGCTAGACACCTGGGATACTAATAATAGGGACTCAAAGACTTAAGGCAAGGCAACGCCTTGGGGCTAGAGCGGCCCAGCAGAAAATGCCTAGAAGCAGAGGAAGAAGAGCGTGGAAATCACAAAGGGAAGGAGAGAAGATGCTTCCACTTAAGGTTGTGCCTATTTCCCCCCTTTCCTCCCCCCCCCTCATTGTCTTGCCTTTTTCACTTATTGGGAATGGAGAGAGAGTTGGGGAGCGCTCCTTTAATTGAAGGGGAAATGCTGGAGGAAAAGGGGGCATTGGATAAGAGCGTCAGATAAGACAGAATGTCAGATAAGCGAAGGTCGGATAAGCAAGACTACTGTACTTCTAAGCCTCTGACATAATTTTATGAATCTACTAGCCGTCCCCTGCCACACAATGCTGTGGCCCAGTCTGGTGATCTGGAAAATAAAGTAATGAGAAAGTGTTGGTTACTAATATATGTAATGCCTTTATGCTTGTGGGTAAACAGTATTTCTTGTGTTTCCTTTGTCAGTGTTGATGTAGAGATTGTCTGGTTTGCCTACTCTGGAACATGCAACATATAATTGTCCTAGTTTAGGGGTCCCTTTCAAATCTGTGATACTATATCTGTCATATACATATGTGTGTGTATCATATCTATCTATATCTATGGCAGGATGGCTCTTTATCAGGAGGGCTTTGATTATGTTTTCTTGCCCTGGTGAAGGGAGTTGTACTGGATGGGTTTAAGGCAGTATTTCTCAGCCTGGGGGTCAAGACACCTGGGGGGAGGGGCGAGTCGCAAGGGGGTGTCTGAAGGGTTGGTCATGGGGGTTCTGTTGAGAAGTTTGGCCCAATTCTATCGTTGGTGAGGTTCAGAATGCTTTTGATTGTAGATGAACTATAAATCCCAGTAACTACAACTACCAAATGTCAAGGTCTATTTCCCCCAAACTCCATCTGTGTTTATATTTGAGCATATGGAGCATTCGTACCAAGTTTGGTCCAGATCCATCATTGTTTGAGTCCACAGGGCTCTCTGGATGTAGGTGAACTACAACTCCCAAACTCAAGGTCAGTGCCCATCAAACCCTTCCAGAATTTTCTGTTGATTGTGGGAGTCCTATTTGCCAAGTTTGGTTCAATTCCATCATTGGTTATTGGTGAACTGTAAATCCCAGCAACTTACAAATCCCAAATGACAAAATCCATTTTTGAATGATGGGGTAGTAGGTGTATTGTGTCCAAATTTGGTGGCAATTTGTCCAGTGGTTTTTGAGTTATGTTAATCCCACAAATGAACATTACATTTTTATTTGTATAGATTTCATATTTCTACTGTACATTATTGTTCGATAGTGGATGGCCATGACCAAGATTGTTAAGGTATATACTAAATGGGGTGAGTTTTGCAAGGATCAACACCAAGGTTGGAGTAGATATATGTGTTAAGGAAAAAACCTCATTCAGGTGGTCATTTATATTCAGGCGTTACTCATTAAGTCCAGTAAGTTTGGGCCACACACAGTGGGGTATAACTGGGAGTGTTTTGGGATACATGGTGTTCCTTGTGTTTATGTGATACATGCAAGGACTAGGTAAGTTTTATTACTCTGTAGGATTTATTTTTGATGCAATGCCAAAAGTTTATGTTTCTGACTCTGTTGAGTAAGAGTAAATTTATGTTTCCTCTTTCATCTGTGTGAAGCTACTGTGTCTTTGATGGACTATAGTCCGCATAAACTGCAAATATCTCATTATACATATCTCTCTTTTGTTCATCATCATACACACACACAGGATTCACTGCTGAGTAGACACGCATGATACTGCAATTAGCACAGGTTTGTGCAACTCTGAGGGATTGGGGGGTACGTTGCTGGCCAGGAGATCCAGCACATAGGTGGGGGCCTTTGGCCTTCCAGATGTTTAGACTAGTGTTCCCACACTCCCTTATCATTGACCATGTTTAGTGGAACTTCTTGAAGTTAACATTCAAAGATTCCCTATCCCAATCTAAAAAAATATTTTAGAAGGGGTTTTTGGTAGTTTAACCTGACATGATGATACATGGGTTGCTGCTCAGCAGCAATTAACCATTTTATGAGCTTTGCTTGGAGCCTGCCACTAATTATCCCAAATGCTGACAAGAAGAACAAGCAGCAGATGTTGTCATTTAAAATGGGAGGACTGAAAAGATCTCTTTGACTCTTTCATTGCCTGTTTTGTCTTTCCAGAAAAGAATGTAGGTGTCACGATCACAGACTTACTGGCCCCTTAATCCCACACACAGAGACGTACTGAAGGCTAACTACTTTATTGAATATAAAAACAGTTCCAAAGAATA
The DNA here is from genome assembly GCA_030556195.1 of Anolis apletophallus. Taxonomy (NCBI): domain Eukaryota; kingdom Metazoa; phylum Chordata; class Lepidosauria; order Squamata; family Anolidae; genus Anolis; species Anolis apletophallus. The sequence continues at coordinate 89,380,914 of JARBWK010000009.1, forward strand.
TAGTCCAATATGATATGATATAGTCCAAAAGGTTGAAAGTAAGAATGTCCAAGATAACGTAGCAAAATAGGCAAAAAGCTTGGCAAGGCTCCGCAGCCAATGCGGATCAGGAAACAGGGCAATGCTCCGCAAACCAATGCGGATCAGGAATCAGGGCAAGGCTCCGCAAACCAATGCGGATCAGGAAACAAGGCAAGGCAAGGCAAGGCTTGATGACCACGGCTTCGCTCGTGGTCCCACTCCGCTTCACGCCTATTCAGGTAAGACGTGGCCGAGGACCCATCCCTCCTACGAGTCTCGCTGTTCCGTCTCCTATCAAAGGTTCGACCTTGTCTCTCGGCAGCTGTGTTGTTATCTCCCTGAGAGCTTTCCTCCCTAGCCCTTTCCCATGCGCTTTCTTCCATATCTTCCTCAGGGGGCTCCTGGGAAGATCTCCCTCCCAGTGTTCATAACTCCCGGGTCGCTATCAGACTGCACCTGGTGATCTGAATCATCCCTTGGACCAAAACACATTTCTTCCCCGGCCAAGCTCTCTGTGGGCGACAGAGGCCCTTGCGGGGAAGCTGCCCTTCACCCCAGTCATCTAGCTGATCCTCAGAATCCTGTTCTAGCACGGCTGGTTCTAATGCTAACGGGACCCCAGGTCCTGTCCCCTGCCCTCCAGGCACAAATGAGAACTGCTGTGCTACACTATCCCCCCTCAGGGCCCCTCCTAGGCCGCCCCGAGGCTTGGGTTTGTCAGGATACTTGCGATGGAACCGGGCGACAAGGTCCGGGGCATGGACGTCACGAGCCCGCGTCCAAGAACGCTCTTCCGGTCCAAGGCCTTTCCAGTCAAGAAGATACTCCAGCTTCCGGTAGCGGATACGCGCATCCAGGATGTCCTGCACCTCCAACTCCTCCTCTCCGTCACGCATCACAGGGGGAGGAGGCGGCTGTGTCACATCAGGCCGCACCCCCTTCGCCGGGCGGAGCAAAGAACGGTGAAACACAGGGTGGATCTTCATGTGCGCGGGGAGTTGCAGTTTGAAAGAAACAGGCCCCACCTTCTCTAACACTGTGTAAGGCCCCAAAAATCGAGCATCCAACTTGCGGCTAGACCTCTGTGTGGGCAGATTCTTGGTAGACAGCCAAACTTTATCCCCCACCAGGATCGCAGGGCCCTCCTGGCGCCGCCGGTCAGCCATCCGCTTGTAATCCGCTTTAGCCTGGTCCAATTGAGTGCGCAGCAAGTCTTGCAAGGCAGTGAGTTCCTAAAGCCAATCTTTCGCTTCCGACGCCCCTCCGGACAGGTCCACCGGAGAGTAGAAGCGAGGATGGTGTCCATAGTTGGCAAAGAAAGGAGTCTCCTTGAGGGATTCGTGCGTCGCATTGTTGTAGGCGAACTCTGCCAGAGACAACAAGGACGCCCAATTGGTTTGCTGATAGTTGACATAGCACCGTAGGTACTGTTCCAAAGTGGCATTGACCCTTTCGGTCTGGCCATCATACTGGGGGTGATGGGCCGTGGACATCCGCACATCAATCCCCAGCAACTTCTGGACAGCCTTCCAGAACTGGGAAGTGAACTGGGTGCCGCGGTCGGTCACCAGACTCTGAGGCAGGCCATGCAGCCGGAACACATGTTGCACAAACATATCAGCAGTCTCTTTGGCAGTAGGCACCCCCACACAGGGAATGAAGTGTCCCATCTTGGTGAAACAGTCCACCACGACCAGTATCGTGGTGAAGCCCTTGGACTTAGGGAGGTCGGTGATGAAATCAGCCGAAATCATCTTCCAGGGGGCAGAAGGGGTCGGAAGCGGCTGGAGCAAACCGGCCGGCTTGCCCCCCGGGTTCTTAGCCCGCTGACACACAGGGCAGGAGCCCACATAGTCCTCCACGTCCCTCCGCACTTTAAGCCACCAGAAGTCCCGTAGCACCAATTGCAGAGTCTTAAACAGCCCAAAGTGGCCTGCTGCCCGGCTATCATGGCAAAGTTTGAGAATGTCCTCCCGCTTGGGCCCAGGGGAAACATAGACAGAGTCCCGGTGGTAGAGCACCCCGTTCTTTACCTGGAAAGGGGCTTGGGGCCCCTTGGTCAGCTGCTCTTGTACCCACGGGTGGGTCCGCTGGCGAGCCTGGACACGGTTGCTCAGAGGTCTCTTGTCTCCAGGGGCCGGCGGGGCCACGGGAGGCTTCACAGGGAGCGCCCGAGCAGCCGCGAAGTTCTCCGCTTTGAGCAACCGGGCCTCGGACGGCCCGTCGCCATCACGAACGTACTCCGGCTTCCGGGACAACGCATCGGCTTGCTTGGTCTGCTTGGGGGTCACATAGTGAATGCGGAAATTGAATCGCTCAAAGAACAGGGACCATCTCTGTTGCCTCTGGTTCAATTTGCGCTGGGTCTTCAAGTGCTCCAAATTCCGGTGGTCGGTGTGAACCTCCACCGGGAATTTGGCCCCTTCAAGCAGATGTCGCCAGACTTCAAAAGCCACCTTGATGGCCAAAAGTTCCTTCTCCCAAATGGTATAGTTCTTTTCCGGAGCCGTCAGCTGCCGGGAATAGTAGGCACAGGGCAACAAGTCCGTCCCCTGAGGCTGTAGCAGGATCGCTCCCACCGCCACATCCGAAGCATCGGCCTGCACGATGAAGGGGGTGCGGGGGTTGGGGTGCTGCAGAAGCGGCTGAGTGGTGAACAGCTGCTTAAGTCTGCGGAACCCCACATCCGCCTCCGGTGTCCACCGGAACGGCACCTTTCCCGCAAACACTGGGTGATCGGATCAGCCCACTTGGCAAAGTCAGGAATGAACTTTTTGTAGTAGTTGGCAAAGCCCAGGAATCTTTGAATGTCTTTTTTTGCTGGCCGGGGCCCAATCGACCACAGCTTGGACCTTGGTGTCATCCATGGCGATGCCCGTGGGAGATACGGTAGCCCAGAAAGTCCACCTCACGCAGGTCAAAGCGCATTTCTCCAGCTTAGCATAGAGCCCGTGGGCTCTCAGTCTCTGGAGCACTTCTTTGACATGGCGGTCATGGGTCACTTGATCTGGAGAAAAAATCAACAGGTCGTCTAAGTAGACCGCCAGATAACGATCCAGCAGGTCCCGGAAAATGTCATTCATGAAATGTTGAAAACAGGCTGGGGCGTTGCACAAACCGAATCCCATCACCAGGTATTCGAAACTTCCCCACTTGGTCTGGAACGCCGTCTTCCATTCGTCTCCCTGGCGAATCCGGACAAGGTTATAAGCCCCCCTCAAGTCCAGTTTAGTGAACACCTTAGCTCCCCGCATCCGCTCCAAGAGCTCGGGGATCAGGGGTAGGGGGTAGCGATTCCGGATCGTGATCTTGTTGAGTTCCCTATAGTCATTGCAGAGCCGCAGCTCCCGATTTCTTCTTGACAAAAGAATCGGCGCCCGGCCGGGGACTGGGAAGGCGGATGAAGCCCTTCCGCAGATTCTCATCCAGGAAATCTCGGAGAGCCTGTTGCTCTGGTTCCGAGAGAGGGTAGAGTCTCCCAGCGGAATGGGGCTCCGGGTTGCAATTCAATGGCGCAGTCATAGGGCCGGTGGGGAGGCAAACGTTCAGCCTCCTTCTCACTGAATACGTCCCAGAATCCAGCATATTTCTTGGGCAGTGTGGCAACGTTTTCCACTTCTTGAGCCTGGCAAGCCCGAGCCGTCATGCAGTGGCCCTGGCAATGGTCGGAAGAAAAATTAGCTGTCTCTTGGCCCAGGAGATCTGGGGGTCATGGAGCTTGAGCCACACAATGCCCAGGACAATGGGGAAATCTGGGAGCTTGGTCACGAGAAAAGAAACGTCTTCTTTATGGGAGCTGGTCCACATCTTGGTAGGGGCCGTATATTGAGTTACAGCCCCCGTTTTCAGGGTTCTCCCATCAATAGTCTGTACACCCTTGGGTTCTTGGAGATCCAGAAATTGTAATCCAGCAGATTTGGCATAGTCTGCATCAATGAAGTTGTTGTTGGCCCCCGAGTCGATCATGGCATGGACCATCATCGGTCCCTTCTCAGGGGACCACAGGCTGACCATTACAAGGAACAATTGTCCAGTCTTGGGTTCAGGGGGGAGGTTAGCGACGTCGGCCGAGTGAGCGAACCCTCTTACACTCGGCCGGGCCCTTCCCCCGTCGCCTGGATGGCTTCCTCGGCCTCTGGGGGCCCCCCAAGGGCAGCGGAGGCCCGAGGAGTCTTTCCACGCGGTTTCTGGGGGCACTCCTTGGAAAAATGTCCAGCCCCCCCGCAGTACCAACACAAGTTGAGACGCTGACGACGTGCCTTCTCCGCCTGATCCACTTTGGGCCGCACGGTTCCCAACTGCATGGGCTCCGGTTCATCCGGACCTGTTGGAGCCGGGGCCAAGTGCCGGGGCTGGAACTGTCCAGCTCCCCTTCCTTTCTCGCCATCGGCTTTTCCACCACACCTTTGTCCCACCGCCTCCGGGTCTGCAGCCCTGCTTCCACCCGTAGGCTCAGGGTGATGGCGTCCTCGAGGTCCGCGGGACGAGGATGTTTCAGTATCTCCTGCTGTAACTCCGTTGTCAGCCCCGCGATACATTGGTAACGCAACGCCGGAAGGTTCCACTGAACCTGGGCCGCCAGCACTCAAAAACGGGAGATGTATTGAGACAGGGATAGATCCTTCATCATCAGCCGGGCCAGGTCCCTCTCGGCCAGCTCTTCGTTCACGGGTGCGCCCCAGGTCGCCCTGATCGCCCCTAGGAAAGCCTGCAGCGTGAGCACATGGGGAGACTGGGCCCGGATCAACGAAGTGGCCCACGTTGCTGCTGTCCCCTCCAACAGGGTATAAACAAACCCCACCTTGGCTCGGTCGTTGGCGAATTCGTTGGGTCGCAACTCCAGATAAAGTTCCACTTGGCAGACGAACACCTCGACTTGGGCAGGGTTGCCCCCGAAGCGGGCAGGTGCGTTCACCCCCCGGATGCCGTCCGGCCCGGGTGCGCAACTCTCCCAATTCCTGTTGCATCTCCGCCACTTGTGCATCTGTCAGTTGGGCCATGGCGGCCACTGCCGGGGGGCGCTTCCTGCGGCGTCCCGTGGTGTGATAAAGGGTTCGTGGAGTTCTCCGGCCAACTGTCACGATCACAGACTTACTGGCCCCTTAATCCCACACACAGAGACGTACTGAAGGCTAACTACTTTATTGAATATAAAAACAGTTCCAAAGAATATAGTCCAATATGATATGATATAGTCCAAAAGGTTGAAAGTAAGAATGTCCAAGATAACGTAGCAAAATAGGCAAAAAGCTTGGCAAGGCTCCGCAGCCAATGCGGATCAGGAAACAGGGCAATGCTCCGCAAACCAAGGCGGATCAGGAATCAGGGCAAGGCTCCGCAAACCAATGCGGATCAGGAAACAAGGCAAGGCAAGGCTTGATGACCACGGCTTCGCTCGTGGTCCCACTCCGCTTCACGCCTATTCAGGTAAGACGTGGCCGGAGAACTGAGGATTCGTTCCCACGGATCCTATACTTAATCCTTCGGCCGAGGTCCTCGACGCTCTAGGCTTCTTCGTCTCCAATCCCTGCTGACGGACCTCGGCCGATCTAGGGCCCGGGACCAATCCCTCCTACTAGTCTCGATGTTCCGTCTCCTATCAAAGGTTCGACCTTGTCTCTCGGCAGCTGTGTTGCTATCTCCCTGAGAGCTTTCCTCCCTAGCCATTTCCCATGCGCTTTCTTCCATATCTTCCTCAGGGGGCTCCTGGGAAGATCTCCCTCCCGGGTGTTCATAACTCCCCGGGTCGCTATCAGACTGCACCTGGTGATCTGAATCATCCCTTGGACCAAAACACATTTCTTCCCAGGCCAAGCTCTCTGTGGGCGAAAGAGGCCCTTGCGGGGAAAGCTGCCCTTCACCCCAGTCATCTAGCTCATCCTCAGAATCCTGTTCTAGCACGGCTGGTTCTAATGCTAACGGGACCCCAGGTCCTGTCCCCTGCCCTCCAGGCACAAACGAGAACTGCTGTGCTACAGTAGGCCATTAATAACCAAGCAAATACACACACACACATACACACAAAGTGGCTCTTGATCAATCCTGTGAATGGAAAAATGCACGACAAGGATCTTTGCTAACCACAAATGGGGAAAAAAACAGTGCTACCTGTGCAAATATTTCCAGAAGACAAAATCAAAAGTTATTTGGGGAAAAAAACCCTAGGCTAATATACTTGTCTAAAAATGTCATATAAAATGTGAGAAAGTCAGCACTAGACCTCTACAATTGAGGGACCATTATCAAACAAACAAAAAAAACCCTTCTCCTCAGTCCTGTTTCACCATTGCCTTGCCACAAGCTATTCCAGCAGGACAATGAATTCTATGAACAGAAAGATGGAGTAGCCATGGGGAGCCCTCTCAGCCCAGTCATAGCAAATTTCTACATGGAACACTTTGAAAAATAAGCCCTGGAAACGGCAACAACAAAACCCACCTTCACCGTTTGGAGCCATGGAGAAGAAGAACTAAATAAGTTCCTGGACCACCTCAACAGGATCCACCCAAACATCCAATTCACCATGGAAAAAGAAAATGAAGAAAAAATGTCCTAATCACACAAACCCAATAATCAACAATTGAGCCACACAGTTTACAGAAAACCTACATACACGGATAGATACCTACATAAAAATTCCAACCATCACCCAAGTCAAAAAAAGAAGCATAATTAATGCCCTGGCAGACTGTGCAAAAAGAATCGGCAAACCCCACCTTCTCCAAGGTGAACTGAACCAGCTAAACTGGGCTCTACAGGCTAATGGATACACCACTACAGACATCAGAAGAGCTGTGAGACCATGAACAAGCCACGAGAGTAAAGACAAAGATCCACCCATAGGAAAAGTGTTCTTACCATACATCAAGGGAAACACTGACTGCATAGGGAAGCTAATGAGGAAACATGTTTATTTTTTTTAATCTATTGTTTATTTATGGTTTTAGATTGTTATACTGTGATATTTGCGGCATTGAATTGTTGCCAGTGTAAGCCATTCACAACAACCCAGTGATTATGGCCATGAAAACCTTTGACAATACATTCTCGGTCACTATCTATAACTCACATCTGAAACAGAGACAACTATGTTCTCCTGTCACCCTTTCTTTACTGTTGCCGTTTACCAAATTTCCTCTGCTTTGGCTATTTTCTGTGGTCTACATTTGATCTTCGCTTGCCTTGTTCTTTCAACCATTTATTTCACAACACAGTATTCCCTGCTTCAGCCTTCCCTGTCCTTTTTGTAGTCTCTTTTCAGTTCTTCTGAGCTACAAGCTACTATAATATCCATTCAAAACTAAAAATGTAAACATAGATGGCAAGGAATGCCTAAGCAGTTTCTCAACGCCAGATCTGATCTCCTCTGACACACTTTTCTTTTTCCTTGTCCCCTAGTGTCCCCTGTGAACTTTTCTTCTATTCACTTTTGCACCTTTCTGTTTGTCCAGGCTTCCATATCTCAATTTTTCTGCTTATTACATATTACCCACTTTACCAGTTTCCTGCAAAACATCAAAGTTATGATAACATCCAAGCTTCTAGCTATGCATAACACAAGTAGCTGCAGTTCTTAATACATCTGCCCTTCATTACTGTTAGATTTGCTGAGACAAGCTCTAAGGTTATTGTGCAATTTTATGGCACAACATTATATGTTGTATTTAATTTTAAAGGAGTGGGTGGGATAGCGGGAAATGTCCAGAAAACTTATAGTGTAGTACTGCAGTCTGGAAATAACATTATATTTACTTATGGCAACATGTAGTTTCTGACAATTGCTTACTTCTATTTTCAGAGGTTTGTTTTCTTCCTCCTTCTTTAATGTTCTATGATGTGTTTCAGTAAAGGCTTTAATCGATTTAGATAACAGCCTAACTTCTGTGAGTATCTGACCCTAAAAAACAAAGAGGAGAGGCAATAGATATTATGTGCACCAGCTAGTGTTGTTACCTTTTGTCTCTTTTTTGAGAATCTCATAACTAAGGACCTATCCAGAATGGGGGTAAAATCAATGCTTAATCTTTTGAGGGAAAAAATTGCATTTACCTGTATATTCATGGTTTTGTAATATCCTAATACTTTGTACCTCTTGACTACCCATTTTAAAAGTACTGAATTCAGAAATATTTCCCAAGTCTAAGGAAATTATCACACAAGGCAGGAAAATCACGATTACAAAAGGACAACAGCATATTTGCCTTTGGAAATGTCACATGACATTGATCCCTTCCCGCCACTCTCCAGTGGGAAACCTGTAAAAGCATTTATTTTACCATCATAAAAAATAAATACCTAGCAATGCTGTTCCATTGAGAGAGTGGCAGGAAAGGAGCAATGTCATGGGATAAGTCCCTGGCAAATATGCTATTGTCTTGCTGTAGTTGCAACATGCCTTCTTGGATTCAGGCAACATTTCAGAATTCAGTCCTTTAAAAAAAAAGAATTGCTATTCAGGAGATACAAAGTATTAAAATGGTTTAGCAATATTTCATTATTTAAGCAGTAGGATTGTTTTGTTTTGTTTCTAGCCCTATTTTATTCCTCTTCCCATTGCTGAGTCTGGCTCCTGAAAAAATTAACGATGTATCCTAGCAGTGGTTACCTTAGCTAGTTCTGGTAACAACCAAGGAAATATAAATTTAATTTCAAAAAATAATTAATTAATTTAAACTGGCCTGGGGAGTGGGGATAAAATGACAATGCTGAGAGTTGCCTGGGGATATTTTGAGATGTAGAAAATGTCATATAGATCTTCAAAATAAAATTGGTTTGTACAGGAGCAAAATTTGGGATTTTTAGAGACTCCTTTTCTTACCTGAAGGGACAAAAATCAATTGTTCATTCTAACCAGAGTATATCCATTACATCAGTTTGGAAATCAACACTTATGTAGATCCAACAGTTTCAACTTGTATAATGTAGCTAGGACTAGCAAGTGGATGTAGACCTTGTGGTTTTAACTGTTATGACAAGGTGTACCTTTTCCTGGTGACTTGAGAAACTGCAAGTTGCTTCTGGTGTGAGAGAATTGGTCAACTCCTAGGGCATTGCCCAGGGGAGGCCTGGATGTTTTACCATCCTGTGGGAGGCTTCTCTCATATCCCCGCATGGGAAGCTAGAGCGGACAGATGGGAGCTCACCCCACTCCCCAGATCTGAACTGCTGACATTTTGATCAGCAGTTCAGCTGGCACATGGGTTTAACCCATTGCACCACTGGGGGCTCCTTACAAGGTAGATGAAAACACAGTAATCTTATCAAAAAATAGCAAGACTATGTATGTGATTGCAAATAAGAATACTAGTGAGAACACACATATATTTCCATTTGTTGGGCTCCTAACCATGATATAGATGCAAAATCATGGTTCTTAGTCAGCATGGCTTTGGCTACATAGTTCTTCTGTAGCAAGGAGCTGCTGTCTTGTTTCTTTTTCTTTTTTGACATGCATCCTTAAACTCCAAAGAGAGTATGAGTTCACATGTGCAGAAAACTGCTACAAAAGGACCTAGGATTTATTTCCATTGATTTCCTATCATCTTTGAGCGTAAATCCTCTAAAAATAAGCGTTGTTTACACAGGGATTAATCTATTTTTCTGTCACAGCAATTCAGTGAGATAAGAAACCCATGCTTTATATAGAAGATAACAATGCCTGTTATACATCCAAGGCCAATACATCACTATTGTAATTGTCTAAACATACCATGATCCAATGACTTAATCTGTGTGAGCTGTAACAGAGACCATTCTGACTGACTTCTATATCAATGTGGGATTGTACTTTGAATTTGATGGAGAGGCCTATTTGCATATGAACAATGCGCGAGCGAGAAAGAGAACACAGAGCTAGGAGTCCCATTCATGGGAAACTCTGCCTCTTTATTCTCTGTATGCTATTCTTTAGGACACCCCAACACCACATTTGTTTAATTCTTTCCCAGATGTGTTCATAACAAAAATATGTCATGTATACTCTCATGAACTGACTGTTGATGTTCAGGCTTTAGAGAGATTGACATGTTGTATGGTCTTGAATACTAAATTGTTCCCGCGTACCAGATTTTCTAGCCGTGGAATAGCCACACCTCGTACTGGTGACAAAGACAAATTCACAGTTTCATGCTCCCACTTGTAAATCAAAGAAACAGCAAAGCGTCCAGCAATCCTCACAGTGATGTGCTTGTTAACCTAGAGTAAGACAAAGTAATAATGTGTTCCATATTGTTCAGACAGGCCTTTCCCCGCAATATGTAAATACTTTCAACTCAATACAGAAAATCAGCTAGTGGCATCTGAAAGAAAATGTTGCAGTGTGAAGTACTCCTGTTGAGAGCTTTAGGAAATCAGCCAATTTTCATTCAGTTGCACTCACTTGCCAACAGTCACCCAGTCAGCAACAGAACCTGGAAAAAAGTTCCTTTTAAAGACTAGAATATATCATTGAATCTTTTGAGGGTATGGTCATTGACAAAACAAGTCACAGTCCCAAACAATTTCTCCAAGCTCTGATTAGTCAGCATTTTGTGGCTGGTTCTTCAATGTTTATTATGTACTAGCTTGGGGACCCGGCGGTGCCCGGGTTATTTAAGAAGTGCAGCAGGATGTAGAGTGGGTCATGGGGGCTCTGTGTGCCAAGTTTGGTCTTGATCCATCATTATTGAGAGTTGCAGTGGTATCATGAAATTACTGAAGGTAGTGCAAGTCCCATCAGTCCACCCTCCCCCAAAGTGTAGTAGGATGTAGATTGGGTCATGGGGGCTCTGTGTGCTAAGTTTGGTCAGGGTTGCCTTCCCCCAAAGTGTCACACAAAACTGCACCAGGATGTAGAGTGGGTCACTGGGGCTCTGTGTGCCAAGTGTGGTCTTTATCAATGTTTGTTGGGGGCCACAGTGGTCTGTGGGAACAGAGGGGTGTGAAAGTACTACAAATCCCATCATCCATTGTCAGTCCTCCCCCGAACCTCACCAGGACGTGAAGGCAGTCATGGGGGTTATGTTTGCCAAGTTTGGTTTCGATCAGTGATTGGATGAGGGTTGCAGCGGACTTGGGAAGTGAGTAGAGATACTTCAAGTCCCATAATCCGGGGTCCACCCTCCTCCGAACTGCACCAGGACGTAGAGTGGGTCATGGGGGCTGTGTGTGCTAAGCGTGGTCTGTATTGGTCCTTTTTGGTGGCCTCAGTGGTCTGTGGGAACCAAAGTGTTAGAAAGTACTACAAATCCCATAATCCGTGGGTCATGTCCCCCGAACTGCACCAGGCCGTAAAGGGGGTTAGGGGGGTTATGTGTTCCAAGTTTGGTGCAGGTCCATCACCCGTGCTGGTCGGTGTGGCCTGTGAAAGTGGCTGCCAATCAGAACGCTGCCACATTTCTGCCCTTCCACCCTCTCGCCCTTCCGCCCTCCGCACACATACATACAAACATTCCGTTTTATAAAGGTATACAGATGTGTGGCTGAATCTACATGAGTGCTCTGTCCCGGGCACACTGCATGGTATTCTTGCCATGATGCCCATTTACTGCCATACACACTTCATTTAATCCAAACTGAAATGTGTTTCGGAAACCACGCATAAAAAAAACCAAATGCCCCCTCTCCCAAATAGGGAAACACCACCTTTTCCAGATGCCATTATAAACAAGAGTACTATTTCATGGCAAGGTGACCCAAGTGACTACCTGACCTAGGTGACCGTCCACCACGATCCTTCCATCCCTGATTCTATCACAATCCCAATTCAGGGGTTGAACCACATTTTTTGGGGGGATAGGATCTTCCCAAAAACAGTAAACTGAAGGTTTTTTAAAGCCCTTAGGCTTCAAAAAGAAGTCTTTTCACACCAGAATAAGATGTGTTCTAACAAGAGTGGGATCATCATTGAGCTTCTGCGGATTCAACCTTCCTATGTATACATGGATGTTTCCCCAGTCATCCCCCGAAACCACAATTGTATTTGTACTTTGCATACCAGAGAGTTTGTCAAGCACTGATTCCTCTCTCTTGGCTGATCATAAGCATGCCTAAATAGTGGGGGAAATGTTTTGATTCTATAATTTAGGGATATATTATCTCAGGAAAAAGCTGTGCCTTTAGATTCCTTGCAAATTATTTTCCAGCAATTCCTTCAGTTAAAACTTGGGAGAATTAGAAAAAATAGTAGTTTTTATGGTTTGAGCTAACAAGAAATACTAACAATCCGTTTGCTGCTATTTTTATTTTTAGTTCCGTTTTAAGTAACATTTTAAACTAAATGTCTTGTGGAACACCTTGCCTCCCCACTTGAGGGCCATGCGTGACCTGCAACCCTTTGCTCAGGCACTCAAGACCTGTTTTTTTAGCAGAGCTTTTAATGTCTAATGCAGTCTATTTGGTATTGTGTATTTTTAATGCTATTGTTTTATGTAAATCGCCTGGAGCATTTTAATGGAGGGCGATTAACAAGTGAGAAACTGATGATGATGATGATGATGATAAATGATGATGTCATTTAACCAAGTTAAAGACTGAATTTCTATCATCATCTACCAGTCTTTCTTTCTCCATACTTATGCTTCTTAGCTATATTACATCAATGGAAGTTAATCAAATGGTACACACAGAGAGAGGGAGAGGGAGAGAATTTCCTTAAACAAGGATGAAGGATCTATGAACTTCCCATGTGAAGACAATATTGTTAGGTCCCTCCTCCAGGTCATTTTAGTCCGGGATATGCCTTTCTCTCAAGAGGAAGTGGCCAGCAGTCAATTTCCAGTTATTTGTTGAGAAAAGCACCCAGTTGGGCCTAAAATGCTGCAAAGTGGGCCAAGAACATGATGAAATTGCCCCTAAGTAGTGTTGGCAGGCAAATGAGACAATGATCATAATTTCTTCTCGGGTTTCTGCCAGGACGCTGCAGACTTCCAGGGTTCAGTGCCCACCCTATACTGTTCCAACCCTTATTCTGGGCACATCCCCAAGTATAAAACCCTGCCTAAACAAGAAAGTAATTATATAGGTGCGTACATCACCTCTTGGGTAAATTGGAATCACTTTAGCTTACTGTGAAGTGCTCAGATAAAGAAGTCAAGAAACAATAAATGATCTTTAGGAGCATGTGTCTGAAAATATCTTTGTTTTCCCCCAATTTTTGAGAATCACAGTTTTATCCTCAATCTTTGCTTTTTGTCAGTGTTTTGAAATTTCACTTTAGAGGGCTACGACTGCCAGAATCACAAACCTAGCATCCCAAAGGGAGTTTCCAACCTGAGAAACCAGAAATCAGAGATGATTAAAGAGATACCTTTGTCTCTTTATAGCAGTTGTTCCCAACCTGTGATACATGGACCACCAGTGGTCTGCAAGAACTAAAATATGGTCCGCGTCCTCACTGTTACTACACCATTGCAACGAGAGTGACTGGTCTCACAAAGCCCTCTTATAGTGCAGAGACTTATTAAATATGGTTTTCTATGGGTGAGTAGATGGTGACTACTGGATGGTATATGTTCTGTATCAGAAACTAGAGCTGATGTGGTGTATCTAATGTAATTTTCTGAATCAGCACCCCAGATAATCAAACTGAATCAAAAGTTGACCAAAATTTGATTCATAACCCTTTTGGTTCTAATGTTGGAGAGTGGTCCCTGATCAAAGTGGTCCCTGGTTAAAAAAAAAGAAAGGTTAGGAACCAATGTGGCTTTAAAGTGAGTGGAATAGATAGATGTTGTTTTGTTTTTTTTTGTTTTTAAAAAAATATTTTTATTGTTTTATCATTATCAACACAATATTATACAATGTCTATTTACAGCAGATTCATGTTATTCATTTCTAGGTACAATACTTCAATCTTTAGCATCTGCCATTATGTTTTTCTTATACATTTTTGTATCCCTCACCGCTGTGCTCCCCTCCCCCTCCCCAAGCCATTGCTTTTACATATCATTCGTCCAAAATTTCATTTCTTCTTGTGGAGGTAACCTTCCTTCTTCCTTTTCTAATCCTTTTTCAATAAATTTTCTCCATACCTCATAAAAATCACTTTGTTTCCATATACCTCTTTTACTTTTAATATACATGTTAACTTGTCATTTATTGCCAGTTTCCACACTTCCTTGTACCATTCCTCTATTTGTATATTTATTTCTTTTTCCAATTCCTTGCTATAAGCAGTCTTGCTATTGTTAATAGGTTTGTTATCGCATCTTTATCCTTTTTTTCCAATTGTATACTATTATATAATGATAATAAAGCTATACTAGGACTTCTTTCTATTTTAATATTCATTATATCTTCTATTTCTTTAAATACTTTCGCCCAAAATTTGCTTACATATTTACATTGCCACCACATATGTATGTATGTTCCTGTTTCTTGGCATCCTCTCCAACAGTTTTTCGAGTAGTTTTTATTTATATTTGCCATTCTTACTGGTGTAAGGTACCATTTCCATATTAATTTATAATAATTTTCTTTAATCCTTATTGATAAATTTTTAAGATGTCTTTGTCTCCACAATTGTTGCCACTCTGTTTCCTTTATTTTTATCCCTAAGTCTTCTTCCCAGATCTCCTTAAGGGTGTTATTTTTTGTTTTTCCTTCCTTTATTTCAATTATTATCTTATATATTTTACTAGTTATTCCTTTCAAGTTTTCGTGCTCTTCTACATCCCTCCCATTTTGTATTATTTGTTCAAATTGGTTAACCTTACTTCCTTTTTATTGTTTTTTTAACCAATTTTTAAACCATTGTTCTAATTGTATACAATGGAACCATGTCAATTTTATTTCTCTAAATTCTTCCATAATCATTTCCTTCTTCGTTCCTACTTTTATCCAATCCCCCATTTTATCTAAAAAAATTTCCCTTAACTTTTTATCCATTATTTGTTTTAAATTCTTTGGAAATTTTTTCCATTACGATTGGGGTTATTACTGATCCATCCGTTATTAACATTCTCCTGTATTTATTCCACGCTTCTAATATATTACTCAACATGGGATTTCTAATTTCCCTAATTTCTTTCCTCGTGAATTGTTTAAAAATATATTCCATATTTCTTCTTCCACTTTTCCTGAGTAATTTCTTAGCCATTCTACCCCATCTTTTTAATCATTCCTTCTATAACCAGTCTCAATCTACTCGCTTCATAATATTTTTTTAATGTTAGGGAGTGCTAAACCTCCTTCTTTTTTGCGATTTATACCATAACTGTTTGTTTAGTCTATTTCTTTTACTACCATTGCAATATTTATTTATCATTTGTTGCCATCTGTTTAGTTCTTCCTCTGTAATTTGAAGTGGCAGCATTCTAAATATGAAGTTTATCTTTGGGAGTATTTTCATTTTTACTAATGCTATCTTTCCAAACCAAGATAGATGTATACTGTCGTACTCTGTTAATTTTTTTAACCTCTTTTCTCAATGCTACTACATTTACCTCTTCCATTTCTTTTAAATCTTTTGTTATTATTACTCCAAGGTATTTTAATTTGTTCTTTAATCTAATTCCCATTTTTCTTTGTTCTGTAAAATCTTTTTCTTCTTTCTTTGTATAATTAAATAGCATCATTTCTGACTTATTCCAATTAACTTGTAGACCCGTTGATTCCCCAAATTTCTCTAGATGTTCCTTTACTTTATCCATTTTACCTACTATATTTTCAATAAATAACAATGTATCATCTGCAAATAAGCTCACCTTCTGCTTTTCCTTTATTCCTACCCCTTCTAAGTTTTTATCATTCCTAATGGCATTTGCAAATAGTTCTATCACCATCGCAAACAGAATTGGTGATAGAGGGCATCCTTGTCTTGTTCCCCTTGTCACTTTTATTTCTTTTGTCACCCCATCATTTATATTTACAACTGCTGAATTTCTTGAATAATATTGTTCTAATAAACCTTTTATTCTACTTCCCATTCCAAATTTGTTCATAATCTCGCTTAAAGCCCGCCATTCCACACAATCAAAAGCTTTAAATATATCTAATGATAATATCCCTACTTTTAAATTCCTCTCTTGAACCACACACATTTTATTTAGTACCTTCCCTATCAAGTTTGACATTTGTCTTCCTTTTACAAACCCACATTGGTCTTTTTTTATATACTTATACATACATTTGTTCATTCTATTGGCTATTATAGCAGATAGAATCTTCGCATCTTGGTTAACTAGTGATATGGGCCTATATGACCCTGGGTCTGTTAAATCTCTATCGGGTTTTGGTATTAATATTATTAATGACTTCCTCCATGATTCTGGGATATTTTCTCCTTTCATTATTCCATTGTACAGTTCTAATAGTTTTGGAATCAATACATCTCTGAAGCTTTTATAATATTCTGTTCCCAAACCGTCCAGACCTGGAGCCTTCCCAACTTTTAAATTCTTAATAACTTCCTCTATTTCCATCCTCTTAATAGGTTGTTCCAACATTTCTTTGTCATTCTCCTCCAACCTACTCTCCCAATTTTCCTCCACATATTTCCTAATTTTTCTATGGAGCTGGCTTTTGTTTGGTATAATTCCTTGTAAAACTCTTCAAAAACCTTCAATTTTTCTTTCATAGATCTACATGTTTTACCCGTTTTATCTTTTATCGTGCTTATTATACCTTCCATTTTCTTTTTTTGTGTGGATTTGGCTAGCATCTTTGAGTTCTTATTACTAAATTCAAAAAATTCTCTCCTTAAATATATTAAATTTTCTTGTACTTCATCTATTTCCATTTTTCCAATTCCTCTTTTTTAGCTCTCAGCCTTGCATAAATTTGTGTCTCTCTCTTTATTATATACTTTTTTCCAACTCATCTATTTCTTTTTCTAAATTCTTTTTCCTTTCTTCTTGCCTTTTTTGAGATTAATTGTCTCTTTTATACATAACCCTCTCGCCACCGCTTTCATTGTGTCCCATAATACTCCTTTTGATACTTCCCTTCCATTAAAGTCCCAAGTTTCTTGCCATTCGGATTTCACTCTATCCACAATCTCTCTATGGTTCAAAATTCTTGTATTCAGTCTCCACCTCCTCATTTTATCATAATCACATTTCAAAGCAATCTCAATTGACACCAGAGCATGATCTGAAATCTTGATGCTTCCAATATCTGCATTTAACAATTTACTTAGCATGTTTTTAGAAACAAAAATATAATCTATTCTTGTATAAACTTTATGTACAGCCGAGTAGTATGTATATTTTTTTCCATCTCCCTTTACCATTCTCCACACATCCTTTAAATGCCACTTATTCATCACTCTACTTAAATCCGTTGTTTCACTATTTCTATTTTTTGTCATTTGTGTAGTTTTATCTTTTTTTTATCCATGTAACAGTTACAATCCCCTCCAAATATTACATATTGTTGGTGATAATTCTCTATCTGACCTAGTACTTTTTCATAAAATTCTTGCTGTTTTACATTTGGTGCATATACGTTGTTGTTTTGTATATGACAACATTCATTACTTGTGAACCTTACTCCTCAATTCTAGGTGGTGATAACTGTGTAGGTCGCCAGCACATCTGCACTAGCATAAGCTCAAGAGGTGCATCAGGAGAAGGTGAAGCAGGCATACAAGAAGAATAAGTGTGAAGCAATCTTTCAATAACTTCATATGGTACTATATGGATGTAAGGCGGGCTACACTATGTTAATTTTTTAATGTTCACTTTCTGCAATTATAGTTAAGTGTGTGGTGAAATCACATCTCAACACACCTTGCCAGGTGTAGGATGCTTTATTAATTGATGCAATGCAGGCCTCTGCTATTCCTACTATAGCTGCTGTGAATGAATAATGTTCTGCTATTAGATAATGGGGTTACATTATCTTCAATTCTGATTTTGCATGATAAGAATGAAAAGGCCTTTCCCTGAACAGCTTAGCACAGCATGATTTGGTCATGTTCTCAGGTGGAAAAAGGGAGGAACAGCAGATATGCCAAAGGGCTGAAGTACCACCATTTTCTCAGACCTTCTTTTCTTTGCGCAGTGAGTCAGTGTTCATTGGTATTTCTGGCTACGCTGCTTCATAGTGGGAGGAAGAAAATTAACTCATGTCTCCTTTTCCTCAGGGAATAGAGAAGAATTCTACTGTGAGTAAGCTCAGGTTGTTGACTACTTATTATAGGCCAGGCTGAACAATTGATTTTTGCCATAAAGTATTCCAAGAAGTCAAAGAAAATGAAAACATTTTTATTTTAAAAAGACAAGGGAGGAAGGAATAAAATCAACAACAAATAAAAATAACAGAATATTACCTGTATAATAACTGGGTCATCAAGCTTTCCTGCTCCAGGCCATTTCCACTGGCGTAGTATTTCTCCATCTTTGTTAGTCACCATACCGCCTTCCTGATTAAATATCATTGCTATGTTGTTGCTGCAGAAACCAAAAGCCAGTTTTTCAGGATACAGTTTAGAGAAGCATAATGAGCAAACCAAGAACTCAACTTTGATCACAGCCTTTATGTTTCATCTAACATGATAATCTGAATATTTATCATTTCATCATCATAATTTTCTCACAGACCATATTCTAGACAGGTGTTCATTATAGATCTAAATGAACTTTCCAGCCTTAGAGATAAGCTACTAGGCAAAAAAACCCTGGTTTCCATCACCATCTACCCTATCTCCATACTTATGCTTCTTACCTATAGGTTGTCCAATGGAAGTTCGCTGCAGTCCCTAGCAGGTAACAATTGCTAAAATCAAAATACAGTACATTAATAATTCTATGTTGCTTCAATTTCTTTATAGATACCCCATTCTATTTTCTAGACTTTGATCTTCCATCTTATCTTAGAAACATGTTAGTACAAGACAGAGGCATGTTTTCCCCCTGATGGTCTGCAGAGAATGAGAGTACTGAGGAAGATGCAAAAGAAGGAGTACTTGCTTGAATAAAACATTTCCAGAACGGCCCAGAATTGATCTTTTGGACCAGTTTGATGGAAAGTTTTCTGCAACTGAATTGTTTGGACTTTCAATCATAGGTTAGTAATATCCACAGTATCATTTTTCCCATTCTACTCTTCCTGTTATTTGGGACCAGCACAACAAAGACTTTGAATCAAATGCTTTTTTGTAAATTCATGCAAAGGATATCTGAAATCTGCATGGAACATCTCTAGCAAGGAGGAAAATGAACAGGACAGGCATTGATTTCATGGAGCATGTTGTGCACAATCTCTCTTACTAGCTGAACTAAATAATTCCCTTCTGGTTGTACAGTGTTGCCCTCAGGTCTACTACATTAACAAAAGAGAAACTCAGGAAAGAGTACAACACTGCCAGTGCTGCAACCACACCTCTTAGGTTTTGCTAGTTCTGTGAGCCAACTAATTTATGTCTTCACACAAGTACAACCAGATGGATCAGTTACAGCACACCATGTACTTAAGAGTTAGAATGGGTTAGATGCATATTTTCCAAAATCAAACTTAGCTTAGGAAATCTGTAATGTCCTATGTGAGGCAAACAGGAGAATCTGAGACACATTCAGTTCACAATGGAGATGGTTATATTGGGAAGCAATGCTTTGAATCATATGTGCTCAAGAGACATATACAACTCAGTATCAGAACATCTGACCAGGTCAACATATTAAGAAGTTCTCTAAAACAATTTCCTGAGTCGTATTGTATTGTATGACCATGTCCATGAGTCCTAAGAATTTGTATCCACTGTGGTTTTTAATACTGTTGTTTGATGTTTTTATCGATCATTGTTGTGATCCGCCCCGAGCCTGCAGGGAGGAGCGGAATATAAAACTGAATAATAAATAAATAAATAAATTCCTACCTGTTAGGAAAGGAAATGCTGCCATGTCCAAATGGAGTAAATGTTCCAAGCAAAGCACAATCAGGAAAGTCATTGAATATGTTGGTGTACAAACCACCATTGGGAAGATCAGAGTAACTCTGGCAGACTGCAAAATGTCCAGAGGGATAAGTAAACCAATAGTCAAGGAGCTTTTACCATTTTTCTCAGAGAATAAGATCTTCTCCAGATATTTAAATACAATGCATTTTTAAAATCTGAGCATGTAAGTATCACTAGCCATTAACTAGTGTGACTAGTTAGTGAGGAGACACCTGGCTAAAGAGAAGATGGCCAAAGGATTTCCAGATAGGTGTATCCTCCTTACACTAACAGACTGCATATTTATTCCATTGTTTAGTAAGAAAAGACAATTGGGGAAGGTAGTCCAAAAATATCCTAAAGGGACCATATCCCACATGAGTATGGAAGCTTAGTAGGGGAAGCTTAGGTTACTGTTTGGATAGAAGACTACCAACAAATGCCATATGCTGTATGCTGCATTTCAGGGAAAAGATCTGGCAAAATGACTTTGGAGGATAAATTGGTATGAAGGAAAGAATCCCACTGGTATGGAGTTGGGTGCTAGGGTTTATCTAATACTTCATTCACCTCTCTAGGGAAGCACAGTGGACAGCACTCAACAACAACATAATACAAAAATCTTGTTTAATGACAGCACAGTACAGGAGGAGGGGGTATGTATACCACATATACATCATTAGACTCCTCAACTGCACTAGTGAAAAGGTGCCTGTAACAAGCATAAAGCAATGGCGTTCCCCGTAGTAACCTATGGATGTGAGAGCTGGACCATAAGGAAGGCTGAGTGAAGGAAGATAGATGCTTTTGAACTGTGGTGTTGGAGGAAAATTCTGAGAGTGCCTTGGACCACAGAAAGATCCAACCAGTCGATACTTCAGGAAATAAAGCCCGACTGCTCATTGAAGGGAAGGATAGTAGAGGCTATAGTACTTTGGCCACATAATGAGAAGAAAGGAAACCTTAGGGAAGACAATGATGCTGGGGGAAATGGAAGGAAAAAAGAAGAGGGGCCAACCAATGGCAAGATGGATGGTATCCTTGAAGTGACTTGCTAGACTCTGAAGGAGCTGAGGGTGGTGACGGCCGACAGGGAGTTCTGGCATGAACTGGCCCAGGAGGTCACGAAGAATCGGAAGTGACTGAACGAATAAACAACTACAACAACCGTATGGTTCAGCTTCCTCTCTCACAATAAAACATAACAGAACTGAACTAAAATAGAAGTTGAAGATTCACTATGGGGCTGAATGAAAATCAATGGCTCAGGTGAAACAATAGTAAATCCCTTTTGTTTGTTTTGCATTTGACAGCAGCTTGAACCTGCTCAGTGTTCATTCACCATTTATTGTTGAGGGCCTTCGAGTCATTTAGGGTTGACTTATGCCAACCCTAAAGTAAGCTATCATGGGGGTTTCTTGCAAAATTGGTTCTGAAAGCATTGGGTTTTGCCATCCTCTGAGGCTCAGATCATGTGAATTACCAAAGGCCACCTTGTGAGTTTCCATGGTCGAACAGGGATTGCAGCCCTCCTCTCCCCGGGTCTTCATCCAACACTCCAAGCACTGAACCGTGCTGGCTCATCAGCCATACTTTTCACTGTTTATCTTCTACACTACCAGCTGCCACTGTGCTTACCCAATAATGGTCCATCCTGTGCCAAAATGACTTTTCCTTGTTTTACATGATTCTATATCAGTAGTTCCCAACCTTTTTTTCTTTGACCAGGGACCGCTCTCCAACATTAGTACCAAAAGGGTTATGAATCAATTTTTGACCAACTTTAGATTTGGTTTGGTTATTTGGGGTGCTGTTTCAGAAAATTGCATTGAATAGACCACATCAGCTCTAGTTTCTAATACAGAACATATATCATCCAGTAGTCACCATCTACTCACCCACAGAAAATCATATTTAATAATCTAGAGCTGATGTGGTAGTAATCTTTTGTGGGAAATCAGCCATTCCCCCTCCCAGCATCCCTATTGCCTTGGCACTATAAGAGTATTTTACGAGACCAGTTGCTCTCGGTGCCGCATAGTTTCGAGGCAACAGTGTAGTAATAGTGAGACCGCAGACCATATTTTAATTCTTGGGGACCATTGCAGACCACAGGTTGGGAATCACTGTCCTATATGAATGTTTTTATGTCTAGGATTTATTTATTTATTTTAAATTTTAAAATGTTACATTTGGCCTTCCCAGAATGGTTTTAAATTGTCTGTTATTGCCTATGCATAAGTATTTTGATTGTATAGTTGTTTATTATTTGATCTTATGTTGTTATTATGTGTTATTGGGCTTGGCCTCATGTAAGCCGCCCTGAGTCCCCTTGGGGAGATGGTGGCGGAGTATAAATAAAGTTAATGATGATGATAATAATAAGATTTGATTTTTTTTAAAAAAAGAAGTCTAGTAATTTCAAGCCAAAGAGAACCAAACCCATTTCTTCCAATCCAGCAATATGCAATGCAGCAAAGATATGGAATTCTGATATTCAAGTAGAAAAAAATGTTATTTTAAAACATATGTTTTTTAAAAGGTAAATAAGTTCATTCTAAAATAATCTAGGATTTCATTGGCAGAGTATGTAATCTTATACATGTTTAATCAAAAGCAAGTTCCCTTTTCTCAGTGGCAACTACGGTGCCTAGTAGATTAAACAATTGCTTGCTTTCTTTTTTGCTTCTTAACTTGTACGAGCAATTATTGCTATATGGAATTCTCTTTTATTTTATACATTTTATTTATAAAGTCAAAGGATATTAAATCAAAGATGAACCATCAATCAATCCATAATGTAGCTTCTTGAGAACTGGCTCATTCTTCTTGATAGCTGGTAATTGTGGTTTTTCATACAGGATATTAGAGGACACCGTCTTCTTGATGTACCTTCTGATGTTTTTGGGAAATGTATTTCCAAAAATATCTTTCTTGGAACTACCATAATGACGAAGAATCACAGGCTTATCAAATCCAGATTCTTTCAGATGGGACAGCTGCTTAGTTCTGTTTGGATTTTTAAAAAGATATTTACTCTGCAGTTGGTAACCTAGCAAATCAAAGTTTAAAAAGTCTACAATTTTTAGTAATATAATTAGCATTTAGCCCAAACATTATCCAGATAAGCTGAATAACCACCTGGCCAAAGAAAATTGAACACCATAGAGCAGTTATTTTCATATTTTGTCCTCCATATGTTATGGCCAGTGCTGAATAATGGTGGGATGTATAGGATGAATAGTATTTGAGAATCACGGCAGTAGATTATTCAAGGCAGCATTCTTCTATTGATCTGAGTACAAGTAATTTCATCCAACTCAAACCTTTGAAATGTGTTTTGTAGTCGTATAGTGAAACCGCTTTAAAGTAGTTTGTAAATTAATCCTCATATAGGAACCCCTGGTGGTGCAATAGGTTAAACCCTTGTACCGTCAGGGCTGCTGTCTGAAAGGTCGACATTTCAAATCCGGGGAGCAAAGTGAGCTCCCTCTGTCAGCTCTCCATGCAGGGACATGAGAGAAGCCTCCCACAAGATGGTAAAACATCCAGCCATCTCCTGGGCAACGTCCTTGCAGACAGCCAATTCTCTCACACCAGAAGCTACTTGCAGTTTCTCAAATTGCTCCTGACACGACCCCCCCCCCCCCAATATACACAATGTATATCCCACACTTCTGCTGATGGTAACAATGGTTCTCTTTGTCTTCTTCCATACTTTATTCTCACAATAACTCCATTAATTAGGGTCAATTTGAGAGAAGGTGACTGACTCAGGGTCACTTAGTGAATTTCATGGTTTTGTGAGAACTTGAGTAGGGGTTTTCCAATCTCAAGATAATCACTAGACCACACTTGGCCATTGCTCCAGCGATTTCAACAGAATGCTATCAGATATACACAGATATCCCAATTGAGATTAGAATTGATTCTACTTGCTGTCCATGTTTACTCTTAAACTGCATAATTACATTATTAAGGGTGCAACTGCCATTACCAAGTCTCAACCTGAGGCCCAGTCTTAGCCCCGATGTATATATTGCCATGCCAATCTTATCTTATCTGCAAGTAGCCTCCTTTTAAAGTCACTTCCACACCTCCGACCATGACAGAGCAGAAAGAGCATGTAGACACTCAGCTCAACAGAAGAGTAGCCTAAACCAATGCTTCTCAAGCTAAGAGTAATCTACAACTTTCTTCCCCCAATATGTCAGAGATCAGTATCATATGTCTGCCCATTGGATACAACTATTTCTTTCCTGGAAACTCACAAGGGACTAGAAACCAATGGGTTGTGGACTGGCACCAGCCCATGGACCACCACTTTGAGTCACTCTGTCCTAAGGCACATTTCATTGCCGGAAAGAGGGGAAGAAATGCAATGCAGCAGCTAGGTTTCCTTGCCATAGGAGGATGGTGTTACAAAGACAGGTGTAACACATCCTCCTATGGTAAGGAAACCTAGCTGCTGTACTATTCGTACCATTTAAATTAAAGCTATATTTTGTTGTCAATGTCAATCGTAGTCAACGTATTTACTGCACAACTCTTAGGCAGCTGTACAAGTCCTGTTTCCAGTACAAATCTTATTTCAGTGTCACTCTAAATCTTTTCAGTCCACATATTATACTTTACTAACTTTCACAGAGACTTACATACCAACACCTTAATTAAAAACATCAATTAAGCAGGAAAGCATTCCAAGCACTTGTAATTCTAAATATTAACCGGAGGAAATCTAAGGAGAAGCCTTGAGCACAAGCCAGCATTCCTTACATCTTAAATTCAGTAACAGGATATCACCCAGGACACCTTTTTGCTGACCAAGCTAAGACTAAGCATTCAATAACACTAAGTTAAGTGCTATAGTGTTGGCATAGAAACCTGGCAACAGTCAGCACAATACATTGCCAAAATAAAGATCAAAATTTCAATACCAGTACACTGTTCCAATGGGAGTAATTAATATTAAAAAGGAAAGCAGCGTTCTCTTCTCTTGGGAGACATTCCTTTACATTGGGGCTATGTATACATTTGTATTTTACTTCTGAAATAATTTGATATCAAAACATTTACAATTATACAAAACAGTTTTAGCTATTAAAGTAGCATTTGATCTGGATTGAACAAGCATAATCATTTCTTGTCTAAGGATTACAAAAGGAAATATACGAGATGACAAAAACAGAAGACTTCTAAAGATGCTATAGTAATCAATGTTCATAGGTTTTTAAAAAATTAATGCTTTTTATGGGTTGGTGGAGACAGCCTACGTTTGGAACACCCCCCACCCCCAATCATTATTCTAAGATTGCTGTCCCTAAAAATAAAAAGAAAGCTAGTCATGGGCCTGAAATTTGTCTAATCCATTTGATTCGTGTTTCCATTTCATTCCTTCCATTCGGATGGCACAAAACAGGAAAGGCAGACAGGAGCTCCTTACTTGGCGCTCGGCTGTAGGCACCCTGTCGCTTTGGGCCTAGGTGCCCAGGGCTGGCAGGGCCTGCAGCTGAATGCCGAGTATGGAGCGCTCCTTACTTGGCGCTCAGCTGTAGGCACCCCGGCGCTTTGGGCCTACACATCCAGGCCTGGTAAGGCTTGCAGCCAAGCGCTCCTTACTCGGTGCTCAGCTGCAGGCCCTGCCAGCCCCAAGTGCGTAGGCCCACAGCCTGCACCCGTAGACCCAGGATCTTTGGGCCTACGAGTGCAGGCTTTGGGCCTATGCACCTGGGTCTGCAGCTGAGAGCCAAGTAAAAAGCGATACTTACTCGATGCTCAGCTGCAGGCCCCGCAAGGCCTGGGCGCATAGGCCCAATGTGTGCACCCATAGGCCAAAAGCGCCCAGGCCTGCACGTGAAGTCCTCCGCTCAAAATGGGCCAAAATAAAACGGATGTTTCAGCACCAAAAACAGAAAACAAATATCTGACCTTCTGATTTCAGAAGGCTCAGTTGAAATGGATTGGGGCCCTGACACAAAATGGATGAAGATTTACCCCAAATGCACAGACTGTTATTTGTTTATTTATTTAATTACAGTAATGAAATTGCAGGGGAGAGAAGTATATTTCCTGCTTCAATTGCCAAATTAACATGCTTTGCTTTGGGTACAGGGAATGGAGACATAACATCTTAAGCTCTCCTCCAGGCAACAAAATACCCTGCCCAGTCCCAGCTGTTCAGAGGAAAAATATGTTTTTGTGCTCTGGGTCTGAAATTGTGCATTCCACATGATGAGCTAAAGGAGAATTGTTACGAGTAGGACTTGCAGAGAGTTACTAAATTGACCTAGTAGGACTTGCAGAGAGTTACTAAATACATCAGTTAGGACAGCCACATGGGGGCCTTCCCATACAGCAAACACAGGTGGTTCAAAGAGGGATCATCTTGCAGTCATGACCACATATATAGCCACCAGTCCATAAACTGGTTCATCAATTCTCCACACTATCTTACCCAACCGAAAGGCCATCAGCAGCCCTGCATATTTCCACACTTACCAAGGAGTAGTCTCAATTTCATTCAGTGGAATTTGATTCTGACCAACACACACAGGATTGTACTGTGTGGGTCCAAGCTGGAACTGAACTCATCTTGTATTATCTCTTATTATCTCTCTCTTATTTTTAAAATAAAACAAATTTAGGCTTAACTTAATCACAATAACAACAAACAAGCCAAAGCAGTACATTCCATTTTAATACATTTGGATCTTAGCCAGTTGTAGCCTCTCCACTGCCTGGACATATGGTGCTTTCCATTCTGGGTCTTTAGTATCACTGTTACAATGTTGGGAAAACCAACCTTTAAAGAAAAGAAAGATCTCGAATTGGTGGGTTGACATGAGGATCTTAGATTCCAAAAGGTAAACTGTTTAAATATGTTCCAGTTGATCAATCAATACATCTCAATTAAGATACTATTTTTGAAAAAATGGGTATCAAGTTCAATAGGAGTACAGATGGCTGTGATGAGGTGTCAGGAATTGGATATGGATGACTACAGTGCATAGTCTACACCAGGGGTGCTCACACCTTTTCAGCATGTGAGCTACTTATAAAACAACCAAGTCAAAATGATCTACCAACCCACTACAAAAATGTGAAACATATAACACAATATCTGCTTTGAATGGGTTTTCTGAGTCCATACTGCCATATAATCTGATTCAAAGCAGATAACATGGGATTTTATTCAACCGTGTGGAAGGACCTCAGATAACCCAGGGCCCTTCCACACATTCTATTTTACAGCTGACACACACAAACTGATTTCTTACTACTGAACGAATTGACTGAGCCTTCCTCCCGCCCTGCCTGTGATCTACCAGGACGCCCTACGCAATCTACCAGTAGATTGCGATCTACCTAATGAGCACCCATGGTCTACACAGTCCACAGCTATTCTGGCATAATAAGGAAGGTCATGAGAATGATGGCAGTTGTAAACTGAACACATCTGGAAGGCGCTAAATTGGGATTGGCTATTTTAGGACAGGTGGGCAAATTGTTTTCAAATTAGTTCTCCATCTTTAAACTGAAAATAATAATGACTTGAATGGTAATGAACAAAATATTAGTAAAACGTTATGATGCCTACTTTTTAATACTTTCTAAGCTCATACCACTGGAAAAAGTCCATAGCCATGCGGTAAAGTGGACTAGAATGCATGTTCTCAATCATTATTTTGAGTTGAGAATATTTTAATTTATACCTGGTATGAAAATACGCATATAGGAAATATATGCATTATATAAGCTATTGGCTAACGAATATGGTAATTTACATGAGACATTAGGTGACAGATAAATAAATGACTAAAGCATGACTTTTTAGGATACTTGTTGTGTGCCTTCAAGTCATTTCTGATACATGGTGACACTAAGATGGACTTGTCTTAGGGTTTTGTTGGTCTTGTTGCATAATTTGTTCAGAAAGTGTATGCCTTTTCTTTCTATGAGCCTAAGAGAGCAAGACTTGCCCAAAGTCATCCAGTGGATTTCCAGGGCTGGGTGGAGATTTTGAACTCTGGCCTTCAGACTCCTAGTCCAACACTTAAATGATTATGCCTTCACTTCTGAGGATCTTCGTGTGAATAAAATAATTTCACCCACTCACTCCACATTGTCCTAAATTTCATGAAAAACGAAGACTAATTATTTTTTTCATTCCCAGTTATCAGAACCATTTCTAACTAAAACAGTTAAGTCCTTCACTATCAATCACATCTTATTAAATTGAGGATATGGGCCATACCTCTTTCCTTGCACAGTTTTGAAGACAGAGAAAAACTGATAGTAGCAGGTGAATCATTGGCACCTTGTTGTAAAACCACAGCTGAATGGGAGAGAAAAAAGGAATCCAAAAGCATATTATTATATATGTGAACATACACATCAATCACTCTGTTTTACAAAAAAAGTAGTTAAATAGCCAAAGCTAAGTTATGGTAAGGCTTTCTTCTGGGACTATATTGATGTAAATATAAATGACAATAGTAAATTAAAATGTCAATGTTAGAAAATGGGGACAAGTATTTCTACATATAAAATCCCAATAGTACATATTATGTATCTTTTAATATTAATTAGAAATGATGCAAATTATTAGGATTTTATATGCAGAAATATGTATTGTCATTTATGTTTCAGTATAGAGCTGACAATTTTGCTTGACCAGCTATATATACACACATTCACAGGGAAATAAGTCCCATTGAGTTCCACAAAACTTATTTTGAAACAAGGCATGAAAAACATCATATGGAATGAAGCTCTCATAGGACTACAACGTAAACCTACTCTCACCTATATCAATGCTGACTCTTTACCTATGTGATCTATATCAAGATAGACTCACACAATGCATTAAACATCCAATTGCCTTTTGGAGGTCCTTTTCCCTTGATCTAGGGCCTAGGCTTTCCTATATAGGTTAAACACCTATATTTACCAACTGTGAAGTTTACTATGCAGTAAAGTGGTCACTTCAAATTCTGAATTAAAGTGTTAGCATGGCAACTAACCAAATTGGTCTTAGTTTTACATGCCAAATCATGTGACCGAGGATATATGAAAAGTATACTGGTCCAGCAGTTGCTCTGATATCAGAATATTATGAGAACATTAGTAGTTTCTCCTTACGTTTGTTTAATAGAGGTACAGGATTCT
Organism: Anolis apletophallus; assembly: GCA_030556195.1. Lineage (NCBI taxonomy): Eukaryota > Metazoa > Chordata > Lepidosauria > Squamata > Anolidae > Anolis > Anolis apletophallus. The sequence continues at coordinate 89,409,958 of JARBWK010000009.1, forward strand.
CTGATCCCTTTACAACATTGGTAAGTTGTCTGCTTCTCCTTTTTGTGTTTACTGCCATCTCTTCATCAGTATATTCAGAACTGGGTGACAGTCTACTGGACTCCTCTGATGCCAGTTTAATCCCTGCATTTACATTTTTGTATGTTGGGTCCTGGCAATATTTTTTATTATACCAGGCATCTTCAACAAGCTCTTTCCAGCTGTAGTTCAAAATATTTAAAATCCCCTGGGGTAGAATAATTTTATACTTAGAAAACAATTTGAGCATGTCTTCCAGATCACGTAAAATGGTAACAGCCTTGTATTTATATTCATCCAATGAGGCTGTCTGTAGAGTTTCTTCTTTAAGTGAATGTGAAGGTATCTGGGAGAGCTGATCCAAATGGTTCTCACAGGTGGGCTGGAAAACCAAAGGGTGACAACTTGGAGAAACTGGAATTTCCTTTGCTGTGTTGATTTTCACTGAGGCGTCAATCCCTTCCATGCACTCTTCTCCATATGCAGGATTCCTGCAGGTGGATAAAATGAATACATTATGACCTATAATTCCAAGTTAGATTTCGCATTGAATATTTTTAAATCTCCAATGAATACTGAAAGCAAAATCTAATTTGGAATTACAGGGCATAACTCTATCTTTCTAGGTCATTTTCACAAGGACTTTTAAAACAATGGAATATTATTGGCAAAGGAGAATGCAGTCCCCAAGCTACAGATAAGACAGGTTCTGTAGGTTTGTTCTTAAGTTGAATTTGTTTGTAAATCAGAACAGATGCATTTTAAAGTGTAATTCTAGCCAAATATATATCTATTTTAGCTTTGGATAGCATAGGGAAGGGTGAACACTTCCATGGTGTTTATTTTGCTGTCTGTGTCCCTCTTCAGAAGATTTTACCTCACTTTCTGTCCCTGTGATCATTGGATTTTGAAAACTTTGGCTTTTTGTAGAAACAAGGATTGGTGAGAAAACTTCAGTGGAGACACCTTTTCCCCATGATAACTCTTTTACGAGTTTATTTATTTATTTATAATATATGATATATATATATCCTGCCTTTCTTGAACCCGAAGGTGACTCAAGGCAGCTTACAACCAGGCAGCCATTTGATGCCTTAACATTATGCACTTAAAACAGAATTAAAAAGTACATACAATAAGACTTTTAATATATATATATATATAACCAATATATAAAACCAATACCTTCACTGTTAGCCTTATTGTCCAAAATCATCGTCTGAGCTATTCCAATATTCAATTTCACATAATTCCGTGTTTGTCCATTACACTAGATTTCAAAGGCTTGTTCAAATAGCCACATTTTCCCTTTTTTATGCAAGGTCAAGAGGGAAGGGGCTGATCTAATATCCCTTGGGACGCAGTTCCACAGCTGGGTGCCACTACTGAGAAGGCCCTGTCTCTCATCCCCACCAGTCGCACCTGCGAAGAAGGCATAACTGAGAGCAGGGCCTCCCCAGATTATTTTATGCACCCTTCTGAGGTGTAGATTTCTCTCACTTCCTGTTGTCTCACTTCCATTCTTAACTAGGAGTCATTTGTAAATCAGATGTTTGTAAGTCAGGGACTGCCTGTATTCTGCTTTCCACCCAACATAGCCTCATTTTTGTCATTGAAAACAATCCATTTCCAGGAACGAGTCGAGAAAAACTCCAGACACACCTAAATATTATTTTCAGGGTGGTTTCTTAACTGTTGAAATGAATGGCAATACTCTCAAGTAGCTAAGAATTATGTGCTTCCTGCTGAAATCAGCACAAGCTTTTTATAGTCCACTCACCCTTAATATACAAAAAATGGATTTTAATTTGCAGTGTCTCTTTAACAGTCTTGTCATCTCAGCCGTTGAGCCAATAATTTTACATGGTGATGTCAAAAGGTTAATAACCACTTTTAGAATCTGTACCAATTTACTGGTGGTTCACAAAAGTATCATTCCAAAAGACACATAATAAATCAAGTGAAGGCCTGAATATGACTTCTGTGTTCTTAATAATTAACATATTTTATTTATAGGCCAGATGTAGAAGAGATGCTTCCCTCCAATGACTCAGCTGAGCAATAAAACAAATTTCACAGACAACTGCTCACCTGGCTGGGACTGAAGGGAAAAAAGGAGTTTTTTTATTTTGAAATTGAAACTAATGGCAAGGGACAATCCACCCATACTTAAATTTGGACAATTATTAAGCAACAGCAGTTAATAACTGTTAAGAATTACACAAGAGAGAAGGAGTAACGACAGTGCTATAAGAATGGAAGGAAGACATTAAAATGATTCTAGGGGGGAAACATAAGAAAGAAACAAATTCCGTGCTTCTGAAGGAGAAACCTCTAGCTGGAAATAAGTCCAGCTGAACTTAACATTGGAGAAAGCACTAGCAAATATTGTGGTCTTATTCCATCACACTGATAAATTCTCATAAGGGGCATCTAGTTCCCCAAAAATTGAGTTGTTGAACACTTTAATGGCCAGAACCCTAGGCTGCTGTGAGTTTTCCAGGCTGTATGGCCATGTTTCAGAAGCATTCTCTCCTAATGTTTCGCCCACATCTATGGCAGGCATCCTAAGAGCAACCCAATAAAAAATTAACTTTGTATACATGTGAACTAACAGGGTCCCCCCCCCCATTACTTAATAAGAAATAATACTTAATCATATTTTAATGTGTGGTGTTTAAAGATTCTCAAAGATGAAAAAGAAGTCTGAAGTGAGAAAAACTGGGATTTTTCGTGGGTCAATGCAGAATGGGAGGGGGAAAACTATTTTGGGGAGGAAATGGTGAAGAAGAGAGGAGATTTTGGGAAGAAAAAGAATTGGATAGTGAATAAACATGGTAAGGAATTAGCCAAGAAGCAGCTTTTTACTTAATTTGTCCCCCGTTCAGCTGAATTGTCTAAAATTATCTGATACTACATACTGAAGGCTCCAAGCAGGAGTTCTTCCCTTTTTTTCAACATGCCAAAATTTAAACATATGACTTTTACACTCTGCGTTATACTTTTACTTCCTTTATTTTAAGAATAAATGAAAGAGTGGAAATTAATTTTCAGAAGAAGAAATACATTAAAAAAGAATTTCCTCCCAAAGAAGAATATAGTGCCACATTAGTAGGTGTAAAGAGGAAATTAATTGAATGGAAGGTGACAAAAATAGTTGGGAAGGGAAAACTGGGAAGGGCTATTACATCTGTAAAAAGGAAGCATATTCTCCGAAGATCTTGTTGTATAAGACTGCTGAATCAGACTAGTGTTATGTTTTCAAACTGCTGAATCAGACTAGTATTGTGTTTTCAGCAGCAGCTACATAGAAACCTAGTTCTGGAAGCTCACAAAGCAGTGAATGAAGGCAATTATTTACAGCAGGTATTTGGAAGCATACCAATTTTAAATATCAGGTTATAATACTGGGCTAGAGAACAGAAAACACAATCTAAAAGGGGTAATAGTTGTGCAAGAAATAACTCAGACAAGTAAAAGAATAAGTAGAATTTATTTAGCACAGCACTGCATGAATTCTTATATAAGTTTTGGGAACAGTATAGCAGTTATTTCTTAGGGGTTTTTTGGGGGGTCTAGCATATTGTTTCTCTCACACACTTGCTTTCTTTCTCAAATTTATAGCTGCCTCATTTTCTAACACTTTATTTTAAAAGGGAACTTAGAAAATGACTTTATTTAAAAAGGAACTTAGAAAATCATTATTTAGATCTTATTTTGGCAGTGAATTTTGTAAGCAAACTACTAATTTTTGTAAACTCTCACATAAACAATGTTTTGTTAGGCTTTTTGATCTTGTCCGGTTTTTTTGCTTCTCTAAACACAGGAAATTGCTGCTTAGGAAAGGGGGTAAAACAGTGATTTAATACATATCATCAGAGCAGTTGGATTTGGTTTAGGTCTGAGACAGCAGTGTTGGACTTCAATGTTTTTAGGGGACAGACTGGCAGTTAAAGTGCCCATTCAGTTCCGGCTATGAATTTAATCTCTCCCTCTTTCCACATGTGCACACAAACATAGACATACACTCACACACAAACACACACACACACACACACACACACACACACACACATACAAGAAACTTTCTCTTCATTTGGGAACAAAGGAAATTAAATTAGAAGAGAAAGAAATTAAATTAATGAGATATCTGGGAAACTATTTCAGATTTCTTAAGACTCCAGGCATCTAACACTCATCCAGGCATGTAGCCAGGGGGGGGGGGGGCTAAGGGGGCTTCAGCCCCCCCCCCCCCGAAATTTTCAGGGTGGTCCGCGAGAAGGCCTTACTGGTACATTATTTAAGCTGTTATGTTTATTCATATCATGATCTGATCATCATGCTCATTATATCCCACATTAATGGGGTTATTGGGATAACAATACAAAAGGTTTGCTAGGGTAGACCCTCTTCCACCCAGTCTCAGCCTCCCCTGAACCAAACTCAGCCCCGAATCAAAATCCTGGCTACGGCCCTGCACTCATCATAACCAAATTCCTCAGAAACCTGGAACCACTCTGACAAAAATCTGTATTGTTTGTTTCTCAATACAGGTTGATAAAACTTTTCAGAATGTTTGCAGCATGTACTGAAAAAGACTTTGTGCAAAGCATTAATTCCAAAGGGTTCAGAGAATTAAATTTTAATGGGCAATCCCTACTAGACAATTGCTATTAACTAAACTGTGCTCTGAGAATAGAATGTAAAATGCTTGGCCCGTCATTTTAAAAAAAATAGTTTTATCACTAAGGCTGCAATCCGACTCACATAATATTTCTATTTTACTTGTGAATAATGCCTTTGAAAAATATTTCCATTATAATTTATAATTAACAACTCAGTTAATTTACATAATCAATAATTTATTAAATCTTTTAAGTAAAAAAATCATACGGCAACACCATTACCTGTAAAAGCTTCTTTCATGGGGATTTGTGTCGCCTGAAATTATAACATCTAGCTGTTCTCCTCGTTTCTTTTTCTTACCCCATTTTCTTTTTGGTTTTGGCTAAAATAAAATATAGGCTTGATTAAATCCTAAGTAGCACTGGAGAAAGCAATAAAAATGAATTAATAATGAGCAGGGAAATTACCTGGTCAAAGAAATATATAGGCCCTTGTTCCAGAGTCTCAGCCATTCTTCTCTCTAAAAGTCTGCACTCATCATGATAAAATATTATGAACATGAGAAATAAAATGTTTTCATATTTGTGAACTTTCAGCAAGGCTGATTAGGTGCAACTGTATCTAATGGAAAGCATAAGCATATTACTATGTCATTGCCATGCCCCTTCCACACAGCTGAATAAAATCTCACATTATCTGCTTTGAATGGGAATATATGGCACTGAGGACTCAGATAACCCAGTTCAAAGCAGATATTGTGGGATTTCTGCCTTGATTATTTTACATTGTATGGCTGTGTGGAAGGGCCCCCGGTGTTTTATTGCCTAAGGGCCCTTCTACACAGCCCTATATCCAAGAATATCAAACCAGAAAATCCCACATCTGCTTTGAACTGGGTTATCTGAGTCCACACTCAGATAACGTGGGATTTTCTGCCTTGATATTCTGGGATACAGGGCTGTGTGGACGGGCTCTAAGAAGTCAAAGGTCTGCATAGGATTTGCAAATACAATTTGACCCCATCATGCATGGATTCGATACATACTAGAGTTTCAATTTCAAATCAATTTCCCAGCCAAATTACCTGCTCAAATACTTAACAAGCCATATTCCAGATTACCCAAATAATGCATTGCTCAATTAAATTCAATATAGCATACTCTCCGGAAAGGTAGGTAAAACTTAATTCTACTAGATTTCCTCTAACACCTACAACCATTCAAGCAATGAAGCAAATAAAAACTCATTGCCGTGCCTCCTCCTCTTTTAATCATGTTAAACTGTTTAGGTCACCTTCTCCTGCTTCCTTTTCACCACTGTTTTATTTAACATCCAGCATGAAAAGAAATCTGAAAAATTCAAAAGTTTGTTGACAGTTTTGGCTTCTTCTTTTAAAATGTGGCGCTGCATTGTTTGTTATTCTGGAATTCTTCTGAATTAAGCATTATCATTGTAGTATACAAAAGCTGCATTCTAACTTTAATTTCTTAATGTCAGAAATATTACAAAGTATTTAAGCCCCAAAATTACTTAATTTAAATAATGTGTAGTGTGATCATGGCTGTTTTTATATTTGGATTACTAATACTGTTTATTCCTGCACACAGATCTATAGCAATCTTGATCCAGTTTGAAAACTTACCATTAATGCTATACATCTACACAACTGGAAACAGGACATTATAAAGAACGTAACAAAAACAGCATCTTCCTGTGCAATCTCTTCTTTAGGCTGCTATAAATAATTCACTTCTTTATATCCGGGCTATCTGCTTCACAGAAAAGATATTTGACTCTGTCTTCTCAAATCTCCCTTGCTAATTATGATTCTGTAGTAGAGACTCTAGCAAAGGCATAATGTCATACATACCCTGATACAGGTTTTTCCCAAGCTTGCTTGGTCACAAATGCAAAATTGTTTGTGTAAAAGTTGCTTTTTTCAGGGGAGTGAAAAGTTATTGAATCCCTGTGAAGGCAGCCAGTCGATCAACACATTGTTTTAAAGGGCTGTTGCTTGGTAACCTTTCGGTGTGGATTGTACTCAACCTTGGCCTTTTTCTTTAGCCATGTTTCGGGTCTCCAAAGAAGTCTTAAAGTATGCATGTTACAATTCTTGGCAGTCTTGTGTAACCCCCCCCCCCCCCCAACCCATTGGGCGCTGATCATTGAACATTATTTAGAAACATGTTAAAATTAAACATAATGTTGGCTATAAAAAAGAAAATGAAAGAAAGGCAGGAAATCTTGTGGCACCTTTAAAACTAACAAATCAGAAACACGTGTAGATTACAATCCATTTCTTCGGATGCACCAAAGGAGTACAATCTTAGAATCTCAGGTAACAATATACAGGTACATAGTTGTGAAGATGAGATTAGATTGAAACTGGGAATTCTTGTGACAGTAGTCAGAAACCTTCCAAAACCTTAACACAAATATTCTGGCATCTGCTCACTATGAGAGAAAACAACAACAAAACTACAGAGTAGTATGGTCATAAATGGTTTCATAAACATTCTGCCTTATCATAATCAGTTACAATCACTGGCCCATTCTGACAAGTATAATCTTAATGAAATGAAAAAGGAATTAAATTTTGATACCTACCATAATTGAAGCTTCATCTCCACTGCCATATAATGCAGTTTGAAACTGTATGATGTGGTCAGTATAGACCAGGGGTGCTCACACTTTTTCAGCATGGGAGCTACTGATTAAAAACCGCGTCCCAAAGATCACCTACCCAGAAATGTAAAATGTATAACTATTTTCTTATTTATTTATTTATATTTATTATTCATTTTTATGTACCGCTCCTTCCAGCAGGCTCAGGGCAGTTTACATAAAGTGAAGTTATAAAACATCAACATTTCAATTTAATAACAACAATATAAAACAGAGCATAAAAATACATCCAACCACCCCATTTCTCCCACACTGCCATATTACCACACATATTATCAGCCAGAAAGTAAGAAGAAAGGCTTTTGAACTGCAAGGCCATTTAATACTCAGCAAGGTAAACAAAGGGGCATGCAAAAATACATATTTCTCCCACACTGCCATATTACCAGACATATTATCAGCCAGAAAGTAAGAAGAGAGGCTTTTGAACTGCAAGGCCATTTAATACTCAACAAGGTAAACAAAGGGGCATGCAAAAATACATCCAACCACCCCATTTCTCCCACATTTCCATATTCCCCAATATATATTTCTCTTTCAAGGAACAGAACAAGCACAGAGGCTTTGGAGCTAAAAGGCCATTTTTAAACATTAAAAATAAGCAAAGAGACATGCCACAGAACAATCAAGCACCCACCCCAAAGTAAAAAGACCAACCTTTGAGATGCGGTAAGGAAGTGACCCCAAAGCGTCCTTCTCCTCCTCCGCCATTGCTCCTATTTCCACGCCGCCAGCATGCGTGCCGCCTCCAAGAGCTCACGAGAAGTCCGAGAGGCAAGGTGCGGGGCCAGCCATGCATTGCGTCATCCAGGCCAGGCCCCCCTTGGTCTCCTACGACTCTGAGTGGCTGGAGAAGGACGGAGGGGGAGGAGGAAGCCAAAAGAGGGACCCATTCTGTCTCTTGGACTCTGGAGCTTTTGGAGGCGGCACGCAAGCAGGGAGCAGGGAGGAGCAACGACGGAGGACTTCTTTGCAGCGTGCAGGGGCGCGTGAAGAGGACCAACAGCAAAAAACCTCATCAGGGGCCTGAAGATCACCAGGATGAGGCCCAAAGATCACCCTGGTGATCCCGATCACCATTCTGAGCACCCCTGGTATAGACTCATATAATGCCCTTAAACTGCTTTCTTAGAGTCTACACTGATCATATCATGCAGTTTGAAATTGCATTATATGGCAGGGTAGATGGGGCCTTAGTGGATATATTCAGGATTGAAGTAAAAAAGGCTTTCAACTCTTTATTTCCGCTTTCTTACAAAGGTAAGAGACAAATTCACCATTGTGTTCTTACTCAGTTCCTCAAACTGAAATAGCCTGTTAAATCACTTAATCTAATTGATTTAAGGGAGTGGTTCCCAACCTGGGGTACATGGACCGCCAATGGTCCGCAAGAACAAAAATATGGTCCACGGCCTCACCATTAATACACCGTTGCCTCAAAACCACACGACAATGAGAGCAACTGGTCTCGCGAAATCTTCTTATAGTGCTGAGGTAGCTGGGATGTCGGGAGAGGAGAGTCTGACTACCCACTAAAGATTACTGCTACCACATCAGCTCTAGATTATTAAATATGGCTTTCTGTGGGTGAGCAGATGGTGATTATTGGATGGCATATGTTCTGTCTCAGAAACTAGAGCTGATGTGGTCTATCCAATGCAAATTTCTGAACCAGGACCCCAAATAACCAAACCAAATCTAAAGTTGACCAAATAGTGATTCGTAACTCTTTTGGTACTAATGTTGAAGAGTGGTCCCTGGTCAAAATGGTCCTTGCTCAAAGTAGTCCCTGGTCAAAAAAGTTTGGGAACCACTGATTTAAGGGGACAGAAACAAATGATTTTGTACTTTAGATTTTTAAAATAAAAATACATTATTTCTAGAGATATTGCTTCTTATTACTCACTAGCTTGGGGACCCGGCGCTGCCCGAGTTATTTGAGAAGTGCAGCAGGATGTAGAGTGGGTCATGGAGGCTCTGTCTGCCACATTTGGACTTGATCATTCATGATTGATAGTTGCAGTGGTATCATGACATTACTGAAGGTACTGGAAGTTCCATCATCCATGGTCCACCGTCCCCCAAATTGCAGTAGGATGTAGATTGGGTCATGGGGGCTCTGTGTGCCAAGTGTGGTCTGTATTGGTGAATGGATGAGGGTTGCATTGTTTTAAGGAAGTGAGTGAAGGTACTTCAAGTCCCATCATCCATGGTCCGCCTCACACAAAACTGGACCAGGATGTAGAGTGGATCATGAGGGCTGTGTGTGCCAGGTTTGGTGTTGCTGAGTCATTGGATTAGGTTTGTAGCAGTCTAGGAAAGTGAGGGAAGGTACTGCAAGTCCCATCATCCATGTTCTGGCCCCCTCCAAACTTCAGTAGGACATAGGGTGGGTCACTGGGGCTCTGTGTGCCAAGTGCGGTCTTTATCAGTGTTTGTTGGGGGCCGCAGTGGTCTGTGGGAACAGAGGGGTGTGAAACTACTACAAATTCCATCATCCATTGTCAGTCCTCCCCCAAACCTCACCAGGACATGAAGGCAGTCATTGGGGTTATGTGTGCCAAGTTTGGTCACGAACAGTAATTGGATGAGGGTCGCAGCGGACTTGGGAAGTGAGTAGAGGTACTTCAAGTCCCATCATCCATGGTCCAGCCTCCTCCGAACTGCACCAGGATGTAGAGTGGGTCGTGGGGGCTGTGTGTGCCAAGTGTGGTCTGTTTTGGTTCTTTTTGGTGGCCTCAGTGATCTGTGGGAACCAAAGTGTTGGAAAATACTACAAATCCCATAATCCGTAGGTCATGTCCCCTGAACTGCACCAGGACGTAAAGGGGGTCAGGGGGGTTATGTGTACCAAGTTTGGTGCAGGTCCGTCACCCGCGCTGGTCGCTGTGGCCTGTGAAAGTGGCAGCCAATCAGAACGCTGCCACATATCCCTCCACCCGCACGCACGCACACAACATTCCGCTTTTTTATATATAGAGAAGAGATAGAGATTTATATGGACCATAGCCTGAAACATCAATCCATTAAAAGAATTGCCCAGGAAAAGGTAACCCACCCAACCCTTTCCAGAGAGTACATTCAGCTATATTTTTTACTTTATTTTCATGAATCACATATACTGATCAACAAAGAAGAATATGTAATTTCTATCTCTTCCTCAAAGCAATTATTTTTCTTCAGTTGGCCATGGCTCAATTTATTTCCCTGGCTGGTGACTTGTGAGCATTAATTTTTCTGTGGACACATAGCATATTTCTGGCTTCATAACTGCTTGGTAGGCCTTTTTGGCCACTATGATATTAATTTTATTAAAATGCAATGTTATTAAAATTGTTTCATAAGTCGCTCTCCCAATCCAACTGTAATAATCATAGATGTGTTTATCTGTTAAATTAAATAAAGATCACATGAGTAACAAGCTATGAATGTGTATCCATTGTTGGATGAGGAAATTAATATATAGAACACTTGAGGTTATTGTACTGAAATAATTTTTTCCCTTAATCTGCTCCTTATAGCACCTCAGACCTGCCCTTCCAAAATTATTAATGAAAGATATATATATATATATACCCTTCCATTAGATCTTTTCTTCTGGTAAAACATACTGCACTTTGAATCTAATCCATTGACTCCAAGAAATATAAAACAATAATTTCCAATGAAGTTCCTATAAGATAGGGATGACTGAAGCTACTAATGCCAAGGATAGTCTGCATTACGAACTATACTTTCCCAAAACATTCTGGTAAATAACATACTGTAGTATTTTTTGGTGTAACCCAGACTGAAATTAATGGGATTTAAGTTATGTGCCAGTAGGCACAGGAGGAAATTTGTGAAATATTTTTGAGGTGGGGGAAAGTATTCTCAAGATGTCTTTAGATTAATGGGTACCCCTGGTGGTGCAGTGGGTTAAACTGCTGAGCTGCTGAATTTATTGACCGAAAGGTTGCCAGTTCAAATCCGGGGATCAGGATGAATTACCGCTGTTAGCCCCAACATCTGCCAACCTAGCAGTTCGAAAACATGCAAATGTGGTAACGGCACTCCATGCAGTCATGCCAGCTATATGATCTTGGAGCTGTCTAAGGACACTGCTGGCTCTTCAGCTTAGAAATTGAGATGAGCACCAACTCCCAGAGTCAGACACAACTGGACTTAATGTCAGGGGAAAACCTTTACCTTTAACAATTGAAATAAATGTGGTAAGCCTTCTTACAATTTATAGCTCAATCCTAAACCTGTCGTATGTGGTGTAATTTTCTGAGTGCTGGACTATGTCTCTCATTGTTTGAATCTCCATTCAGCCATAAGAACATAAGAAGAGCCATGCTGAATCGGACCTCAGCCCATCTAGTCCAGCATTCTGTATCACACAGTGGCCCACCAGTTGTACACGGGGATCTCGAGCAGAAGGGAGGGCAAAACCCTGACCTGCTCCCGACCCCCCACAACCAGTACCCAGGGAAATCCTGCCTACCTCAACCAGTCCGAGGTGGCACTTGAATGTCCTTTTCAGTAACTACCGATACACTTGGTATCCATGAATCTGTCTAATCCTGCCTTGAAGTTGTTCAGGCTGACAGCTGTCACAACCTCTTCTGGAAGTAAATTCCATAACCCAATGACCCTCTGGGAAACCTATTGGGGGAGCTTGGGCAAGCCACACACTCTCAGCCTCAGAAGGCAAATCCTCTGAACAAATCTTGCCAAGAAAACCCTGTAAAAGTTTCACATAAAATCTCCCCTCAATCAAAAATGACATGAAAGCACACAAATACATATAGTGTGAAAAGCCCCCCCCCCCCCCCGCAGCCTTAAAATCTCTACAAATTATGACACAAACTTCTTATAAACATCTGGGAGACTGCAGTCAGCAAAATTATATATAATACTATGTTTTTAAAAAGTTGAAAAAAAATCTGTTTCATAACCATAATCCTAACCCTTACCCTAAACCAGGGGTGCTCACACTTTTCCAGCATGCGAGCTACTTATAAAACAACCAAGTCCCAAAGATCTACCTACCCACTACTCAGAGAGCCATAAAAGCAAAATATTAGGAAATTTATTTCAGTGAGAGCCATATTATACATTTTAAGACTGACTTCAACTAAATGCGAGTATAAGCCCCTGAGCATTCCTCACAAATGGCATGGGAGCCATACACACTGTGCCTGCGATCTGCCTGGGATCTACCAGGACGCCCTTCGAGATCTACCAGGACGCCCTTCGCGATCTACCAGTAGATCACGATCTACCTAATGATCACCCCTGCCCTAAACCTTATCCTAACCCCATTCCCCTCCTTTCTATCCTTCCACCAAATGCAGCTACGAAGTATATTCCTGCCCTCTGTGTGCCGCTCTCCCCTTCCCTTATTCACAATCGCCGTTGTGGAAAGTGCGCAACACTCGGAGCTTCGGGACCCAGCTATCATACTATCACCAGGATTTGGGTTAGAATTAGGGTTAGGGTTTTACCATTACTCTTACATTCCTTCTACAATATCTGTGTTCTGTTCTGCATTGCATAAACAGCACTCCCAAAGGAGCAAAGTGGAAACAACGTAACGCTCAGAGCTTCTGGACCCAGCTTTCATACTATTTCCTCCATTTCTATGCCAAAGAGTTGGCATTGAAACAAGGTCATGTAACATGACTGCAGTGCCAGCTTCCTGCAGAGGCCCAGCTTTCATAAGGATACTTTATTATTTACATTTTAAGTTCCATTTCTATGCCAAACCTCCAGGTGTTTTAAACTCCTTCTTGAGGCTGGATTGTGGGAGGGTCCAAAACCCTGGAGGGAAGGTTTGCCCACAGAATCACAGGGTTGGAAGAGACCTCATGGGCCATCCAGTCCAACCCCCTGCCAAGAAGCAGGAGAATTGCGTTCAAAGCACCCCCGACAGATTGCTATCTAGCTTCTGTTTAAAATATTCCAATAGAAGGAGCTTCCACCACAATATGCGGCAGAGAGTTCCAATGTTGAACGGCTCTCACAGTCAGGAAGTTCTTCCTAACGTTCAGGTGGAATCTCCTTTCTTGTAGTTCGCCTGGTGTATAGCTAGTGTAGGATTAATGGACAGGTGGCTATCTAGCTTCTGTTTAAAAGCCTCCACCACACTCTGTGGCAGAGAGTTCCACTGTTGAACGGCTCTCACAGTCAGGAAGTTCTTCCTAACGTTCAGATGGAATCTCCTTTCTTGTAGTTTGCCTGGTGTATAGCTAGTGTAGGATTAATGGACAGGTGGCTATCTAGCTTCTGTTTAAAGCCTCCACCACACACTCCGCGGCAGAGAGTTCCACTGTTGAACAGATGGCTCTCACAGTCAGGAAGTTCTTCCTCAACGTTCAGGTGGTATCTGCTTTCTTGTAGTTGCGCCTGGTGTATAGCTAGTGTTGGATTAATGGACAGGTGGCTATCTAGTTTCTGTTTAAAAGCCTCCACCACATTCTGCGGCAGAGAGTTCCACTGTTGAACGGCTCTCACAGTCAGGAAATTCTTCCTCATGTTCAGATGGAATCTCCTTTCTTGTAGTTCGCCTGGTGTATAGCTAGTGTTGGATTAATGGACAGGTGGCTATCTAGTTTCTGTTTAAAAGCCTCCACCACATTCTGCGGCAGAGAGTTCCACTGTTGAACGGCTCTCACAGTCAGGAAGTTCTTCCTCATGTTCAGATGGAATCTCCTTTCTTGTAGTTCGCCTGGTGTATAGCTAGTGTAGGATTAATGGACACGTTCAGTGGCTATCTAGCTTCTGCTTTAAAAGCCTCCACCACACTCCGCGGCAGAGAGTTCCACTGTTGAACGGCTCTCACAGTCAGGAAGTTCTTCCTAACGTTCAGATGGAATCTCCTTTCTTGTAGTTTGCCTGGTGTATAGCTAGTGTAGGATTAATGGACAGGTGGCTATCTAGCTTCTGTTTAAAAGCTTCCAAAGAACTAGCCTCCACCACACTCCGCGGCAGAGAGTTCCAACGTTGAACAGCTCTCACAGTCAGGAAGTTCCTCCTCACGTTCAGATGGAATCTCCTTTCTTGTAGTTTGCCTGGTGTATAGCTAGTGTAGGATTAATGGACAGGTGGCTATCTAGCTTCTGTTTAAAAGCCTCCACCACACTCTGCGGCAGAGAGTTCCACTGTTGAACGGCTCTCAGTCAGGAAGTTCTTCCTAACGTTCAGGTGGAATCTCCTTTCTTGTAGTTTGCCTGGTGTATAGCTAGTGTAGGATTAATGGACAGGTGGCTATCTAGCTTCTGTTTAAAAGCCTCCACCACCACTCGGCGCGGCAGAGAGTTCCACTGTTGAACGGCTCTCAGTCAGGAAGTTCTTCCTAACGTTCAGATGGAATCTCCTTTCTTGTAGTTTGCCTGGTGTATAGCTAGTGTAGGATTAATGGACAGATGGCTATCTAGCTTCTGTTTAAAAGCCTCCACCACACTCCGCGGCAGAGAGTTCCACTGTTGAACGGCTCTCACAGTCAGGAAGTTCTTCCTCACGTTCAGATGGAATCTCCTTTCTTGTAGTTTGCCTGGTGTATAGCTAGTGTAGGATTAATGGACAGGTGGCTATCTAGCTTCTGTTTAAAAGCTTCCAAAGAACTAGCCTCCACATCCCGCTGCAGAGAGTTCCACTGTTGAACAGCTCTCACAGTCAGGAAGTTCTTCCTAACGTTCAGGTGGAATCTCCTTTCTTGTAGTTCGCCTGGTGTATAGCTAGTGTAGGATCAATGGCGCTTTGGCCCCGCCCCCTTCTCCTCCTCCGAGTCCTCCACGTTTCCCGGCGTGCCCCTCGCGCCGCGCCACAGAGCGGCCCCGGCTGGAGCGGCGTTCCTTCCTCCCTCCCTTCTTTCCTGCCTGCTCTCTCTCTCTCTCTCTTTCCCTCGTCTTCCGCAGCAGCAGCAGCAGGAGAGCCAGAGCAACATGGCGGGCACGGAGACAGGAGGCAGCCCCGAGGAAGAGGAGGAGAAGCAGCACCACCTCAACGGAGAGCTGCCCCTGGACGCCGACGAGAGGGAGGCTGCGGCTGGGGCCGGCGGGGAGGAGGGCGCCAAGAAGAAGCGCAAGAAGAAGAAGAAGAGCAAAGGGCCCGCCGGCGCCGGTACGAGGCAGCCAAATCCACCCTCACAATTAGGCCTGGGCCCTCCTGGTGTTTTGGACTCCAACTCCCAGCATTCCTCACAGCCTCAGGCCCTTTCCTTTTCCCCCTCAGCCTTAAGCGGCTGAGGGGGAAAAGGAAAGGGCCTGAGGCTGTGAGGAATGCTGGGAGTTGGAGTCCAAAACACCCCAGAAGGCCCAAGTGGGCCCAGGCCTGGTCTACACTATGGAATATAATGTAGATTATTTTATTTCATAATCTGTAATATATGTGTGTGTATATATATATATATATATATATAGGCATTACTTCGCGAAGGAAGATTCTTATTCTTGATGGCCAATCTGAGATAGGCAAGTCCGGTTGCAGAAAGCACAGCAGGAAAGTCTCCTTGTTGTTTTCCAAGTTTGCGGTTCTTTTCTGCGTCGTCGAGACCCGTTCATTCGGCCGTGTCTTCTCGAAAGAGGCCGCAGCATCGTGGACAGTGCGTCTCCACTCCTCCCCCAATGTGACCATTGTTGGTGGTGATCAATCTGGCCGAGCCTGAGATGTTGTTTCAGGGAGTCCTTATATATATATATCTCTCTTTTTGGGGGCGCCTCTCTTGCGCTGACCCAGGGGTGGGCAATTAACCGGCCCTCCGGGTGTTTTGGACTTCAACTCCCAGAAATCCTAGCCAGTTTACCAGCTATTGGGATTTCTGGGAGTTGAAGTCCAAAACACCCGGAGGACCGGTAATTGCCCACCCCTGCGCTGACCCTTGGCGAGTTCACCATAGAGTAGTATCTTAGGGAGACAGTGGTCCTCCATCCTAGAGACGTGCCTTGCCCAGTGCAGCTGTGCTCTCAATAGCATGGCCTCAATGCTGGACATCATTACAATGCATTCAAAGAGCAAAGGAAGACAGAAATATGGGTAAATTCACATACTATTACTCAAAGAACTACAGTTACAGGTATGCAATAGCATGGCCTCAATGCTGGTGATCCCTGCTTGCTCAAGGACAGCAACATTAGTCACATAGTCGGTCCAGTGTATATTTAGGACTGTGCGAAGACAGCGCTGGTGAAAGCTTTTGAGGAGTCGTAGGTGTTGGCGATAGGTGACCCATGTTTCAGACCCATAAAGAATAGACAGTATGATAGCTCTGTACACACTGATTTTGGTGCTTTGCCTCAGGTGCTTGTTGCTCCAGACTCTTTTGTCTTTTATCTATCTATCTATCTATCAAGGCCCAGGTCTTTATCCTTCTCTGCTTCTCCAAACTACAACTCCCTGGATTCCATAGTATTAAGCCATGGCAGTGAAAGTGTTGTCAACCGCAGTCATTCTATAGTCCGGATGCATTCTAGGCCTCTGCTGTATGTTAAATCCTTTGTATATGTTCTCAGGAGTGGGGTTGGTGGGTTGCTGGCTGTTGTTATTAAAATGCCCACTGCCTTTCTGTTTCTAGCCATCGGTTGCCACAATCTGTGAGGCTTTTACCGCAAAGGGCTTGGAAGGCAGGGCAAGAGAGAGTTGTCTTGGGAAAGGGGGCGGACTGCTGCACTGCTGTCACTGGAACTCAGGGTGTGGAAGATCTTGGAAAGGGAAGCACTTAAGTGTAACGCTGCCATCTAAGGATAGCAGGAGGAGTAAACACGAAGCTCATGTGTAAGAGTGTGTGTTTTCTGGTATGTTGGATTTAGACCATTCAGTGTATGGGGGGGAAATTCAAAATGATCTCTCGGTGATGTGGGAGAGTTGGGAGAAGAGTCTTTACATTATTGGACACTCTGGAGTGTAAATACACTCCTGAGTGTCCAATATTGTCAAGACTCTTCTCCCAACTCATAGCCGGTCGAACTCATAGAATAATACGTCGGGAAACTGGCACAAACTCATAGAATAATGTGTGGGGAAACTGGCACAAACATTTTAGAGGGGCAAAAATATGAAGAATCGGAGTTGTGGAGTTGGAAGAGACCACAAGGGCCATGCAGTCCAATCTCCTGGCAAGCAGGATTACACCATCAAACCATTTACAACAGATAGCCATCCAGCCTTTGCTTAAAAATCTCTGGAGAAGGAGACTCCATTGCACTCCAAGGCAGCACATTCCATGTCAATAAGCTCTAATTATTATTAAGGTGTGCCTTATGTTTTCCCTGCAATTTGTCTACATTGCTCTGTGTTCTCGTCTCCAGAGCAGGAGAAAACAAGCCTGCCCTGTCCTCAATATTTCAACTATTTAAACATGAGTATCCTAAGATAAAAAGGTTGAGATCAGCTATAAAGACAGGTGAAGAGTTTCCATTCTTTTAAGTAGGACTTATCCTAAGAATGAAGTTGAGATAAATGTGCATTTCTCATTTATATGCAGTACTCATGCAGTGATAGGGAGAATTAGAGATATGTGAAAATAAGCATTATGGAAAACATTGTAACTTTTTCAGTGGCCTTTTGCATCAGTATTAACCCACCTTTTTTTGCAAATAGGACAAGAAACCGAGAGAGAGGGGGAGACTCTTGATGAGGTAACAAAACAGTTGGATAAACAGACATTAGAGGAAAAAGAAAAAGATGATGATGATGAAGGCAAGTATACTCTATGCCTCTGTAATATACAAATATGTATGTCAATGGTTCTAGAGAAATTTAGGTGACAGTTATGAATATGTTCACGTAAACCTAGTTTATAATATTGTATCAATTTATATTAGATGTGCCATGATGGAACACTCTTACTCTGTCAACACAACCTCCCCAGAGTTTCCCACTAACCAGAATATCTCAATTTTTTAATCTTACTAAGAGTGATGACAAATGATGCAGTGTCACTCTTCTTCACCAATTTGAAGGGGACAAATTGAAAATGAAGGTATTTGTGCTTGTGACCATGACACGTATCACTGAAGGAAACTGACCTTTACATGGGTAAAGAGCTTCTTAAGCATCACTCACAAATTGAGTCCCATCTTCTCCACTGTAGCTCTTCACACACTATGTATAGTGTGTGAACATTAGTACAGTTTGCTTTATGTACCTCTACCTGTACATTTCTCTGGACTGATGAATGGGCTCCTAGCGGCATCCCAAGATTGGTGCCTACTGAAGAAACAACCACTACAGCCACATCTTTTAACCAAAGTTGTTTTAATCTGTTTTAGCTGTTAATATGTCAATGTTTAATTTATGATTGTACACGGCATTAAATGTTTTCATTTTGTTTTTGGAAGCTGCCCCGAGTCCCTTCAGGGAGAGAGTGCAGGTTAAAAATAAAGATTACTATCATTATTTAGCAAAGTGGTGGGCAAATGTGTAATGGTAAAATGTTGTTTCTCACTCTGAATGAAAGCATGTGTATATGGCACACTATAATTCAGTTTGCATTTAATGTTATATCTACAATTATATTATGCTTACTTTGTGTTACAATCTGCTCTGAAAGACTGCATATCTGAAAAAACAAAGGCTTTTAGTTGAAAATGTAAAAAACAGCCTGCTTTCCTGCCACCTGATTGGTTTTGAACAAGAACAGCACTTAATGGCTCTGTATGGATGTCACCCTAAACAAGAAGTGAGGAAAGTGTGGCCCTACAAATTACATTGCAACCCAGTCAATCCTTACAGGGTTTCTGGTAGTAAGTGTCCAATAGTATCTGAAAAGGCAGTTTCTCTACCCTTGAACTAAAGCATAGTTTAGCATGATAACAGTTTCATACAGTGAGCCTCAGGCATAAACATTCCCATCGGTTCACAATTTTTGTTTTGAGTTATCATGTTGTCTGGATGAATGTTTAACCATAAATCTTCATTAGCTGAAACAAGCTATCTTGAGACTGTGATTTACAAAGTTAGTTAGTTTGAACAAACCAGCTGCACAGGAAGAGGAAAAGGAGGTGAACCCAAAATGTTGTTTATGGTAGTGTGGCACTTGAATACAGCCAATGTGTTGTTAACTCCACGGAGTTGGAATTGATGTATTGGATCCACACTTAGTTGTGTTTGGTATGCTCGTAGATTCGGTGAAATAGAAGGGACCTAAGTTAGTTGAACTAGCCAACGTATACGAATAGAAGTTTTCACTATTTCAGTTTCCTATAACTTGGGGGAGTCTATGTATGCTAAGTGATTATTAAGTGACTATTAACCGGTGGGTACAAAGTGATTGATATAATGAAGAAAGTATCAGAAGTTACTGTTAGCTGAAAGAATTGTTTCAGAAGTCTGGCTGACGGTCATATAATTCAACAATCTGTCTTAAATGGTAGCTGACTACACTAGCTCCGTATTTCACTTTTTATGTAATATGTGTAATTCCCAAGAAACAAATGATGGACTTTTAAATGTAGTAACAACAAGACTAATTTGAAGACCTTTCAGAGATAATTTGTATTGCTCTCTGTCTTACATGGAACAACTGTTTCATAGCTTGTTACTTGGAATAAAGCGCCATTCAGATAGTAGGATTTCTAATAAGCATGCCTAGGATTGGAAGCCGGGTTTCTATCCCACATAGAAAGCTTGCACCAGACTTCAAGGACATGGCAGCTTGAATGGTTTGGCTTGCTGATTGGCATCTTTACCAGCAGCACTGCAGAAAAAACTGTAATCATTGAATAGGAGCAGCAATTGAACTCAACATTGCCAGCTTCTGCAGTGGTTAGCATCGAAGGCTGGAAAGTTTTCCAGATCCATGGATGAATGAACTGTATGCCAGAACTTTTTTTTTCTGATGTAGTGTAAATGGATTAAGCACAGTTCAAGGGCAAGAGAAATTTGATGCAGTTTTAATTCACTAAAACGAGCAGTGCTTTTAAATAGCATTGACTATTTGAAGATCAAATGTATCTTTGTTTCGGAATGTGCTGGGACAGATAAATAACACCTTTAAAAATCTAGAACAGTTTTCAACGGGCACATTTTGTCATTTCAGCACCTTAACTATAATGTACAGAATCTAAAACTTAATCCTGTAACCCAATTTTGAAGAAATTAACACAGTCGATCACATCTTTTTTATTTTGAATACTGATTAAATTAAAAATCAGTTTTTAAAATAAAAATGCATGTACATAAGTAAATGGGAACTGATATTTGCTTGCGGTCTCTTGCAAAATACCATTGGTAGTTGCCATGCACCCTCCACTCTTTTTATATTGTCTTGTTACTCCTCCTCCAAGAATTCTGGAAATGAAGAGCAGCTCTGACATATAGCTCTTTTTGCACTATAGCATGATGTGATGTGCTTAAAATGATGTCAGCAGGATTATGCTAAATATTATGCTATTTTATGAGGTTACCTGTTTTTGGAAGAAAATCATTTTATTTATTTATTGTATTTATATAACACCTTTCTCACCCTTGGGGGGACTCAACGCAGTTTACAACATACCAATAATCATTGGTGGCTATAGTACAAAGTTTTTAAAAAAGATGGACCCAATTTGAAATCAATATAAACCTGCAACCATGAACCACCTATGAATTGAAACCCTTATCATTTGCAAGATGGCGACCCCACAAGATAAGGCCTACTGAGATAGTCTCCATTTGTGGAGTAATTTTTAAGATTTGTTTCTGGGTTAAATGGTTAGCAAAATTTGGTAACACGGTTAATTTTTGTGTAATTGTAACATGTTGCTGTTGTGAAATACGTAGACTGCTTTGAAATTGGGTCCATCATTTTGAAACATCCTGTAGATCAGTTGTGAAGTTTGGACAAGCCTGATCAGACTGGTACAGATTTTTTTTGCTGTTTTTGGCCCAATCTTGTCTCATTTTTCCTCAGGCTGTTGTATGTATTGTTGTTTATGTGTTGTTTACATAGTTATGTTCATGATCTATTTATAACTTTGTGTCCTGTAGATGGCGATGGTGAAGGTGATAGTGCAGCAGGGAAGAAAAAGAAGAAGAAGAAAAAGAAGAAAGGACGTAGGTGTTGACCACATTCCTGTCATTTTCTGAACTGGCATTCCTGTCATGTTCTGAAACTTACCTATGCTGTTATTCTGTAGCTTGGATGGGGATTTTGTAGCTCTGTGGCCTTTTCTTTGGGCACTGGGTATCTCCAAAACATTTGTGGGGAAATCTTCCTGGCAACTTCGTTTCATTTCCGGGGAAGGGGCGGGGGGATTGAACTGGTGCAGCCTGCAGCGGGTACTGCATCTTCAGATTGGCCTCTAGACCTCTTTTATAGCTGATATAGTCAGTCATGAAGAATGCTGGGAGATTAATTTCAACAGTATTTGCATTCTGTCCAGTTTTTTCCCCCAATGTTCATCTTCTGGTTTAGCTTCCTGTATCCAGTTTTTGAAGGGTAACCATATTTCTTTGATTTTCTTCTGCTTTTCTGTCCATAGTTTTTCATTTCTTATAATATCCATAATTTCCAGCTGAACTTGTTCCCACACATATTCATACCATTTTTCAAGGGTCCATTTCTTTTTTTCTTTCCACCCCCAGGCAATCACGGCATGTGCCGCTCTAAACATCATCATAACTAATTTTTGTTCTTGCGCTTTGATTTTACTATCCCCGCATATCCCTTTTAAGAGAATATCCATATTTAAATCATTTTTTATTTTTGTATATAGTTCGATCTTCCTAAAAATTTGATTCCAGAACCTTTGTATCTCCTTACACTCCCACCAGAGATGTGCGTACCAGGCTTCTCTACTCCCACAGTGCCAACATTTCGGATTTAGACCCTGGATCATATGTGCCAGTTGGATTGGTGTCCTGTACCATTTTGTTATTACTTTCTGCTCTAGTTCCCTATATTTTTCTATTTTTATTTTATTTAGTCCAATCCTTATCCTATCTATTCTTTCTTTCCCTAGGCCTCCTTCCTTTTCCCACCTATTTTCCATCCTTTTATACATAAATTCCTTATCTTCCAGCATTCTTCCATATATTTTGCCTAACCCTTTTTGCCTTCCACTGGATCTTTCTTTTAATATCCTATCTATTATATTTTCACCCGAATTGCTATCAGAATGCAACGATGGCTCAAATAAATGAAGGACTAACTTGTCAACGGGGGAGGGGAGGGTCAGGGGGAAGAAAAAATGTATTGTAACTAAAGCAATGTAAAGTAAGAGTAAATGTAGTATAACAATACAATAAAAAATCTTTAAAAAAAAAAAAAAAAATTTCAACAGTATTTGGAGAGCTGTGTAATTCCGCTTAACAAACTAGGCTACTGCTGAGAGCAGCTTTGTTTTTTGTCTTCTCCCAGTCTTCTTGCTCACTATATGTATGTATATAAGTCAAGGGCAGGTTATGGGGCAAAATTATATGTCAGTTATGGTGAGTTAGTCCTATACATTAAGGGAACCGAAAAGAAGCTCAAACCTCTACACTTGGCGCTTATTTGGGGGGAATCGCCAAAAGGCTGCCGCTATTTTCCTGCCCAGAATTCTGAAGTGTTAATGCAACAGAGAGAGTAGAGATGTTAGTTCTTCTAGGTTCTCTGGGACTAAACTCTCACCTCTTGCCACTCAATTTGCAACTCTGTAGGTGGGATCGTAATCTGTTTGCTCTTCAGTCACAGATGGGCTACTTCCTAGGAGGTATAGGTTATGGGTCCACTGATTGGTAGGTAGGACTGTTTTTATATTGCTCTTTATATGATGTCAGGATCAGTAATATTATGGTGGGATTTCTTGAAGGCTAGTAGCACACATACCACATATATCCCAGTAACATTTCACAAATAAAAGCAAGGGTACTGAATACTCAATAACTGTTTACAATTTCCAGTCACTGCCATCTGAAGCAATCACATATTGAAGGTCTGATTCTCATAGAATAAACTTATTCTGTTATATCAACATATTGCTAAATATATCTAGCTTATATTCCATATTTAATTTACATGTTTTAATTATGTGTATTTGTTTTTATCAATTTTATTATTGGCTGCCTTTAACTCTGATTTTGGGAGGAAAGAGTAAATAAATCCTCTCCCTATTAAATTGTCTTATACCAGCTTTTATGAATAATTTTAAAGCTGTTAAAATTTCAATGCAAATTTTAATAGACTAAGCTGTGTCCTCTTACATTGGAAGTGGTTTCTAGTTATGGTAACTTCTGGGAATAGGCTAAAGTTAAATTCTAATGCAATTGTGTCCACGATTTGAGGATATCTGGGTATCTTTTTTATTTGGATGTGATATCAGGCAGGAACTAAGCGTTAAAAATGCTTATGTGCGGAAAATGATTTAATAGTTACAAATTATGCTTTTAAACCAACAGCCAAAGTCCAGACAGATCCTCCATCTATTCCAATATGTGATTTGTTTCCCAGTGGGATATTTCCAAAAGGTGAAGAATGTGAGTATCCACCAACACAGGATGGGTAAGTGTCTTCTTTAAAGTTTTAAAATGATACAATGACATCATGTGGTAATGGAAAATGTTTTTATAGGGTCAACTAATTGCTTAGTTTTCACTGCTATCACTTATTTTAGTAAGTGTCAAGTTTGTTGCATTGTGGGCTGTACTATAGGTTAGACAGAGTACGTAGGTTCCCTATTTGCACTCCATATTGTTTAATTGCAGCAACAACAAAGCATTATACAATACACATTATGTTGCCAAAATAGTCTAAGAGGGTTTTCTGATTAAAGGGATTCTGATTTTAATACTATTAGTTCAAATTTCTCATCAAAATATGTCTTCACTGCTTTGCTAGCAAAACACACAAAGGATGTGCGTAGTCTTTTCTAGACCTCTGCTTTCATGCATTTTTCTTGCACAGGCCAGTTGATAGTTTCTTTATATACTACTCTGAAGCACCCCCTGAATGTGCTCACCAGTTCTCTGTGCTTTCAGATTATGCATATATAGTAGAATCATTAAGGACTAAAATAGTTTGTTGGATCTTTATTATGTGATCAATACCTGCACCAAATCCATTTGAAATGCTTTGTATCTTGTCAAAAATGCATGATAACATGGAAAAGATGCATATATATTTATTTTATTTATTAAATGAAATAAATAAAAGATGCATATACAGGTCCTTCTCAAAAAATTAGCATATAGTGCTAAAGTTCATTATTTTCCATAATATAATGATAAAAATTAAACTTTCATATATTTTCGATTCATTGCACACCAACTGAAATATTTCAGGTCTTTTTTTGTTTTAATACTGATGATTTTGGCATACATATCTCAAAAAATTAGCATATTTCATCTGACCAAATATGATAATTTTTTGAGACAGTAGTTTTGGGTTTTCAGGAGCTGTATGCCAAAATCATCAGTACAAAACAAAAAAGGACCTGAAATATTTCAGTTGGTGTGCAATATATGAAAGTTTAATTTGTATCATTACATTATGGAAAACAATGAACTTTAGCACTATATGCTAATTTTTGAGAAGGACCTGTATAGTTTATTAGGCTAATGAAAGCCTGATTAACGAGGTGGTAAAACAGATTGTCCCTTGCAGATCTGTGACCTGCTCATCACCTTGGCAGTTTAAAAGGAAAAGTGGAAAACGTTTAAAAAACTAACCTGTTATATACCATGCAAACCTTGACAAAAGGAATTCCCAAAGGGATTTTTTTAAAATGTAAAACATGTCAAATCAATACCTTGTTACTGTTTGAACTTAGAGGAGTCCGAACAGGGCTATTAGGATTATTTTATACAATAAATTGACAGTAAACATTGATTGAACATGGAGAAATACAGTAATTTAGCACTATGGAATATGGAAATATTCAATTATTATTATTATCAAGGATACTTCTGTAATCATGTATATAAATCTGGTTTTTGGCACTTATAAAAATTAAAACAACTGTATTCTAGTTTAAGATAAAATTTAAGGTAATATGTGACTACTTTTGTGTTCTAATGTTAAAGGCGAACTGCTACTTGGAGAACCACAAGTGATGAAAAGAGAGCATTAGATCAAGCAAGTGAAGAGATCTGGAATGATTTTAGAGAGGCTGCTGAAGCACACAGACAAGTGAGGAAATATGTTATGAGCTGGATCAAGCCCGGAATGACCATGATAGAAATATGGTGAGCAGAAAAGCCTATAGAAATTTCCTTACTGTAGTTTCTTGAATGTACTTTGTATACTTTTCTTTAGACTAGATGAGTTATTGGCTACAGAAAAAAGTGAAACACTTCCTCAGTGTAATGGATTTATGGTAGCAAATATTAGTATCTGATGGAAATAATGTTTTTATATTGTGTGGTTTTATTCAATGTTATGTGTTGATGGTAGTTGTTTTTATAATTTTAATGCAATATTATTTTATACTCATGTATCGTTTTATGTTATATACTGCACTTGGAGTGCCTTGTAAGCCACCCCGAGTCCCTTTTGGGAGATGGCAGGATATAAATAAAAGTTTATTGTTTATATTATTGTTGACAGTATCACGCATAATAAACAATATATATGGGTATATGTGCATTTATGTAGATAAATTATGTGTACAGTCTATAGTTTCTAAAATGCAGCTCCTAGGTAACTAAAGACAGCTTTTGGGAGAAATTTCCTATCATGTAATAGAGACATTTGCTTTCCTAGTGAAAAATTAGAAGACTGTTCACGGAAGCTGATCAAAGAGAATGGCTTAAATGCTGGGCTTGCATTTCCTACGGGTTGTTCTTTGAATAACTGTGCAGCCCACTACACCCCCAATGCCGGAGATCCAACGGTGTTGCAGTATGATGATATCTGCAAGATAGACTTTGGAACACACGTTAGTGGTAAGTCTTCTATTGCTTATTTGTATGTTTAGATAATTTAGCTGGAAGGCAAATGATTTTATTTAATTTATCTAATTTCAGGTCGTATCATTGACTGTGCTTTTACTGTCACATTCAATCCAAAATATGACAGGCTCTTACAAGCTGTAAAAGATGCAACTAATACTGGAATAAAGGTATATTCATAGGGTGAAATGTAACTGGCTGCTATCTACATACTTTTATGAGAACAAATGTTATCTTCAGTTTCACTCTGGAGTTTTTTGTGTTATGTGTAGTGCGCTGGAATAGATGTTCGTCTTTGTGATGTCGGTGAGGCTATCCAAGAAGTCATGGAATCTTATGAAGTTGAAATTGATGGAAAAACGTATCAGGGTAATTTATTTCCATCTAGAATACATGATAGTCGTAATTCAAAACTAAATTATATATAACAAAAGTGGGAGGACTTTAGATTCTATAAATCTTACACATCTACTACCACTATGCTGTTATCAGAAGGAAGGACCATGTGTCTTTCTTCAGGGGTCGAGATAAGAGATCCTGTATTTTCTAGAACTGCATTGCATTTTTAAAAAATCACCTTGATTTTTCTATTCAGTGTTGTATACCTTCAAGTAATTTATGATTTATGGGGGCCCTAAAGCCAATCTATTAAGGGGCTTTGTTGGTAAATTTTGTTGGGGGGGGGGGGCTTTGTTTTTCCCTGAGTCTGAATGCTACTTGCCCAAAGTCACCCATTGGGTTTCTATGGCCAAATGAGGATTTGAATCCTAGCCCTCCAGAGTTGTGGTCCAGTACTCAAACCACTACAACGCAAGTTTTCCTATTTAGTATAGCTTTCAGGAATTTATGCTCTTCTCTCTGAAGTGTACTTAGTGATTTTGTAATATTTTATGTAACAGTGAAACCAATTCGCAATTTGAATGGGCACTCTATTGGACCATACAGGATACATGCAGGCAAAACAGTTCCCATTGTGAAAGGAGGAGAAGCAACAAGAATGGAAGTAAGCACATTTTTATTACACTTTCTTTCTGTTGGAAGTACTGTACATGATTAGATTGTTAATGTTATGATGAATAGCCAAACATTACATGGCTTTGGCTTAACGTGATTTTACAGGTTAGAAAGTAAAATGAAATGTACTGAACATGTATAAAATACTTAAATTAAAAAGAAAAATGAAATATATACTCAGCATGTAGAACAATGCATGCTTTTTCCTGAAGTTGATCCATAAAATTCCTTTCTGCTGTTTAATCTTGATTTTGGTAAAAATTATTTTTGAGAACAAAATAAAGTATTGTTGATTTTAAAAAAATTGAGCTTGGTTCCTTTGGTTGAATAAGTTCCATATTTCTACTGTTTGATGCTCCCCTACCTAAGCCTGATAACACACTAGTTTGCTTTACATAAGATGCCTTGCCTTTAATATGGCTTTTGTTCAAATGAAAAAGAGCCAGGAGATGGAGGATGCTTAGAAGATGATCTTGTTTTGTCATTGGATGCAGTTGCTAACAACTTTTGAATTTGGTTCAAATCAAGCTTTTAAAAATCATGTAAAGTTTGAGAAATTTATGCAGTGTCTGATTATCACAATTAATAATAACATTGAGTCCCAGGAATAGTCCAAACCTATTTTTTTCTTTTGAAAACTCAGTATCTGTTCTTATGTATTAAAGTGTTGTTTAATTATGTAGGAGATCAATACCTGATTTGATAGAATAACCTTCCTAAGCCAGAGAATGATTAAAAAGTATACAAATCATGTCTTGATACAATGAAGCAAGTCATGCCTTACAAACGGCTTTTGTGGGGCAGCATATTAGAAACATTAAATATGAAGGGGAGTTACAATGTTTTTATTTGTACAAAAAATTCAGATCCATGATTAGCTTAGGCAGTTCTCAAAAGGTACTGTGAATAGATTAATTGGGTAGAGGCATTGCTTCACGTATATTAAGTGGGTAGAGGCATTGCTTCACGTATAGGTAAAAGTAAATGTTTCCCCTAACATTAAGTCTAGTTGTGTCTGACTAGGGGTTAGTGCTCATCTCCATTTCTAAGCTAAAGAGCTGGCGTTGTCCATAGACACCACCTAGGTCATATGGCTGCCATGACTGCATGGAGTGTCGTTACCTTCCCACAAAAGCGGTACCTATTGATCTCAAATTTGCATGTTTTCGAGCTGCTAGGTTGGCAGAAGCTGGGCTTAACAGTGGGAGCTCACTCCACTCCCCGGGTTTGAACCACCAGCCTTTTTGTCAACAAGTTCAGCAGCTCGGTAGTTTAACCCACTGTGCCACCAGGTGGCCCATTTCATGTATAAGATGGCTTAAATATGTGCTTTGTAGGGTAATGTGTATTTATAGTTCTTATAAATTTAATGTAACTAATTAAACATTACTAATTTAACTACATATGTAATAAAATACCTTATTTTTTTAGTCTAATGCTAACCTTTTTTTGGAAAAAGTACATTGCCAAAATTTGGATGCACATTAGATTCAGTGGCACGCTAGAATCATGTACATAATTCCACCTCTGTGGAAAGGCCCAGAGGACCCTGGAACCCCAGAAGCTGGACAGGGAGGCAGGGGGATGTGAAAGGGTTGTTCCCAGTGCTGACTGTCAGGGCTCCAGATGCCTGGAGGAAGAGGAACACCCTGCTGGTGACCGAGTCATTCCTGCTGCTTTGCTGCAGAGCCTGCATCATATCTTATTTATCTTACATAGATTGTAAGCCTGGGGGCAGATTATCATTTGTAAGATGCCCTGAGTGCCTTGGTGGCTAAAGAGCTGGGTAAAAACTATCTAAATAATAATTAAATATCTTTTTTTTTGTAGGAAGGAGAAGTGTATGCTATAGAAACATTTGGCAGCACAGGAAAAGGTGTTGTTCATGATGACATGGAATGTTCTCATTATATGAAGAACTTTGATGTTGGACATGTGCCAATAAGGTTAGTTTTACTTTTACTACATTAGGCAAAGATGTTGCCTTAGATATGCCAGTACCTTGGAAGTAGAACATCTGATTAATATAAAACATAAAAGGAAAAAATGCCAAGTCAATGCAACTTGTGAAACAGAAAACCATAAAACTTAAGCAGGAGACCTCAAGAGGCAATATATAAATGCTCAAGAGGCAATAAATAAATGCCATTAAATAAATTGAAATTATTATACAATAAGCAAGTTTCCTGTTGACTCGGGTTCTCCTGAAATTCAGTGAATGGTGGTTTGGAAACAAATGTTTACATTGATAAAGTGGAAATAAGTTTACATTTGATAAGTGTGTTGAATTATCAATCTCTGAAATAGAGAAAATTGATTTCTCTCTTTGATTACCAATAACTTGGGTAGAGAAATGATACTCTGAATTATTTCAAGTAATGTATTAGGGTTGCAGTTCTAAACATACATCTAAGGCATTAAGATACTCATTGTGTGAGTAAACATGCATATTATTATACAATATGTAACTGCCAGATAGTTGTATATAGTTTTGGAAGAAAATATTTCTTGTGCATCCACCTTCTTTTCTCTCATTTGGTGCATTCTTTTTCCTAGGCTTCCAAGAGCAAAACATTTGCTGAATGTTATTAATGAAAACTTTGGCACGCTTGCCTTCTGCCGCAGATGGCTAGATCGTCTAGGAGAAAGTAAATATTTAATGGCTTTGAAGAATCTGTGTGACTTGGGTATAGTGGACCCATATCCTCCCCTCTGTGATATTAAAGGCTCATATACAGCACAGTTTGAGCATACCATATTATTGCGCCCAACATGCAAAGAAGTTGTCAGCAGAGGAGATGACTATTAAATCTTCAAGGCCATTACCTCACCTATGTACTCTGTTGGAACACATTATGCCAGAATAAATTTGCAGTCTGTTTTAACAGTGGACCCAATGTGATAACTTTCCGTGTTTGGAAAAGAAGAATTGAATCAAAGGCAAGTTATATAATGTAACTAACCAAGGAAAATGGCTTTCTGGGGGCCTTTAGAATATTTCAGGTTACATATATATTTTTCTTTTGTGAGAAAATGCTATAATGCACAAAATCTTAGTTTGGAATGAGTTCTGCATATTGTGTGGAAAATTTCTGAGAAGGCTTTTCAGATATTTATATTACCATGTTCTTACTTGAATGCTTTGAATGACTACATCTGATTTCTGTGCCCAAGTCGTATCTGGTATTGCCTTTTAAACATCCTGAAATTCATTTTGTAAAAAATAATAAAGACAGATTTCCAGATCTAAAACTATACCTGTTTAAGTATTAGCTGAGGAAACCTCCCTATTACATTTTATCTTGAACACATGACAGGATATTGCATTTACTTAACATTGAAAACCATGTGAAGTTTGTTTGAAGGATGGGAAGTATGTGGCCTTCCAGATGTTGGGGCGCAATTATGATCATCCCTTACAACTTGTAGTGCTGTCTAACACTGATGGGGCTTTTAGTCCATTGGCAGCCCACGTTCCTCACCCTGTTATATGGTATGAAGACTTGCTTCCTTAGATTTATAGCACTGCTAATAAATCTACCTTAACCAATAGTGCAAGGAGATAAGCTGTTGGGCATTCTGCGTCAATTACTGGTCTTCTACTAATCTTTCTGCTATGTATTCAGTGATAAACTTACTCAACCTCAAAGGCTACAAGACTTTTTAATTATGACAAATTTAAATGACAGTACAAGTATTCGTATTTCTCCTACTGAAGCCTGATTAGGTGCTTCTTTTCTTAGTAATGCAGTGTAGAAACTACAGGAAACATTAAGTGATTCTGTATGAATATTTTTAGATTACCATATTTGCAATATTTTTAAGATTATACTTCAACACTACCAAAATCCAGAAGTACCCATCAATATTTTGGAAATGAAATCTTATAGTCATAAACTGCTAGAACAAATAGAAAAACTATTAACTCATAGTATAGATACAGATCAATAGATTAGATCTTAAAGTATACAAATCTTGGTATAGGATCCTACAGCAAATGGCTAAAACTGAAAAAATGTGAAGATTCTTCACCTACTGACACATACATCTCATCTTGTATAGGACTTGATGTGTGGCACAGTTTCCTTACATTTCATTCATTTTGGGGCACAGCTCTCAAGGTGGTTGAGCAGGTGGGGGCAAAGTGTAAACACCCCCACCTTAAAAACGAACAAAAGTGTTTTGTGTGCCTTAGAGAGCATGGGGCGAAGTACTGCTAGGTTTGGAACTCAAGCTATTTTAGACCAAGGAGATCTTCCAGTTTTGAGTCATACCCATTCTCAGTCTAAATAATATAAAGTCTCCTACAACTATAGTGAAAATGCCCCTTAAAGAGCACAATGAACTTTCCCTTAGTAGACAAATGCTACTCAAAGTGGTGGTCCCTGAGCCATCCTTTACCAATTTCCAAGAAGGAAAGAAACAAGTGTAGCCTCTTAAAATAGATATGGAAGCAGTGCCTGGCACATTGTAAACAAATAATTATTGCCTCCCCCCCCCCCAATCAGATAGCTTGGGAAAAACTATTCTGGACAGTTTTGTTTATATATATATATATATATACACACACACACTGACAGTTTTATATATATATAAAACTGTCCAGAATAGTGTGTGTGTGTGTGTGTGTATATATATATATATATATATATATATATATATATATAAACTGTCCAGAATAGTTTTATATATATATAAAAAGTGATGCAGTACTGTCTCCATCCTTGTGTCCTCTCTTCTCTTGATCACCCTGGGAAGACACACTCAGGGCAAGAGAATGAACTCAGCAGGGCTGAGGAAGAGCATTTTGCTTTTAATGAAATCTTATTGTAGACATGGCATCTGATTGTCAATAATGTTACTGAAATGTTCAGAAACCGAATCGGATTACAAGAACTGCAATACTAAAAATAATCACATTTCTCTGTGACTGAAAATAAGTGTGTGGCAAGTTGGCTCAGTTAAAGAACCTCAGCTGAATTGTATTCCAGTAACTAAAAGTGTCCTCAGTTGCTTTCTTTGCTCTCAAAGAAACTTAAAAAGTGGATCGGGGGCTTGAGCATCTGTATTTTATGTGACCCTATAATAGCATTGGCCTTGCTATCCTCTTGAAGAACTATGGTGCAGGCTGCTTTTCTGGAGTGTGCAGAGGAGGAATCCACAAAATAAATTAGATCCCCATGCAGCATTATGTCCATCTTGTTTAGCTGTTACCATCAACCAAAGTACAATTACTCCCATTCTCTTTTTCCTTGCAGTGAGTAGAGTATTTTATAAATTCACTGGCAAGTACCGACTTCCCCTCCCTACATTTCTCGAGGAACTAAGAACACCATAAAACCCAACTCATGTTTTATCTGTATAACATTTAGAATTGTGAGCTTTGTGGCTAAATGAGGATTTCAATGGGTACTCCTTAAGTAGTATACACAAGGTGATCTGATAGCGGTGTTCTTTACTACCTTAGTTGCCAAAGCTAGGCCATATAACAATGCTGCAAGTGGAAAACACTCCATCAAAGAACAAGTACACATCAGCACATGTTGAAATGGGAAATACTAAACATTTGGAAAAAGCAGGGTGTATCATGATAACGGTGTATAAAAATTATGCAGTATGCATAGAAAAAAGTACACTTAATATTCAGTCAGCATTATCACTGCAAAAGAAATGTGTACCACGTGGTATGATTCCATCACTGAAATTGCATGGATCTTTCTTGAGCCTGAAAGGGAAGAGAGCCTTCATGTCCACAGATAGTGTCTCAGTTCTGGGGTACATGTCACTATCTCAGGGCATCATGTCTTGTCATTAATCTCTTCAAAAACATTGTAAAACAACTCAGCATCTGTATGATCGCCCAATGTCCTACCTCATGTACAGATGAAGAAACTGTTTAAAGCTACACACAATGTGGTTGGTGTTGCCGGTTTTGGGTCTAACATTTAGCCGCTTGTGTTCCCTCTATTTACCGTATTTTTCACACCATAAGACACAGTTTTTTTTCCTCCCAAAGTGGGATGAAAAATCAGCTGCGTCTTATGGAGCGAAGACGCAGGGAGGGAGGGGGAGCAGCAGGGGGCGATATATTGTACTTTCGGCGCGGAGGAACCCGAGGTGGAGCAGGAGGAGGGGGAGGCCACGAGGGGCGGCCCCACGGAGACCGGACAGAGGCGCATCTTCGTGGCGTCAGGAAGATGCGCCTCTGTCTTCGGGTCTCGTGAGGCTGCCCTCGAGGCCAGACAGAGGCGCATCTTCGTGACGTCAGGAAGATGCGCCTCTGTCTTCGGTCTCCGTGGAGGCTGCCCTCGAGGCCCGAAGACAGAGGCGCATCTTCCTGACGTCACGAAGATGCGCCTCTGTCTTCGGGTCTCCGTGGGGGCCGCCCTCGAGGCCCGAAGACAGAGGCGCATCTTCCTGACGTCAGGAAGATGCGCCTCTGTCTTCGGGTCTCCGTGGAGGCTGCCCTCGAGGCCCGAAGACAGAGGCGCATCTTCGTGACGTCAGGAAGATGCGCCTCTGTCTTCGGTCTCCGTGGAGGCTGCCCTCGAGGCCCGAAGACAGAGGCGCATCTTCCTGACGTCAGGAAGATGCGCCTCTTCCAAGGAGGAAGGGGAGGAAGGTCTCGCCGGCTGTAAGTACGCACGGAAGGAGAGAGGCCGGAGGGAGGGAAGGAAGGAGGAAGAGGCCGCAGCGCCTCCGCAGGGCTCCCTTTTTTCCTATTTTCCTCCTGCAAAAACAGGGTGCGTCTTATCAGCAGGTGCGCCTTATGGTGTGAAAAATACGGTATATACTAATTTATTTAAGCAATGCTTTTGACACAAAATAAAATCAATCTCTTCAATTGCTGGATTAGATGAAAGCCATGGGCATACAACTGGACTGCTTAAAGCCAGTATGAATAAGAGCTAAAAAGTCCTTTGCTCTAGACCAGGGCTTTCCAACATCTTTTGGCCCAGGGGCCGGACTTCCAGTCATTGATCATCTGGCGGGCCGAAGGGTCTGCCCCCACCCCTCCCCCGGCCGTGACATGCCGGCTTCCTCAGAAGGGCGATTTCGGCTGCTTCGCCCTTCTGAGGCGGCCTGCATGCCACGGCTTTAGGAGGAAGGGACGAGCTACGGGGGGCGGGCCTCTCTCCCCGCCGCCGCGGCCGGAGATCGCCGCCCGCCGCGGTGGGAAGGGAGGGAAGGAGGAGGCGGGGCAGGGAGGAGGAAGAGAGCTGGCTCCTCCCTGCACCGCCCCTTGTTCCTCTCTCACCGGCGCCGATGCAAACCGGTTTGCGCCGGCGAGAGAGGGAAGAAGAGGGCGGTGCAGGGAGGAGGAGCTGGCTCACTTTCTCCCCCCTGCCCCGCCTCCCCCTCCCCCCCGGCCGCCTTTTTTTTAAAAAAAAATTTTAAATGGCGGCCGGTGGCATAGCGGGGGCCGTGTCCAACAGGCTGGGGGCCGTGTAAGGCCCCCGGGCCGCCTGTTGGGCAGCCCTGCTCTAGACACTTACACTGACCTTTGCACTAAATACTTTGCCCTGCCCATAAATTTCATCTAGTCCAGCAGTCTGATGAGATAAGCCACAAAAACCTGAGGTGATAGCAAAATGCGTTTTCTGTTCATTCTGCCCAGTATCTCAAAAATTGTGTGAATATCAATGTAGTTTACAAACGATCAGGATGAAGATTTGTACTTTATCTATGTGTAGGATATTACTTCACAGAAAAAAGAAAACATAATCATTTGTTATCAAAACGTTTTAATTCTGTGGAAACAAGACTGATTCCTTCAGACATAGGTAATGGTAATGCAAGGAACATTGTATAAAATGCACATTTTTATAAAAAAAATTCCAGCATAACATTAAAAATGCTCACTGAAATTCCTCATCTATGTTTCCT
Organism: Anolis apletophallus; assembly: GCA_030556195.1. Lineage (NCBI taxonomy): Eukaryota > Metazoa > Chordata > Lepidosauria > Squamata > Anolidae > Anolis > Anolis apletophallus. Next base: position 89,445,022 of record JARBWK010000009.1, read on the forward strand.
CCATCAAAATATAGAAAAGCTGAAAAAACAGCTTGAGGTAAGGTTTTTAAAATTCAAATGGCATTTTAAAAAAATAGCTATACAGACATCCTAGTAACTTGGGAAGTTACCTACCATCAATATAAAGTATTATACTAAACATTTTCCCCAAACGATTTTTTTTACAAAGTACAAAAGGCTAGCAACACAATGTATCACAAGACAGATTTAGTACAATACTGCACTTACTTGTCTCAGTTCACATACAAATGACATCTCAATTTTCTGCTTTGGATTAGCTGTTACTGCTTGCACTGGAACAGTTAACCTCAGTATTTGGCTGCCTTCCAGATGGTGAGTCAAGACCTGATACAGGAGAGGGCCTAACTGCCTGAGTAACTCGCTGCGTATAAAACAAAATGTAAGCCTGGGCCTTGCATACTTCTTCCATAGTGCACATGTTGAGCTTGGAATCATTGCAGTGTACCCAGAATCCTAGACAGAAAAACAGTAATTTAGACATAGAAGTTAAACTTTTGTTCTTAATTGAAATTATAAAATAGCAACAGAGGACATAATTACAGTTTCAGAACATTTTACACAGGGATAGAGGTACATTTAGCTATCCACATTTGCAGATTATTATTTTATATAAATTTGATTCACAACTGTACAGGCAGTCACCAAGTTATGAACAAGATAGGTTCTACAGCTTTTTTCTTAAGTTGGATGTATAAGCAAGTTGGAACAGGTACATTTTAAGTGTAACTCCAGCCAAATACACACACACAGAGATATCTTTAGATAGCATATGGAAGGGTTAACACCCCTGTGGTGTTAGTTTTGCAGTCATTCCCCCATGAAAAGCCCTCTTTCCATGAATTTCCCTTCTTAGTAGTAGATTTCTTCTACTTCCTGTTGTCTCACCTGTGTTCTTAATTATGAGTAGTTTGTAACTCAGGGACTGCCTGTATTTCAATATATTATGGAGGGAACATTTGTAAAATGGCTGTGGGGGGATTTTGCAGACAGCACTCTGGACTGTCATTTGCTGCAATCTTATAAAATCTGATTGAGCATGCCTGAAGAATTTGGCGGGACTATTTTATGGGCAATTAAAATGAATCTGAAACGGATAATGTCATTGAGAGGTAAACCTAAGGGTGTTTTTCACATTTAAAATCCTTGTTTGTACCTCCATCTGAATTGTAGCAATAGGCAGTGTAATGTCCAGATCCAAATCCTTTTCCATGATGCATCACCACAGCAGACAAGTCATAGATAAAGCAGTCTGGATCAAGGGACTTCAGGGATTCTCTGCAGCAATAGGGCTCCATGTTTAGTATCTGATTGAAGTTGACATGTACACCAATCTTCTCACGGTGATTGCGTCCTGACCATCTTATAGGGGAAAAAAGTAAACAAAATGTTCTCAAAATTTACCAAAGATTTAAAATCTTCAGACATGTGCTTGAAACCACAATCTCATGAGCTAGAATCAGGATTGGAGTGGGCTCTACAGACAACTGTGCCACACAGTGTTCAGTAAAGGATACTAGAAGCAAAGTATTCCTTCTAGATTGGCTGTCTAACCTACCAATCCTTTAGGGAAATAATTTATATTCTTTCTTATGATATGTTATTCATAAGGTTAAAAAGAAATCTGTTCTGTATTGTTAACCCAGTGTGTAAACTATGTTTTTCTATGTGATAGCATTTGAAACATGTGAAGAGCTGTCATTTCCCCTACTCCTCTATATTTTCCCTTCATTACCTACCAAATGTTTCATTATGCCCCGCTACTGGTCAAGGAACATTGCCTGAAGCATGTTTTTTGTTTCAATCACAATCACTCCGTTTATAATACATTTAGTGATTGATTCAAAGGATTTTTCATAATTTGGGGGGGGGGGGGGGGTCAGGAGCAACTTGAGAAACTGCAAGTCGCTTCTGGTGTGAGAGAATTGGCCATCTGCAAGGACGTTGCCCAGGGGACGCCTGGATGTTTTGATGTTTTATCCTTGTGGGAGGCTTCTCTCATGTCCCGCAGGAGGAGCTGGAGCTGATAGAGGGAGCTCATCTGTGCTCTTCCCTGGATTCGAACCTGTGACCTGTCGGTCTTCAGTCCTGCCGGCACAGGAGTTTTAACCCACTGTGCCACCAGGGGCTCCTTTTCATAATTAAAACTTGCTCTAATGCTTCTACAGATTTCTTTGGGGGTGGGGGTACTATTTCCCAAGATTTCACCTCATTCTCTTAGGCTTATCATTGTTTGAATCCAGACATACCATTACACCATTGCTTCCCAAATATCTTTCCTACTGGTATGTCAGCAAATAGCTGGTTACAGCTATTTTCCCCCCTTCCTTGGGACTAACCTCAGGTCCACAGTTTTATGCCCACTGTCCATCCAACATATATATATGAGTTTCATGATACTATGTTGTATGTACTCCATCTTTTCTAAAACTGTCATAATAGTTCTTTAATGCATTACTGCATAGTGCATATATATTAATCAGTACAGATAATGGACACAGGATCTAAGTGGAATGGGACTTTTTTGCTGGAATCTCAACCTAACTAAGTACAGGCAGTCCTCAAGTTACAAACATCTGACTTACGAACAAGACATATTTAAGAATGGGGGTGAGACAACAGGAAGTGAGAGAAATATATGCCTGTAAAGAGAAATTTAGTCCTGAAAGAGTTATCATGGGAAAAGGTGTTTCCACTAAAGTGTTATCACCAATCCTTGTTTGTAAAACAACCTGATAAAATCCATTTATCACAGAGACAAAGAATGAGGTGAAATCTTCTGAACAGGGGCACAGACAGCAAAACAAATACCAGAGGTGTTAACCTTTCTCTGTTATCCAAAGCTGAAATATATATATAGATATCCGGCTGGAGTCACACTTTTAAAAATGTGCCCATTCCAACATACATACAAGTTCAAATTTATAACAAACCTACAGAACATACGAGGGCGGGTCAATAAGTCTGTGACTTTTTGAATGAAACACAGGTTTTTGGATTAAAAAATCATTTTATTTTTCAACGTAGTCTCTTTTGAGCTCTATACACTTTGTCCAATGTTTCTCCAATTTTTTTATCCCTTCCAAAAATAAGATTTGTCGAGGTCATCAAAATAAGTATTTGTTTGTGAGATGATTTCATTGTTGGAGTCAAATCTCTTTCCGCCGAGCCATTTCTTCAGGTTTGGAAACAAGAAATAGTCACTCGGGGCTAAATCCGGATAATAGGGCGGATGAGGGAACAATTTGTATCCTAATTCATGGATTTTTGCCATGGCAACTGCACATGTGTGCACCCTTGCATTGTCCTGGTGCAAAAGACTTTTTTCTTGGCCAAATGCGGTTGTTTCTTTTTTTCAAATCCTCATTAAATTGACCCAATAAGTTGGCATAATATTCGCTATTGATTGTTTTACCCTTTTGAAGGTAATCAATGTGGATTATACCGCGTGCATCCCAAAAAACGGTCGCCATGACTTTATTGGCTGACAAACCCACCTTGGCCTTCTTTGGCCCGATTTACCCCAAGAAACCCACTGTTTTGACTGCTGTTTGGTCTCTGATGTGTTGTGGTGGATCCACGTTTCGTCCACGGTTATGAAACGGCACAAAAACTCATCCATATTGCGGTTGAACAATGCCAAACACTCCTGCGAAATTGTCATACGATTGTGAGCAGCACCCATCTTGCGGAAAGCTTTCTCATACCCAAGTGATCATTTAAAATTGAAACCACTCAGCCATGTGAGATGCCTATGGCTTCCACTATCTCTCACACATTCAATCTCTGTTTGGCCAACACCTTATCGTGAATTTTTTCCATTGTTTCGGGTGTAGAGACCTCAACTGGGCATCCAGAACGTTCGGCATCTTCCGTGCTTGTACGGCCACAACAAAATTCAGTAAACCACTTTTTACCATTGAAATTGATGGTGCAGAACCCCCATAGTATTTATCAAGCTTAGCCTTGGTTTGAGTGATGGGGTTTTTCCACAAAAAATAATGCTTAATGAGCACACAAAATTCACTTTTTTCCATTTTCTCCTCAAATCACGCAGTAGTCTGCTATCAATGGCTGTCAAACACAAACTAAATGATGCAGCTTGTTCAAATTTTGACAGGAGTCAACTGACAGATGCCTGTTGACAGGAGCAGTGTTACCCTTTCAGTTAAGAGGTGGGAAATTCAAAAGGTTGCTGACTTATTGACTCGCCCTCGTACCTTGTTCATAACTTGGGGACTGCCTGTATACTGGTCTTCAAAACATTTAATAAGATTAGGCTTTAATCCTTTTGTTCTCTTACTGTACTAAGAAATAAATAGTTTATTGCCTTACCTGAATCGCTTAAGGTGTAACCGCAGAACTTGAGGTAGCTGGCATATCATAAGCTGTTTTTGTGCTTCTGAAAGTATAACGGGTTTAGATGAAAACTTTCTTCGCTTTGCTGTTATATGAAAAGGAAAAAAATCCCTCGTTCAAATTCTCAACAGATCAAACTAACAGCAATTTAGGAAAATCCTGGGTAAAGAGTCAATTTAGCAGGTATTCATTTGTGAACAATCCTGCAAATACCACTTCAATTAATAAAACATTCAAAATACAATTGGACTGCATAGTTCATACAATGTTGAAGTACTGTGACAATGGCCAGACAAAGTTATACATTTTGACATACTTTTTTCTTGAAACAAAGATTACTTCTGATGCAATTCTAAAGTAATATTCACAACTGCTTCTTAAGATGTTTTACAACAAGATGTTCTTTTTGCTAATTATATTTTTAGATGAAATGAAGTTCACTTAACTAAAGCTAATTCACAGATTATGTATAAGTCTGATGCATGAGTACATACTGCATTTACTCACTGTTGCACTGATCACAGGCATATATCTTCCCTTCCAACGCTTCTGTTTCTGTAAACTTGGCCAACATTTCTGTCAACATACATGGATACTGACAGGTTGTCTCCTTCCCATTGCAGTGGTATCTTTCAGGAAATTCCAGTGAGAGATCCCAGAAGGGTTCAATAGTATTAGATTTATGATCACAAGCAAGACATGTTACCTGTCAAGGTAAACAATAATTACAACCGAATCTTCAACTTGCAATCCTGACTCCTTTCAATACATCAAAGAACATTTATATCCTGCTTTTTCTCCCATAGCCCCACTCTTCCCTGTTCTATGCTTAGGTCAACATCATTTGACATTGGTTTGGAGGAAAAGAGAATTGAAAACATGCCTGTGCTACTATTTTTCCTATGGTTTATCCAGTTTTTGTTGTTGTGCACATTCAAGGTGTTTCCAATTTATGGCATCCCTATCATGAAGCTTTCTTGGGGAGTTGTCAATACGTTCTATGCTATCTGTTTGTGTTAAATTGAATTTATACAAACTTTAGGTTTTCCAGAGAAAGATAAATAACACTATATAATGAAACAATAACAGAGTGTCTTTCATAGCACTGTAGCCATTACTATAAGCAAGTCAACTGTTTAGTTACAAATGAGAAGTAGTTATATGATTTCACAATTCTGAATGAAAAATTAAGGTACTTCAATGTAAATATACTATGGAACTCTTAGCCTAGTTTCCTAACCATGTTACTCTGATACTGAAAGTGAAGTACACTGCCAGTGCAGGAAGGCCTGTTCACTAGATCATCTGGCAAAATATTTTTCACCTTGCACATTACAACTGGTATGCAAAAAAATAACCACAAATGCTTGTCATTCTGGAAGGATCTAATCCTTTCCAAAAATAATTGTATTTGTATCTTACAATTTTATATGAATTGATAAATTTTATTCATGCTATAATAATGTGTGAGGAAAGTGAGGGAAAGACCTACAACACCTTGGAAAAAAATAATCTCTGGCTTGCTGTGAGTTTTCTGGGCTGTATGGCCATGTTCCAGAAGCATTCTCTCCTCCAGAACTAGGAGAACATAACTCACAGCAACCTAGTGATTCCAGCCATGGAAGCATTCGACAACACAAAACTAATCTCATTTGCAGGACAAGATACTAAGGCACAGATGGCTCGGCACATGGACAGCTGCCACACACAAGTACTTCCTAGGTGCCATAAAATAATTCTGTCACCAAGTTCTGAGCTGTCGCCCCAGTTCTGAGCAGAGGGAAGGCATCCACGTCCAAACTGGGTTAAACACTTCGAAATGGCAAATTCACTTCCAGGTTGCTTACACCGCTTCACAACCGCTTCAAAAGTGAATTTAATCCGAATTCAGTCTGATTTTACGAACATTCCGATGGACCTACCCAGGCCTAGTAACTATCTTTTTATACATGTATGTCAGATTTGTGGTTTGTTTACAGGCTGACAGTGCTGATTTCTTATAATGGTGTTGCTAGTTCAGGGTTATAAAGTCTCTGTACGATTTCTGCAGTATTCCTGTGTGGCTCACAAGGGTCGTGAGGCAAATGTCTTTGGCAACAGCCACCATTGGGGCATCCGACATGAGTTGAAAGACACTGCGGGTCTATAAAAAAATACAGTAACCCTGCTCTCTGTACTCTCTTGTTCAAGTACTGCTGGACTTCAGGAAGTCTATCGATTCAGGACACTACCTACTACGCTGGTAAGGCAAGGTGGCTTGTAAGTGGCTATGTAAAGAAATCTTTCTCATGCCTATCTGGAGGAGCCCAAGGGCAAATATTTCAAAAGAAGATCTACTTTAAAAATGCTATCCGGTGATTAAGTTTAGTTAAATGTATATATTGCTTGAACTACCATAATGATAAGTATGTAGGCGCTTCAAATAGTATTACCATAATCTAGAATTCAGAATGCCAGGACAAATAATGTTGTTTTAATACATATATCACAAATGGTTTATTCCAGAATATCAAAGTCAGTGGAGATATTCTGGAGCACACAAACTGGATAAAATGCCTTGAAATCATTTTAATCGATCTTGCCATTTCTGGATAAAAATGACAGGAAGGTGATCAAATAAACTATAGTTAAGATGGGTGTATCAAGAAATTGTACTAAGAAAAACACACTTTCCTATCACGGGCAGATGAATTAAGTGAAGAGGTTTTACAGAATAAGAAACATAAGTGCTACAACAGCTGCAGCTCCTTAGTTTGCTGGCATGCATTATACAAACATCCCAATTCAGTGATGGAAATGTAAGTCAGCTTTGACCTGAAAATCCCCTCCTGTTCCAGCTCTCAGTTACTCTGGTATGTGTCTCAAGTCACAACAGGCTGAACTAAGTTGTGTAGCGTTGTCATACTGAAGATTTGGAGTTTTATCTTGCTTTTCTCCCCCAAATACAGTTCAGTTACTTGATTATGTTCCTTACTTTTATCAGTACTGAAAATAAGTCATGTTTAGATCTTAACTAGGAAGGAAAGCTAGTCTAGTCTATCCTTCTGCTAGTAAACTGTCACTCACTGAAGTAAAAAGCCAGGACACAAGCTTCAGAAGATATTACTTTAAACCATGCTAATCACTTATTGCTCAACTATGCTCATGTCACATGATAATACCATTCCAAAGAATGGCATAGATATTCCTGTCTATAATCTTGCCTCTAGCATTTAACATACTTGTAGTCTTGAAAATAAAACATAGTTAATTACCTTTGTTTTGAGAACACACACTTTCATATGTCATTCACACTCTTGTTCATTTAATATTTTTAAAGTTATAAAGAGTTAAGCTATGATGTCCATCTAATTGCAGAAAGAACTGATTTCAAGCATAAAGCCTCAAATTCACCGATAAACTGAAATTTAAAATTTTAGTTTATCTGGCTTTTTGAGGAAACCAGGTTACAGAAGTTGTTTTGTGCCGATTTTACCTGTTCACTATCATTTTCTTTTATTGTTTTACTTCTCCATCTATGGATTGACTGATTTTTTAAAATAATTAAATACATCTTAAAGTACAGATGAGGAGTCCCCGGTTGTGTAGTGGGTCAAACTTAAAACCAGCAGGGCAGAGCAGGTCCTCTCCCCCTAAGGGTAGTATACGGATACCAGCAAGGGACTTAAGTTACACTCCGGCCCCATGGCTGGAGTGTACGCGGCCTTTCTGAGAACTATAGGCCATCGGATCTCTCCCAGTAGATCTCTATGTGGTGGATTAAGTTCTCAAATTGTTTAATTTGTCTCCTGTATTAGTACTGTATGTTCTCTGTTTTATATGTTATGCTTGTAAACCGCTCCGAGCCTCCGAGGAGTGGCGGTATAGAAGTTGAAATAATAAAATAACTTGTGGTCTGAAAGGTTGCAGGTTCGAATCTGGGGAACAGTGAGATCTCCCGCTGTTAGCCCCAGTTTCTGCCAATCTAGCATTTCGAAAATATGCAAATATGAGATCAATAGGTACCGCTCCAATGGGAGGGTACCGATGCTCCATCAGTCATGGCGGCCACATGACCTTGGAGGTGTTTATGAACAATGCTGACTCTTTGGCTTAGAAATGGAGATGAGCACCAACCCACAGAGTTGGACGACTGGACTTAATGGGAAAAACCTTTAGCTAAGGTACAGATGATCATAGTGGGTGTATGGGGGATCAATAAAATAAAATTTCAAAATAGTTCCTCAGTACAATTACACTAAGAAAGCCAAAACTTTTCAGCTAGCAAAACATGCAATCTAAGTCACAGACAGGATGGTATGGAGGCATATCTTACATTCTAAGACAGTGGTTCTCAACCTGTGGGTCCCCAGATGTTTTGGCCTTCAACTCCCAGCTGGCAAACGGACAGATTTCTGGGAGTTGTAGGCCAAAACACCTTGGGACCCACAGGTTGAGAACCACTGTTTTAAAAGGATCATGGTAGCAGGAAAGATGGTAGGAAGTCCTTCATTAACAGGCTGTTCAAAATGTAGATCACTATGAAAAGGATTTAACAGAGTACTACCCAGTGGCCCACCTTATTAGATACAAGGAAATGAGTATGTTCAGCTTGCAAAGATAGTCTTACACTATTTAATTTCCTCTAACTTGCTCTTTAAATTGATGCACGGAGGATACTACCAGAGCTTGAGAAACTACATTGTTCCCTTGCAGAGCCTTGGAAGTTTGCACCTCCACTACCATGCCCCCTAGTCCATCTTCTGAATCTTTTTAAAAATCCCCTTAAAGGCAATTTTTTAAAAAAACCTTTTGAAGAAAAGTCTTCAGAAAATCTTCCAGTTTTCTTCCTCATTAAATAAAGGGCTACCCAGGAACTTAACAAAGTCTGTGCAGGCAAGACCCTGCTGAATGGGTATTGTATGTTTGTGGGGACGGTATTTTTAACAATTTTTAGAGGTGGGATCTTGGGGGTGTCAAAACTGCCAAAGGACCCACATAAAACCTCCATGCCTTAAGTACTTCCAATTCATTTGCTCACAATTATTAATTTACTTCAATCTTTTACATTATTTCATAGCATTATTTCACTCACCATACCTGACTTAAAAGCTGCCCATGAAAAATGGTATTAACCACGTTCAGAACCTGCTTAATGAGTTTCCTTTGAGAAGTGGGAATGAGGGCTGGGCATTTTGTCCGAGCTGTCTCCAGTTCTTGCTGTACTTTATCCAAAAGTTCACAAAGAAATTCCTGAGCATCTTGTTGGGCATAACCATGAAAGGCTGGGATTAGTCTCCATACTGAATGGAGCATGGCAAAAGGAGACACTAAAGCCCACTTGCCAGACCACATCACTTGAAACAAAGTATGTAGTTCATGACAAAGAGAGATGTACTTTGAGCTTGGCTCCTTTGGTTGAATAAGTTCCATATTTCTACTGTTCGATGCTCCCCCACTTAAGCCTGATGACACACTAGTTCGCCTTGCATAAGATGCCTTGCCTTTAATATGGCTTTTGTTCAAATGAAAAATAGAGCCAGGAGATGGAGGATGCTTAGAAGATGATCTTGTTTTGCCATTGGCTGCAGCTGCTAACAACTCTTGAGTTTGGTTCAAATCAAGCTTTAAAAAACATTCCCGAAATATGAGCAAGTGACTCAATACCTGAAGAATAGAATTCATATAGCACGTATTTCCCAAGTTTCGCAATCCTGTTACACCAGGAGTCATAGTAGGCCTTCTTTTCATTGGAGAGTCATTAATTTTTTTTAATTTTACTTCATCTGAGGTAGCTGTTACTTTCAACTCTACAGGAGAGTCTACATTTTGTGACATTTTTAGTGCACAGCGTGGAATTGTGGAGGATTTTCTATTTTGAGTCTGCAAACGAAAGCTCTTTCTTGGAGGCATTTTTTCCATTTCTTCCTTCAACTGCCGCTTCCGTTCTTCCCTTCTCTTCCTAGCATTAATTCGTCTTTCTTCTGCCTCTTCCTTTAGCTTCTCTTCTTCCAGAACTTTTTTTCCATTTGGTGTCAGTTCAAACCAAGATCTAAACACTTTGCCCATTAATGCATGTCTTCTGTGCCACAGAGCTGTGAACATACGGTCTTGATTACGAAGCACAGCTTGTGCATTATTATGTGAAAGATCGTCACTTGAGCCCATTGATCGCAAAGTCCTGCCACTGCGAGTAGTACAGTCATAATTTTGACTCTTGATTGCACTTAATGTACTTCGCAAGAGTTTTAGGTCACCAGTTGCATTATCATTAAGGACATAGTCATCACAAGGATAGCAGAAAACATACAGCTCATTCACTTCCAATGCCACTGGATGATTACTTTCTTGAAAGTGCTTTAGTGCATGTTCTTCAATATATCTTCCACAAGCAACATGTGAGCAACTGAGGCAGGCCCATACAGATTCTGTAGTATTGCAGACCATGCAATGCCATTTCTGAGGGTTCACAATGGAATGATCTTGGGCAAGTCGAAGACGTCCTACATGCTTACACTTATCCATTGTTAATGTTTCAATGCTGTCAAAATTCTACAGAAACCAGTTTTCTAGTTCTTGCATTGTGACCTGAAAGCAAAAAAAGGCAGTTTTATTTCTTGTCCATGCCACGCTTTTCAAAACACAATACATTTATTTTCTTATTAAGGCCAGCCTCATATATCCATGGATTCAACCACCCACAGCTTTAAAAGTATTTTTAAAATGCCAAAATCTATCTTGATTGTGCCATTGTATATAAAAAATCCATCGTTTTACTATGCCATTATAATGAGCATCCAAGGATTTTAATATCCATGGGAAGCCTGGAACCAAACTGCAGAAGATATCAAGAACCTATTGTAATTATATTCATTTTAAGCAATTATTACAGTAATGTCACCTTAAACTGCCACTATCAGGAGAACTTCCTCTGAGGTTGAGAGAGTGTGGCTCACCCAAGGGCACACAGTGGGTTTCCATGATCCAAAAAAATGCGCAGATGTAACCTAAGTGTAAGATATTGCCTGTACATGAACATGTACAAACACAAACTTTAGTCTGGAACAAACCACAGCAATAGGCCTAATTGCCTGTAAGATCATTCGGAAGTTGCACAGACTGCCAAGAATTTCAGAAGATTACTTCTGAATTGATAAACATGGTTATGTTATGTCCAACTTAGGTGTATTCCACTCCCAAAAGAAGAGTAGCACATGCTTCCAGGAATTATCACTCAGACAACATATGAAACAACTTTTCTGTGTTGTTTGGCTTCAGTATTTATTGCTCAGAGATATCATAGTCTGAATCCGGAGGTGCGAGTTAATTAGCATGGTAATACCTGTTAATGGGCTTTTTGTCTATGGACCTAAAATTATTTTTAAACCACTTAAGCAGTTAATTATCACTACATCTTACAAAAGTAATTTTACACATTCATTATGCATTATGTAAAATATTTTATTTTCTCTGTCATTGGTCAGTGTCATTGAGTCATCCCCAAATTAATGAAGTATATAAAGGAGAGGTTTTCTTACAATTTTCTTAGCCTCTTACACCTTGTCTCACTCTCTAGAAATCTTTTTTGTTAAATAAGGAGCCACAAATCTTTTACTTCTCTCATAGAAAATGCATTTGATTCAGAAAACATGCAAAAGGGGAACAAAACTACTAGTTAGTAATATGATAAAATGTGATAAAATGTCTCTACAATTAAGCAAAAAGATCTTCAACTGAGAATGAAAATACTCCACTCTTTACAAAATAAAAGATGACTACCCCACTCTGTAGAACCCTGTTGATCGAAGGTAGTTTCAAGATACTTGAGTTAAATAGTATGACTTTACATTATTTCATCCCTACTGGTCCGAGTCATCTTGCCTCTTTGAAAACATGAAAGAGCAAGAAAGTGATCATTTTATCTTTTTCTTCTAATTATCAGGAAATCCACATAAACCAAGTGATGTAATTAAAAGTAACAAGCAACTGGATTTTAACATGTCTTACTAGGAAAATCACTAAATTAGTGCTGGGCAGCTGCCAAGACAGTTCTAGTTCCAATTAGTATACATCAATATTTTAAACTATTTTACACATAGAGCAAGATTACAAGGTATTTGTTAACAATGTAATTCTATATCTCCTCAGAACCAGAATTGATAAAAATCTATTAAAAGAAAAATTAGTAGAATCTTAATTTTTATACAGTATATTTTTTAAAAAAGTTTTAAGTAAAATACAAATTTTCATATTGAAATTTCAATATGAAAAGCCATTCCAATATAAAAGGCAAAATGTAAATAAAAAATGTGCTAACAAAACAGAAGCAAACATAAACAGGGATTCTTTGGCAGAATTTGTTCAGAGGGGGTTTGCCCTTGTCCTCCACTCAGGATGAGGCTATGAGTTTCCCAAGGCCATCTAATTGATTTTCCTGGCTGAGAGGGGATTTGAACCCCTACAGTACTCACATAATATGATTAGAAGTATTCATGTGGATTTTTAAAATTGTTTTATGAAAACTCAGAAAATCAGAAATACCAACATTACTTAGTTGGGAAGAAAATCTAGAGAATTAACAGCAAAATCAACAAAATTCCGTATCTAATACAGGTATAACTTAATTAAGAAATCTGATGTGTTCTTGGGCACAGCAGTACTTCTTTAACAGAGAAATTGGTAACAACCCCCCCCCCCAACCCCAACAACAACAGCAACAAATCCAAACCAAAACAAAATGGGGGGATTGGGTGGTCAGCATGTTTCAGTAACATTTTATTCAAACTAACCATTTGCACATGTGTTAGCTTGCATTAGTAAACAAAAACTCTGAACACTCCACAGCCTGCTTGAAAGTTTTTTCCAAAATGCATACAGGAATGACTTTACCCCCTTTCATCAGCTCAACTTTTCTTATGCCACTGTAGGTTCAACTACTGCAGAATTCAACCCCCCCAGGTTACACTGTATGGCATTGTTTTACTACAGACATACTGCTACAACCTGATACCTAGTGCTTTTCAGCTCTCCTTCGCAAATGCTGCTAAAATCATCAAGCAAGATGGGTAAAAAAGAAGCTTGACTCATGTCAAAAAGAAACTTTGAAAAAGATACTTCTTTGTTATAGGCTCTGTTAAGAGAGATAAGCTTGTATAATCAAAGACATGGTTAATTCCTGCCATGGCATCCAGAACATAGTCCTCTTTAAATACAAAGAAGTGAATCACAGTATATTACTAGAGAGCAGCAAAGCATGAATGTTTGCTACTCCTGACATCAGAAGGTGGTCTGCAAACTGCATGAGCATCTTTAGTCCACTCTTGTATAGTTTGTATATTTACACAGTCTATTGTGTGCACACTTTTAGGCAAGTTGTAATAATAAATCCATGGGCAAAATTTAATACCAGAATTGGCACATCAGCAAGAAAAAGAAGTTAATTGGAAGTAATAAGAATTCCCTTTTTTCTGTGATGCTTCTCTTAAAAGGATTATAAACCAGGAGTGCCCGTTGTTGCAGGTCCTGCTGCAACTGATCTTTTTCCCCTTGAAATAATCCTTGTGATAGTAGCTTTAGTAACTACTTATTTATCTGAAGGAAGGTTTGCAGGTCTGCAAGGAATAAATAGTTACAATGCCCAGGAAACATTACATCAATCAAAAGGAGAGAAATACTGGCAGAGCAAAGTCATTGCATCAAAGTCCAAATCCCCCACTCAGCCATGATGCTCACTGAGTGACCATGCTCCAATCATTCCCTGACCTACCTCACAAGAGTTTTTTTTAATTCAAAGAAAAAGAGCACTGGAATTATGTACACCACTGTGATCTCTCCCTGAATAGAGGCTGGGATAAAAACATAAAATGAAGAGTGGGATAAAACTAGAGTACAATTAAGAACATTTCTGGCACAAGATAGCCCAGCGGCTTTCATGGATTTATCGCAATGTAGAGAGCCACTTTAATATGAGCTCCTTTCTTCCACCCTTAGCCCATTTTGCTTTATCTAGGCAAAGAACATAAACTCAAGCTGGAAATGCATTTCATGACCTTTGAGATGGTGTAATAAAAGTATTACATGGATTTTAGCATTTTGTTTTGAAATGTACTAAAGAGAGCGAGAGTATAGATCAGCTTAAATGTATCTATTAATACTCCCATTTTTTCATTAAATGAAAGTCATACTTAGAGGTCATCTATACATTTAAAAACTTGTTTTTTTTCTATCTACCAAACAGAACAATTATTACAAGTTTCATAAGATTTTACCAGAGCATTTCCTTAAAAACTGTAACACCCTGCAGTCTGAGGGGTTCTTACTTGGGAGTCCAGTGTTTTTAATCCCTGACCCTAAACCAGTGCCTGTCATCAGTAATGAACTGAATGAGGGCAAACAAATTGAAACTAAATCCCAACAAGACAGAGGTACTCCTGGTCAGTCCAAAGGTAGATCAGGGAATAGGGATCCAGCCCATGCTGGATGGGGTTACACTCTACCTGAAGACACACATTTGCAGTTTAGGGGTCCTCCTGGATTTGACACTGAACCTGGATGCCCAGGTGGCAGTGGTGGCCAGGAGGGCCTTAGCACAATTAAAACTTGTGTGCAAACTGCGCCCATCCCTTGAGAAGACATCCTGTCTGGATTACTGTAATGCGCTTTACGTGGACCTGCCTCTGAAGAGTTCCCGGAAACTTCAGCTGGTCCAAATATCTGCAGCCAGATTGCTAACTGGCACTGGCTACAGGAAGCAGACCCCCCCCCCTCCTCTTTGTTGCAGCAGCTCCACTGGCTGCCTGTCTGTTTCCGGACATAATTCAAAATGCTGTTTATGACCTTTAAAGTCCTAAACAATTCAGGTCCAGGCTATTTGGCTGACCGCATCACCTTGTACGAACTTGCCCATGCCCTGAGATCTTCAGGAGAGGCTCTTCTCTCAGTCCCACCTCCACCTCAAGCTCGATTGATGGGAAGGAGAGAACGGGCTTTCTTGTTGTCTGTCCCTCAACTCTGGAACTCCCTGCCCAGTGAACCCAGAATGGCTCCCTCCTTGATATCTTTCCAGCGGCAGGCTAAAACCTTTTTACTCAGATAGGCATCTGAAGGTTTTAAAGATAAATTCAGGGGGTGCTGTGGTCTTTATCTTTGAATATGTTTTAATGATTTGTAACTGTAATTTTTGAAATACCTTTTATATTTAATTCTGTTTTGATGTTTGCATATTTGTATATTTTAAATTGCATGCTAATGTGTTTATGTTAAGTCTCTTTGGGAGAGATAAAGTGAGGTATAAATAAATATAATGGTAATAATCTGATGGGACGCCATGCCTCAGGATTATTCAAATTATCGTCTGCATGTCCCACCAAATAACTTTATTTCTGAACTCTAAATGGGGTGTAATGCTGCAAGTCCTACATATCTATGTGTGAGTGGCATAAAGGAAGAAGAAATACAGCTTGTAACAAAATGTTGAAGTATGGAGTATTTGCTGCTCAGGATTCAAAACATTGAATTCTATTCCTTTTTGTGGTTTACCAGTCTACCTCACTCAATATTCAGTGACCACCAAATATGGTGAGATTTAATGGGACTTTAAGTATTTCCCTTTGGGTTCCCCCTAAATATTTGTTGCAGTTATGTAAAACAAACAAACAAACATTTTAGCTTAAATTTGCTATTGGTCGGCAGGTGCTTTGCAAGTGGCATGCTGTCACACTTCATAGTATTTACATCCAAAAGTGAGTCTTGAACACACTTTAACCGATCCTCACTACTTCCTTATATCATAAAGGTCCTACCTGCCACAATAATTTAAATTATTATCAGTTTTTCTCAGAGAACATAATCAAAAACTGCCTCTCAATAAGATATAGTTTGTGTTGTCCTTCTCCACATAATATGTAAATTCTGTTTTGTTTTCTGTGAATATAGAGAATGCATTCAACTGCTAGAAATAATGACCTCACTTTTAAAATATACTGTTTTCTTCTATTCCCATTTACATTTAATTGCAGCTCCTTGCTGACCTATTAGCAAAGCTGCTAGGCCACATTGTCTGATAGATTTCTCTCCCCCATACCTTTTGAAATTCCCTCAATGAGATTTATGCACAGGAACCCCAAGGAATGAGTTTGCCTCATTGTCAGTTACTCAAACACAACAAAAGAATTCAAGTGTGGGGCCTAAAGGCTGCACTTGGCTGCTTATCCCCAGAACTCCCAGATATTAGAAAATAAACATATCCAAACACCACAAAATTCACACATTTGAGAAACATCTCCTGTGTAATCATTTTGGTCCTAGACACATTTACTTGTTGTAAGGCACATTTATTTCAGTGGCTCTTAGTTGCAAGCAATTTGGGAATACAACCTGCAGGTGCTGTGATCACTAAATACATTTACTAACTAGGATATTTAAGAAACAGTAAGAAACCACACTTTTCTTATTTTTCCAGTATATGTTTGTCAGTAATCTGTTTATCATAAAGATCAATCAGTCAGGAATAAGCAGGTGTCAACATCCAAAATAACTAAGTGGATGGGGGGGGGGGGAGGCATGTTTTAAAAGGAAGTGGTGTATGATATTTCATTATTCCAAACGTTTAATGGATTTTAAAATGACTGGTCATTTAATTCTGTTTTAACATTTGTACTTGGTGGGTTTTTTAAAAATGTAAATATTGTGAGCGGCTTTGTGTCCCAATCAATGGATACAAAGACAATGAATAACTGATAACCTAATGAATATATTGATTGCACAGCACAACAATATTATCTTGGTGCCCTGGTTTTCAGGCCTGGTCTTGGGAGTTATTTGGGGTGCTGATACAGAACACTGCATTGGATAGACTGCATCAGTTCTAGTTTCTTAGGGCCCTTCTAGGCTCCTTCCACACAACTGAATAAAACCCCACATTATCTGCTTTGAACTGGTAAATAAGGCAGTGTGGACTCGGATGACCCAGTTCAAAGCAGATATTGTGGGATTTTTTTGCCTTGATATTCTGGGTTATATGGCTGTGTGGAAGAGCCCTCAGACAGGCCCTATATCCCAGAATCTGATCACAGGTTTTCTCTTTATCCCAGATTTTCTGGCAGTGTGGACTCATATAATCCAATCATGTAATCCAGAATATCAAGGCAGAAAATCCTACAATACCTACTTTGAACTGGGTTGTCTGAGGGCCCCTCTGCACAGCCCTATATCCCAGAATATTAAGGCAGAAAATCCCACACTATCTGCTTTGAACTGGATTATCTGAGTCCACACTGCCATATATTGAAGTTCAAAGCAGATAATGTGGGATTTTATTCAGCTGTGTGGAAGAGGCCTCGGCCAGCAAAAAGAGTGTAGCCCTGGGGCCCTTCCACACTGCCCTATATCCCAGAATAATCTGACAGGAAATCCCACATTATCTGAGTGTGGACTCAGATAACCCAGTTCAAATCAGATATTGTGGGATTTTCTGCCTTAATATTCTGGGATATAGGGCTGTGTGGAAGGGCCCTGGGTTGTCTGAATCCACGCTGCATTATAGTCCAGTTCAAATCAGATAACGTGGGATTTTCTGCCTTGATATTCTGAGATATAGGGCTGTGTGGAAGGGCCCTGGGTTGTCTGAATCCACACTGCCATATAGTCCAGTTCAAATCAGATAACGCGGGATTTTCTGCCTTGATATTCTGAGATATAGGGCTGTGTGGAAGGGCCCTGGGTGGTCTGTATCCACACTGCCATATAGTCCAGTGCAAATCAGATAACGTGGGATTTTCTGCCTTGATATTCAGATATATAGGGCTGTGTGGAAGGGCCCTGAGTGGACTGAATCCACACTACCATAGTCCAGTTCAAATGAGATAACGTGGGATTTTCTGCCTTGATATTCTGAGATATAGGGCTGTGTGGAAGGGCCCTGAGTGGACTGAATCCACACTACCATATAGTCCAGTTCAAATGAGATAACATGGGATTTTCTGCCTTGATATTCTGAGATATAGAGCTGTGTGGAAGGGCCTTTGGTTGTCTGAATCCACACTGCCATATAATCCAGTTCAAATGAGATAACATGGGATTTTCTGCCTTGATATTCTGAGATATAGAGCTGTGTGGAAGGGCCTTTGGTTGTCTGAATCCACACTGCCATATAATCCAGTTCAATTCAGATAACGTGGGATTTTCTGCCTTGATATTCAGATATATAGGGCTGTGTGGAAGGGCCCTGAGTGGTCTGAATCCACACTGCCATATAGTCCAGTTAAAATCAGATAATGTGGGATTTTCTGCCTTGATATTCAGATATATAGGGCTGTGTGGAAGGGCCCTGAGTGGTCCGAATCCACACTGCCATATAGTCCAGTTCAAATCAGATAACGTGGGATTTTCTGCCTTGATATTCTGAGATATAGGGCTGTGTGGAAGGGCCCGAGTGGTCTGAATCCACACTGCCATATAGTCCAGTTCAAAATCAGATAACGTGGGATTTTCTGCCTTGATATTCAGATATATAGGGCTGTGTGGAAGGGATCTGAGTGGTCTGAATCCACACTGCCATATAGTCCAGTTCAATTCAGATAACGTGGGATTTTCTGCCTTGATATTCTGAGATATAGGACTGTGTGGAAGGGCCCTGAGTGGTCTGAATCCACACTGCCATATAGTCCAGTTCAATTCAGATAACGTGGGATTTTCTGCCTTGATATTCTGAGATATAGGGCTGTGTGGAAGGGCCCTGAGTGGTCTGAATCCACACTGCCATATAGTCCAGTTCAAATCAGATAACGTGGGATTTTCTGCCTTGATATTCTGAGATATAGGGCTGTGTGGAAGGGCCCTGAGTGGTCTGAATCCACACTGCATTATAGTCCAGTTCAAATCAGATAACGTGGGATTTTCTGCCTTGATATTCTGAGATATAGGGCTGTGTGGAAGGGCCCTGGGTGGTCTGATTCCACACTGCCATATAGTCCAGTTCAAATCAGATAACGTGGGATTTTCTGCCTTAATATTCTGAGATATAGGGCTGTGTGGAAGGGCCCTGAGTGGTCTGAATCCACACTGCATTATAGTCCAGTTCAATTCAGATAACGTGGGATTTTCTGCCTTGATATTCTGAGATAGGATATAGGGCTTGGTTGTTTTGTGGAAAGACAGAAAATCCCACATCTGATTTGAGCTGTGTGGAAGGGCCCTGGGTTGTCTGAATCCACACTGCATTATAGTCCAGTTTTGGGATTTTCTGCCCTGATATTCTGAGATATAGGGCAGGGCCCTGGGTGCCATCCACACTGCATTATAGACCAGTTCAATTCAGATAACGTGGGATTTTCTGCCTTGATATTCAGATATATAGGGCTGTGTGGAAGGGCCCTGAGTGGTCTGAATCCACACTGCCATATAGTCCAGTTCAAATCAGGTAACGTGGGATTTTCTGTCTTGATATTCAGATATATAGGGCTGTGTGGAAGGGCCCTGGGTGGTCTGAATCCACACTGCATTATAGACCAGTTCAAATCAGATAACGTGGGATTTTCTGCCTTGATATTCAGATATATAGGGCTGTGTGGAAGGGCCTGGGATTTTATGCCTGGATATTACGGGATTTAGGGATGTGTGGAAGGGCCCTGAATCCACACTGCCATATAGTCCAGTTCAAATCAGATTGGGATTTTCTGCCTTGATATTCTGAGAGATAGGGCTGTGTGGAAGGGATTTTCTGAATTGATTATAGTCCAGTTCAAATCAGATAACGTGGGATTTTCTGCCTTGATATTCTGAGATATAGGGCTGTGTGGAAGGGCCCCGAGTGGTCTGAATCCACACTGCCATATAGTCCAGTTCAAATCAGATAACGTGGGATTTTCTGCCTTGATATTCTGAGATATAGGGCTGTGTGGAAGGGCCCTGGGTGGTCTGAATCCACACTGCATTATAGTCCAGTTCAAATCAGATAACGTGGGATTTTCTGCCTTGATATTCTGAGATATAGGGCTGTGTGGAAGGGCCCTGAGTGGTCTGAATCCACACTGCATTATAGTCCAGTTCAAATCAGATAACGTGGGATTTGATATTCTGAGATAGAGAGGGCTGTGTGGAAAGGACTCCAGTGCAGGCCTGGGCAAACTTGGGCCTTTCAGGTGTTTTGGACTTCAACTCCCACAATTCCTCACAGGAATTGTGGAGTCCTGAGGCTGTGAGGAATTGTGGGAGTTGAAGTCCAAAACACCTGAAAGGCCCAAGTTTGCCCAGGCCTGCTCTCCAGTGTAATGATTCCTCTCAGCAACTTCCAACCTTCCCCAATCAAACTTGCTCCAGAAGCAACAAGTGAGGCTGGGATCCCCATCTCTTGATCACAAACCCAACTCCACAACAACAACAAAAACCCACAACCTTTCCAGCTTCATCAAGGCACCTTTTAAGAGGGGACGGGGGGAGGACCACTTGAAAACACTTCCATCCTCCTATCCAACCACCACCTCAGCCTGGCTCAATGCTTGATATTATAGATGTAGGCCGACGATGAAGCAGGAGAGTAGGTAGCCCTCCACGTGAGCCCTGCGTTTGAAGAGACTTTGTGTGAAAGACTTGCACCCAGTAGTAACAACAACAACAACAACAACAAGCCCCGACTTCACTTCAGAGGAGGGAGGGAGGGAGAGACCAGGTCCCAGAGCATCCATGGATGTGTGGGGAGGGAGGGAGAGAAGGAAGAAGAGGGTTTGCCTCGCCTTTCCTCGTTCTGGGCTGAGGAAAGAAAGAGGAGGGTTTGCCTCGCCTGAGGGGAAACCCCGGCGCTTTCTGTGAAGAGCGCCAAAACAGAAATCTCGGGAGCGGAGGGAAAGCCAGCCAGAGTCAGTCAGTCACGGGCTGCCCTCCCGAGGCCTCTCTCAAGTCTCCTGCTTCAGGCCCTCTCGAGGGAAGGCGCGCGCTCCCCCTCGCTCTCCTCATACCTCCTCGCGCAGCGCAGCAGCAGCAGCCGTCGACGTTTCCCTCAGCAGCACCCTCGCCGCCTCCTCCGCTCGCTCGCCCGCCGCCGCCATCTTGGACGCCTCCAGGGCCTAGGCCACCTCCTCCTCAGCAACCGCCCCCTTGGCAGCAGCAACAGCAGCGTCGTCAGGGCCTCTCCCTCGCCCTGCCGCCCTTCCCCTCCCTGCTGTGGGCGAGGGCAGCCCTTTACACTTCATAGGACTCGCCTGAGGTGCTCTTATAACAGGCCTGGGCCTACTTTGGCCCTCCCTCCAGGTGTTTCGGCCTCCCACCATTCCTCACAGCCTCAGGCCCCTTCCTTTCCCCCCTCAGCCGCTCAAGCGGGATAAAACATACACAATTGGTTGTATAAGCTTTTTCACCACCTCTGCCAGAGAGTGCTGGTGCCTCATCAAACTACAAGTCCATAGTATTGAGTCAGGACCAGGCCTGGGTAAACTTGGGCCTTTCAGGTGTATTGGACTTCAACTCCACAATTCCTCAGCCTCAGGCCCCTTCCTTTGGAAGGGCCTGAGGCTGTGAGGAATTGTGGAGTTGAAGTCCAAAACACCTGAAAGGCCCAAATTTGCCCATTGGAAGGGGCCTGAGGCTGTGAGGAATTGTGGGAGTTGAAGTCCAATACACCTGAAAGGCCAAAGTTTGGAAGGGGCCTGAGGCTGTGAGGAATTGTGGGAGTTGAAGTCCATAACACCGGAAAGGCCCAAGTTTAAAGGGGCCTGAGGCTGTGAGGAATTGTGGGAGTTGAAGTCCAAAACACCTGAAAGGCCCAAGTTTAAAAGGGGCCTGAGGCTGTGAGGAATTGTGGGAGTTGAAGTCCAAAACACCTGAAAGGCCCAAGTTTAAAAGGGGCCTGAGGCTGTGAGGAATTGTGGGAGTTGAAGTCCAATACACCTGAAAGGCCCAAGTTTAAAAGGGGCCTGAGGCTGTGAGGAGTTGTGGGAGTTGAAGTCCAAAACACCTGAAAGGCCCAAGTTTAAAAGGGGCCTGAGGCTGTGAGGAATTGTGGGAGTTGAAGTCCAAAACACCTGAAAGGCCCAAGTTTAAAAGGGGCCTGAGGCTGTGAGGTGTGGGAGTTGAAGTCCAATACACCTGAAAGGCCCAAGTTTAAAAGGGGCCTGAGGCTGTGAGGAATTGTGGGAGTTCAAGTCCAATACACCTGAAAGGCCCAAGTTTAAAAGGGGCCTGAGGCTGTGAGGACTTGTGGGAGTTGAAGTCCAATACACCTGAAAGGCCCAAGTTTAAAAGGGGCCTGAGGCTGTGAGGAATTGTGGGAGTTGAAGTCCAATACACCTGAAAGGCCCAAGTTTAAAAGGGGCCTGAGGCTGTGAGGAATTGTGGGAGTTGAAGTCCAAAACACCTGAAAGGCCCAAGTTTGCCCAGGCCTGGTCAAGACAGTTTGTTTATTTATTTCGTATCAAAAACGCATAAATTAGTATGAAACTGATAAAGGTGCGCAGGCGGCTACGTATCTTTTGACCAAAAACGGGCAACAGCAACGGCATTGTCTGTAGCCTCCCAACAATTCTTCCTCTGTACATGAGGCAGGGCACAGTGGACAAGCATACAGATGTGGAGTTGTCTGTTCTGCTCCACAGTCACACAAAGTGGATTCTTTTAGGTAGTGCCATTTTGCCAGCTTGTCTTTTGATTTGCCCACTCCGCTTCTGACTTCCAAGTTGCCAATTTTTGGTTTTCCCCTGGAGGAAGACCCTCACGGGGGGGCCATCCAGTTGGGATCAGGGCCGGGTCAAGACGTTACTCGAACTACTTGCCCGAGTATGGCGCCACATACTAAGGGGCGCCAACATGGGCCATCTTCGGCGCCCCCTCACCCATTCCGCTGTCCCTCTGGCGCTCGGGAAGAACTAGAAGAGCAAGCTGCCGGAGGAGAACGAGGCGCAGCCCACTTCCTCCACCAAACAGGAGCGCGTGTGCGCACCCCTCCCCTCACACTTGGCCCCCGACACGGCAAGTAGGGGGAGGAGGAGGGGACTCCTCTTCGGCGGGCCTCGCTACAGGGCTTCCCCGGGGCACCAGGTGCCCCCCGGAAGAGAGGACACGCTGGGAGGAAGAAGTTCGGTGGGATCCGGGTGAACCTCTGCCGGGAGGGCTCACGCTGCTGTGCCTGCTGGGGAGGCAGGAGCAGGCCAGGCTGGATGGCCTTTGGGGCCCCTTACAACTCTACAAGTCTAGCAACAACAGTAATAAGAATAATGTTCAATAATATATTGATCCAGAATATATTATATATATATATATAATTCCTTCTTGGCATTAGGGGGTTGGACTTGATGGGCCTTGCAGCCCCTTCCAACTCTAGGAATCTAATAATAGCAATAATGATAGCAATAATAATAATAATAATGTATAATATATTAATTCCTACTTGGAAAGGGGGCTGGACTAGATGGCTCTTGGGGGTCCCTCCCAACTCTATAAGTCTCGCAACAACAATAAGAATTATGTACAATAATATATTAATTCCGGGTTTTTTTGGGGGGGGGGTGCCAAAATACTGTTCGCTTACCATTTAAAATGACCTTCGTCCAGCCCTGGTTGGGATTTCCTGGTTTAGCGACCCAGAGGGATACCCTTGCTGTTGCTGGGGGGATGTCAAGAGGAGTGGCAGCTCTCATAAAGCTTTTCCTTGATTTGAGCCTACTGGGAGGAGGCTGGTAGCCATGTAGTGGATGGCTTTCACAGTGTTCAACCTTATTTCTCTCACATTTACAGCTGAAGTAATTCTACGCTGTGATGGAGCCATGAAACCAGGTATGTTGGGTTCATGGCCAGATCGTTTCCACAAATGTATTTGAATGCAGATTGACTCCGCTTTAACTGCCATGGATCAATGCTATGTAATATTGAGATTTGTAGTTTGGTGAAGCATCAATACTCTGGCAGAGAAAGCTAAATATCTTTTAAAACTACAGCTCCCAGGATTTCATAGCATTGAGCCACGGCAGTTAAACTGGTGTCAAACTGCATTAATTCTACAGTGTCAATTCACCCTCAGATAAAGGATATTCAACATATATTTATCTTCAATACTAACTGTCCCCTACCACGCGTTGCTGTGGCCCAGTCTGTGTATGTGTTTTATGTGTGTATACATGTGTATATATGTGTATATATATTTGTATATGTGTTTGTGTATAAATGTGGTTTTGCACATGGGTTGTAATGTTTTTGGTGGGGTTTTTTTGGCTTTTTAAGTCTCTTCTGCTGTGTTTTTCAGTGTTTTTATGAGTGATGGTCAGTCGTTGCCCTGATAGGTATATTGAGTCCAGATTTGGTGTCAATTTGTCCAGTGGTTTTTTTTGGAGTTATGTTAATCCAACAAACGAACATTACATTTTTATTTATATAGATTAGAAACACTATACTTCTCAATAGCCCGGAGTGCATTCATGTCCTCTATGGACTTCCCATGGATTTCTGATTGGTCTATGTATGAACAGAATGCTGGACTCCATTGGCCTTTCTCTGGTCCCACAGGACTCTCCTTAGATACTTTATCAAGCTGCTTGGGAAGTGTGGCATGTTTTAATAGCAGTGAAGGAACCGCATACTGATCACTGTCACACTACATTTTTATACAGACATCTGCCCTGAGTCACTTGCCCTCTTAGTATGAACTACAAGATTGGTGGTATTGCTCCTCAGGAAATTGCACAACTCTAAATTGAGCTCAAATCTGCGGAGAGGACCCTGCATTGCCAGTGATTTATTCGTCTAAGTATTAAGAATGTGAGTAGATCTTCCACAAGCATGAGAGCCTTAATGCTACCTGTTATTAATGGTCCCTGAATTCACATTGCCAGGAAAAAAAACAACCTTTCACTAGTTGTGACTTGGCACCTTTTTCCGGACTGCAATCTTGTGTCATGCCAAATTGGAAGGAGGAGCTACTTCCTGTTTCATGCAGTTACACAAGGACATGGGGTAGGGCTTATCTACATTATGCAACTGTACAGGTTGGGTGTCTCTTATCTGAAATGTTTGGTGACAAGTGCTTTGGTTTTTATCAGATTTTGGAATTCTTGTACAGTATATGCATTTATATACATCGTGAGATACCTTGACGATGGGACCTTATCCTAAACACAACATTTGTTTGTTTCATATCTTATACAACATAGAATTATAGAATCATAGAGTTGGAACATAGCCTGAAGATAACAGTATTTGTAATAATTTTCTGTATATAACGAAGTTTGTGTACGTAGAACCATCAGAAAGTTGTCGCTTTCTTAGCCACCCATGTAGATAATTTTGGATTTTGGAGTATTTTTAATTTCTTAAAAAGGGATTCTTGACCTGTAAGAATGAACATATTCATGCTGTTGAAGTATTATACAGTTATTGGCAGTTCATATACAGTTATGATTAGTCACCAAAGGTAGCCACAACTGTAGATGTAATTGGGACTTTGCATTATTTATCAAAAATAGTTGCCATGTTCTTTGTTCTTTAAAAAAAAAATTCAACACATGTTGAGAGGCCTAGAGTTGAGTAAACAGAAATATTTTGTGGAATAAATAATCTGAGATTAACAACAAAGAGTTTATGTGTGTGCCAAATCACTAGCAGAGATACTGACCAAGGGTTGTTGTATTTGCAGGGCTGTCAACTGCCGGCCCTGCAGGTGTTTTGGACTTCAACTCCCAGAAATCCTAGCCAGTTTACCAGCTGTTAGGATTTCAGGGATTTGAAGTCCAAAACACCTGCAGGGCCGGCAGTTGGACATATAGTTTAGAATAAAGGATCTATTTTCTCTGAAGCAAACATGTGTCACATTTTGCATTTGATTTGTATTCTCATCAGTATTACTGATCAGTGTTATTTCCTAGTCAAAAGGTTAACTGATGTGTAATACTAGCTCTGGGACTAGCACAGTGTATATTGTATTATTGTGGATCTTAATTTATGAGATGTTAGATTCTTCAATAGCATAATCAATTTAATAACATGCAGAGATATCTGGGGGTAAGGCCCATTGAGTGCACTAGCAGTTCCTCTTGAGCAATACATTATTCATCTGTAAAGATGTAACTAATTAATACACGTGTTTAATCAGCAGACTGAAATTTCAGCATTGTCTTTTGAAATGATATTGTTACTGCAACAGGAAACATATTAAAGATTATGTTTAGTTACTCTTTGCTCTGAGTGCTTTCATAAATGTTGTTGCTGGTCGCTGCTTTGGCCAGCAGAGCTATAGCCATGTTAAATCAACTTTATTGAAGGGAACATTTTAGAGGGAAAGTCTTCCATGTACTGGGGTAATGCAGTGCCCAGAAAAGTAAACTTTGTTAATTGTCTCAAGTCAATTTGAAGCTTCTTTTGCATTTGTCCTTCTCTGCTCAGCTCACACCCACACAATTAACTCCTCCCTCTGATCTTACTTCTCTTATTCTCCCTTCTCTTGCTCCTGAAATTCAGAAATGTGTGTGTTGCTTGAAAAGCAGTTTGGCAGCAAAGTTCACATTTTGCTCCATATCTCAGTTACCTCAATGGTTATCGACTGAATGTATTTTCAAAGGCTTTCATGGCTGGAGTCACTGGGTTGTTGTAGGTTTTTCGGGCTGTATGGCCATGTTCTAGAAGCATTCTCTCCTGATGTTTCGTCTGCATCTATAGCAGGTGTTCTAAACGCAATTCAGAGTGATCATTATCTATATATATAAAAATCGAGTGGTCGTGGGTTGACGATTATGCACGGCCACACCATAACCCCCACAACCACAAAACCCACAACACACGTTTCACCAGGCCATGAGGTACCAACTAGGCACAACCCCCCACCCTTGAAACTTCCACAGACCCCTAAATGCGACCCCCCAAAATAGCCCATTCAAACCTATGGGAGGAGGATCTGGCACCGGCCGCGGCTTCGCCCGAACCCCCGCCCGGCACATTCACCTGCTCTCCACTGGGAGAGCGGAACCTCCTCCCCGCCTGAATGCCCTCCGCAGGTTAGGAGCCGGTCTGGAAGCGGAGGAGGAGAGGGCCAAAACCCCAAGGAGCCCAATGCAGCACCCGCGCCACCCGGCTCCATGCGGCGGAGGACGGCTGCTCTGTGATGCCTTTCCTGCTTTCCCTGCGTTGTCCTCCTCCGGGAGTGGCAGGAAGCTGGGCCGCCACCGCCTCATAGCTCTTCCTGGCCACTGTCGCCTCCTTGGCTTCCTCCGCTGCTTTCCTCATGTTCGTGGACGAGGGTTGCGTGCGTTGGGTCCCGGGAACTTTTAGAAGCCTGTGAGATGGAGGAGGAGGCGGGTAAGGCCATGGAACTACACCTCCCAGAAGGCTCCGCGCCGCTCCCAGGGAAACAGGGGCGGAGCTTTCTGGATAGTCCCATGCCTTTACCCGCCTCCGCCTCCATCTCCCAGCCTCCAAAACGTGTCCGGACACAATGCACGCAACCCGAGTCCACGAACATGAGGAAAGCAGCGGAGGCAAGGAGGCGACAGTGGCCAGGAAGAACGATGAGGCGGTGGCGCCCCAGCTTCCTGCCACTCCCGAAGGAGGACAACGCAGGGAAACACACAGGACACCAGACATCCTCCTACAGAAGGTCCCCCACCGCCCCCCTGCCCTCGGCAGAAAGGTGGCAAGGAAGGGCGACCATCCAACTGAAGAGACAGACATGGAACAGGCAAGCTTACAACACACATAAAACAAAACCAAAAAACCAAAACCCCCAAACACAACAACTCCTACCCCAAACCACAAAAACAAACACATCCACACACATACAAACACATATAAATACACACCTATACATACACATCCATACAAAAAAAACCATACAAACACACACATATAAATACACAACCACATACAAACACATATATCTACACACCTACACATACACACCCACACTAAAACATACACATATATACACACACATCTAAATACACAACCACATACAAACACATATATCTACACACCTATACAAACACATCCACACTAATACATACACATATATGCACACACATACAAACACACATAAATAAACATCCACATACTAACACATATATCTACACACCTAAACATACACATCCACACTAATACATACACATATATACACACACATATCAGCAACTCTCCACATATACACATACATACATACACATACACAAACACACATATATATACACGTCAACACACACAAAAAACCACAGAAAAAAACACACATACATACACACATACCAAGACCAATATACACACACATACACACACACGCACACACATACACACACACACAAATATACACAAACCTATACATGCACACACACATACACACATACCCCCCAAAAACCATACACACATACAACTATAAACACAAGAACACACACATATATATACACACAACAAACATGCTCACATCATTTCCACAACTTACATACCCAGACTTTCCCACATCACCAACATAGGGCACAGCAACGCGTGCCGGGAACAGCTAGTGATCTATAAAGCTTGTGTCAAAACTAACTGAAGGACCATATTTTTCTATATGAGTATTCACAGGAATGTTTCGTGATGTTATGAGGATAGAGTAATCTTTGTGGCTGTGGAATTTTCTCTTATGGGAGTCTAGAATGGCCCTCTCTGTTCTGCATTCAACAACAGACAAATAAAGGTGTTTGGCTGATAACATGTTGGGGAAAGGTTATGTGTTTGTCTTTTCTTCAAGACAGCTTTCACTTCCAGAGAGCCCTGTGATTCCCACAAACAATGGATCTGAACCAAACTTGGCAAACATACCCACCATGGACAACTTTTAAGTACAGCTGAGTTTGGGGGGCTGGGGGTGGACCCACATCCAGAGACCACTGAAAACCCCACCAATGATGAATCTGGACTAATCCTGGCAAATTAGACCAGCCAATGACCAACAGAAAATTAGGGGTTTTTTTTTACTGTGGTGATGGGAGTTATAGTCTTTCCACTTTCAGAGAGCGCTGGGAAAGCAACCAACAATGCATCTGGACCAAACTTGTCACACATACCCACCATGACCAACTTTACATACAGGTGGGTTTGGGGGGCAGGGTTGACCCTGGATGATGGAAGTTGTAGTTTACCCACAATCAAAGAACATTGTGAACCCCGCTGAGGATGGATCTGGATCAAACCTGACACACATACCCATGATGACCGACTTTAAATACTGGCAGATTTTGGAGGGTTTAACCCATTGCGCCACCAGGGGCTCCAAGTTGCATGTTCTGCAAGTTGCTTTATGAGAGCCAGCATCTTGTAGTGGTTTGAACACTGCATTATGATGAGAGTTTGAATATCTACCTGGCCATGGAAACCCACTGGGTGACTCTGGGCAAGTCACATTTTCAGCCTCAGTATGATGCTGGAAAATTGGAGTGTTTATCCCGTAGATACTCAGGGACGACTGGCAAACTTTGCTAACTGCAGGTGGCAGGAACCAGGAACCTCACCAGGTTGACGGCAAATGACAGAGACATTATTCTATTTGAGCAAAAGGGACACTTGTATAGCACCGACACTCAAAGGGTACAACTGTAAAAGCATAATCATAAGCAGATCATAAGCAAATTTATCATGCATTAACATTGCTATGTTTTGAAAACTCCCTTTCTTTCTCTTGATTGGCCAGCCCTGAAAAGCCACGCAGCATCCCTCAGACCTCTGTTCAGGAGGCGGGTCTTAGCTGATGCGCGCCATGATTGGAGGAGGCGGTGATGATATAGCCAGGGATCTCCTCCTAGCTGGGCAAGGAGGCCCTGGGGCTTCCAATGGGTTGGTGGAGACCGTCTTGGGGCAGCAAGGTTCTAGGGTCACACCAACCCCTAGGTGTGTAGTAATGAAATGTTGGAGACAAAGAAAAGTCAAAAGATGATTTGATAGGATTATGCAATTACCGAACCCTGCCAGAGAAGACAATGGGGGGTGCGGTGAAGCTACGTTCAAATCAACCGGCTGGACAGGGTGGACCCTCTATTAAAGATCCCACCGCTGCCGCCAATATGTGACCACTCCACTTCTTGACCGGCCTCAGACTGGACAATCTTTCTATGTCCACTGCTGACCTCCAATCCAAGGAAACCTCGGTTACCTCAGCAACTTCACGTTTATTGGCAGGGTACTGTCTCACCCCTTCACCATTTTAACTGACTGGAGTTTTAAAACTTCTCAGTGACCACTTGACCACGCTGCCACCATTTATCCGGCTGACCACTGACTTTGAGGGCCACCACCAATAAAAGAATCAGGAGAGGTGTTTTCCTTTTAAGATGCAAACAATTTATTTTGACACAAATGGGTACAATCTTGGTTGGTTTCAAACTTCCTTAGAGCACAACTTTTTCTGTTACATAACACAATGGGGACCTATTATAGGGTTTCCACTAAACCTCTATAAACCCCTGCAACTTTAACTAGGGTCTCTATACCCTTTAACTGGACTGCTCACTAGCAGACCTTAAGACACACACTAACACTGGACCGTTCTCTTTCAGTCCTTAGGACACTCTCAACTAGAACATAACTCCTCCCCCTCTCATTTGGCAGTTGGCTTCCCGCTCTTTTCCAACTGTAGAATTCAAACCTGAACATTCTACTAGCCTCTAGCCCTGGTTGCCATGGCGACAGCTCTTCTAAGCTTCTGCCATGCCTCCCTTCTGTTTCACCCACAGAAACAAACCATAGAACATTCAAAACAACATACATTTTAACACATGTCACACAACATTTACACACAAATAATCAACATCATTACATTACCTTCCTTCCTCCCGAAATTATTTTTAATTCTCTCTGTCCAGAGTGAATTAAAAATAATGCCGTTAGCAAGACATTATATAATCTTATACATTTCACATATACATTTATACTT